>BCIA01000002.1:2002110-2566694 GCA_001599815.1 Furcasterigmium furcatum
TCGTATCCGATGGTGATGGACAAATTCCAGGAACGATGGGAGCCGGTGCGGTCCGGTGTAATGATTGTTGATCGATACGACAATGTGTATGGAAGACAAGCCGAGTGGAAGATAGGGCGAGTGGAATCCAACCGAGTCGACCGAGCGCTGCGCGAAGCCGCAGAACAAAAGATTACTTATCGGGTGCGGGATCCGAGGCAGGACTGGTCGTCATCCGAGGTCGTCGAGGATGCAGCGGCGCAGGAAATATGGGAAGGGAAGGGTGGTTGGAAAAGAAGGACCGACAGCCTGTCTGGAGAAAAAGAAGAGAATGAGAAGAACGAAGGAAGACGTGCGGAGTTTACGCGACGTGTGGCTTGAGAGAGTTGTGTTGGGTGGAAGGAGGAGTCGAAGGCGCAGGCAGAACCCGTGGAAGGTGAAGATGCCCGCATGCAGCCTGGTCCCTGCCAAATCCGATGCAAAGGCTGGCGGTGGTTGGCGGACGTGCCCCTCAAGTTCCGGGCAGTTGGTTGGTTGCTGGCTGTCGAGCTCGCCAAAAATTATGCTCCAGGATCTTCCTTATGTCAAAATGCCCGTCCTGATGGAAAGAGGCCAGAAAGGACTGAGGGATTGATTTGGGTTTGGCGGAAGGGCAGGATGGATGTTGGGAGCTCCGGAGCTGGGAACAGAAAAGGGACCTTGACGGCAGCCAGTCAGCCAGTGGGTGAGGTGGGTTCCAGGTGGTGGCGGCTCTTGTTGTTGGCTGCCTCGGGCTTTTGGAGCGGCGGAGGGGCTGAACCTATTGAATTGCCGACTTCGCCCAGGGGTAAGTATGTGCTGGTTCTTTGCCCTCTGGGACGCACGAACTGCCAGGTACGGAAGAGGCGGGAAGCTGTAAGACGATGTCGGAATGAACGGGCAGGTTTGAAATAATAAATCGAAACAGAGGAACTTGAAGGGGAGTGGCCTGAAAGAAAAGGCGGAAGTCGGTCGACGACGGTCCGGATGAGCTCATCGACAGCTCGACACAACTTTGCCGCGGGAATTGGAATTATCATTGATTCGAGAACGAGACTCCGGGCCGTCCACGTCGTATCTATAAGAACGCCTACTAAGGCCCCTTGTTACCCTACCCAACGCCGACGGGACGCAAGGAGAACACCGCGTGGGAGGACAATGTTTGTTTCTGATGCCCCTGTTGAGCCCCGGTTCGTGATCCATCCCCCAAGGGGCTCTGCCGCTAAACTCAACATGGCTGATGTTGCTGCACCCCGCCCTGCGCCCAGGCCGGTGCAGTGGCAAGATGGTACGCACGAACACGCTGGATGTGGCCTGCAACTGTCTGTGTGCTCTCCCAACCGGGCGGGTCATGGCTCCTGACAACGGGCTTGATTGCCTTATGGAGCATGCCGCTGTCACCAACAGAATGTAGGGTTCCATGAACGAACTCCGTCGGGGGTTCGAGTCCGTGGTCCTGTGGTTTCAGGACTGCTTCAAGAGTTCCTGGGGACTTTCGGCGATGGGCATGGTGCGGTTGCTGACCCCCAAGGCCTGACTGGCCATCCATGCCACCGCAGGGACGGACGCAAGGGCGGCCTGCCCAGCGAGCAGACCAGCTGGTGACCTCGGGGGAATTGGGCGATCACGGCTAGCCGACGCTTCACCTGGAGCACGAAAGGAGAACTTTGCAGCGGATGGTGATGTTCCCAGCCCCTGAGACACGCAGCACAAGCGTCCGCTCTGGACTGGCACGACTCGGGGTAGAAGTGCTGGGCTGTCTCATACTGGACTGCCCGTTCAGTTCAGCTGGCTGGGCTCCTCTTTCTTGCCACATATTCTCCGTGTCAGTCGTTTCGTTTCATGCAGGCGTGACGAGGTCACGGGGAGAGGGACACAGGAAGTGAAGTCGGTTCTCCACGGCCACGTTCGAGAATCCTCCTTCGCAAGCGTCCGGGTATGTATGTATCGGTCTCTGCTTGCGAAAAATCGAGGACTCGGGCGGGTAATACAACCTCAAAAGCCCTCAGATGCGCCGATCGACCGACGAGATTGGACGACGGTGAAGCCCGGGGACGATGCTCAGCCTCGATTGGAAATGCAACTCTCGCCCGTTCAGACGCTTGGGTCGTCTGGGAACGAGTCCATCATGGCCCCAGAGCTCACGATGGAGCTCCGAGATGTTCGACTACGAGAAAACACTTTTTGTCCGAGAGCACATCAGATTGGTCAATGGCTTCACGGCGGCGAGCCAGTCGCTTTCTTCCCCTCGAGACGCTCGAGCCACCGTCCGGTTCTCGGTGAGAGCTTCGGCGGGATCCATTGTTTTGCTCACGGCGCCCCGCCATGACGTCCCCTGGGCCAAGATATTGAATCCCTCATCGAGCGGGTGCTGCGGCTTTTCGACTGCATCAGGTCAGGTCAGGACCCCTCAGCGCGCTCCATGTCTGCATCTCGCGCAGTGGTGCCAGCGCGGCGAGGCAAGCTGCATAGTACGAGGACCCAGGTAGGCACCGGCTGGCCGAAGTTGCGGTGACGGCGAGAGGGATGGAAGCATCAGTCGTCCGAGTCGGATGCGCGTAGCCTGTAGATGGGCCTCCCGAGGCCACATGCCATCCCGCCCACCGGGCACCCACCTCGCACCCGCGGGAGCATGCCGGGAAGAGATTCATTCAAGAATACCTAGGTATGAGAAATGAAAGAGGCTGATTGACCCCGGGCCGGGAACTGAGAAGCGACGGCGTGGGTGCCTCCGAAAGGGCTCCGGCCTGGTCCAATCTTGGGCTCCCAATTAGTTGGCAAAGGTCCAATGCCTCTGAGTCATTGGACAACCCCAAGGATGTACCGCGCTCACCTTCGACTTTTTTTGCGAGTGGCAGCCACTTCGCCTCCACTTTTTGGGGATTTGGCTTCAAGATATTTCAAACTTGGAGTCAGTCAACCTCAGCCAGACCTGTCCGTGACATTATTCTCAAGACCGTCTCGACCTCTCCTCTCTGCGGACTGCCCACTGCTCCCGAAAGCTACCCGCTGAGCTTGCATTGATTGACAGGGTACACTCATTGGGTTCGTACGATTCCATCATCCTCCCCTCTCCGCTATCGCATCCAGCTCAGCTCTGGCGGAGGAGACGTCCTTGCACACCCTCGGCAACCCCGCCAGAATTCACTCCTGGAGCTCCTTCAAGCTTCACTCTGGGCCTTTCTCTACTTCTCATCATTGCAATTCGGAGACCACTCTCTTCAAGAACCATAATACTTACTGACACTGCCCGCCCCCTCCAGACCAAGTACACAATATCCAGAACATAACCAGTCAATATGCCTGGCCTCAACCTCGAGCCCGTCGTGGCCGACGACGTCCGCGGTAAGTTGCCTACACGCCGTCCCTGAATCGCCGTCTCACCGTCACCTCGCTCTCGTGTGCCTTCACTTCTTGTACCTGGTTCAACCGTTCTGTACCCGTTCTTGCCACTCAGTCCATCCATACTATTCATCTCACCCCGAAGTCATGCTGGCCTCCCATTCACTTGCCCTCCCCCTTTATGAGTTGCCGTCCACATGTACCACACTTGCACCGAGATCGCAACTCCCAGGGACGAATTTCCTCAAACCTCTGCCTTGCTCCCACCTCGTGCAACAGTCCCATGGCACCATGCTGACCCGCGAGCCCGCAGTCCTCGGTCAGGACCCCCTGATCCCCCCGGCGCTTCTCATCTCTGAGATCCCCATGACCAAGTCCGCCCTCGACACCGTCGTCAAGGGCAGAGAGGAGGCCGCTTCCATCATCATGGGCCGCGACGACCGCCTGCTCGTCATCGTCGGCCCCTGCTCCATCCATGACCCGGCCACCGCGAAGGAGTACTGCGAGCGCCTCAAGGCCCTCGCCCAGCGCCTCTCCGGCGACCTCGTCGTCGTCATGCGCGCCTACCTCGAGAAGCCCCGTACCACCGTCGGCTGGAAGGGCCTCATCAACGACCCCGATATCGACTCTACTTTCCAGATCAACAAGGGCCTCCGCGTCTCCAGGCAGCTCTTCCACGACCTGACCGCCGCCGGCATGCCCATCGCCTCCGAGATGCTCGACACCATCTCCCCCCAGTTCCTCGCCGACTTCATCTCCGTCGGCGCCATCGGTGCCCGCACCACGGAGTCCCAGCTGCACCGCGAGCTCGCCTCCGGCCTGTCCTTCCCCGTCGGCTTCAAGAACGGCACCGACGGCAGCCTCGGCGTCGCCATCGACGCCATCGGTGCCGCCGCCGCGAAGCACCACTTCATGGGCGTCACCAAGCAGGGCCTCGCCGCCATCACCCGCACCAAGGGCAACGAGCACGGCTTCGTCATCCTGCGCGGCGGCTCCAAGGGCACAAACTACGACAAGCAGAGCATCCAGGAGGCCAAGGACACCCTGACCAAGAAGGGCCAGAAGCAGGCCATCATGGTCGACTGCTCCCACGGTGCGTTCTTTCTTCGTGCTGCGCCACGAACTGATATGGTTACTAACACCCCACCCAGGCAACTCCAACAAGGACCACCGCAACCAGCCCAAGGTCGCCAGCGTCGTCGCCGACCAGCTCAAGGAGGGCGAGAAGTCCATCGTCGGCGTCATGATCGAGTCCAACATCGACGAGGGCAACCAGAAGGTCCCCGCCGAGGGCCCCGCCGCCCTGAAGAAGGGCGTCAGCATCACCGACGCCTGCATCCACTGGGACGCCACCGTTACCGTGCTCGAGGAGCTCGCCGCCGCCATCCGCGCCCGCCGCGAGAAGAACGGCTCCTCCTCCAACGGCAGCGAGGACGCCCACAAGGTCACCCAGATCGAGGAGGAGTAGGGGAGCCTCTGGCCTGTGTACGTTGGGAGACGAGTGAAAACGAAGCCGCGAGCGGGAGCGGGTGAAAGCACACAAAAAAGCCGGAGCACGCGGCGGTTGGATGCATGGACGGTCGACAGAAAAAAGTTCGAGCAGCACCAAAAAGACGATGCACGTAATGGGGGGAAACACGGTGTTCCGGAAAATAATGATGGCATACCCTCCCTTTGGAGATACCCGAGATAGTTGGCTTGACGAATACAGCTGGACGTCTCCCGGAGGATACATATCCATATCCCGTCCCCGTGTGTGTACATGCGACAGCCCCTCGGGAAACTGCGCGCTCAAACGCCGTACTCCATCCAGCCCAGATAGATAGACCGTCGTAATGACCCCTAGCTTCGCCCTCTGCCCAGGAAGCTGTACCCGCTCCCGAACCTGCCCAGGCCGGCGCCCTCTCTCCTCTCCATGGCCTTCCTGAACGCCGCCCAGCCGAGCAGCCCCGAGGTGCCGAGGATGAATCCCCAGACGATGATCTTGTCCTTGTTGCTGTCGCGCTGGAAGCACATTGTCTGCACGTCGGCCTCCTTGGCGTCCTTGCAGATGTCCAGGTTTTGCGCCAGGCAGAAGGCCTTTGTGCACTGCGAGCAGGACCCGTTGGCGGCGCGCGGGGCGACCTTGGAGTCCCTCTTCTCGTGGCGGACGCCGAATATCGGGACGGCTTCGAGGGGCGCGAAGAGGGAGCTGGCGGACCTCCGCAGCGAGGCGGGGTGGTCATCCGTGCTGTTGGCCTCGTCGAGGGGGACGATCGTGCTGTTCTTGAAGCAGCTGCATTTGCAGAAGGACGGCGCAGCTGTCGATCGAGGGTTAGTCCGTTGGCGGTCGAGCTTGCGGCTCCCTTCTGAGGGTCTATACGGGGTTGTACTTACAGGCCGCCGATGCTAATGCCACCAGGGCAGTCAGCAGGAAGAGAAAGATGGATAACCTCTTCATGGTGGGCGCATTTGTCGAGCCGACTGACTGCTGGTTCAAGGACGATGAATGGACCCTGAAGCTCGATGCATCAATCTGTCGTATCGCACCAGCCACATGTCCAAATGTGGCGCACTTTTGTGGCCGTGCACCTTCCAATTGGCCGATGGACCCAACACCAAAAAAGTTCATCTGGAGCTTCATCTTGACTCTCTCCTGATACCACCAGGTCACACGACAACAACAGGGACCCAGCCAACGCCAATTCCTCACAATGCGCCGCGTCCCACGCCTGCGGCAGCCCCGGCTGCTGCTCTCATCAGCATCACCCTCCACACACGGCCAGCTCGCCCCCTGCCTCCGCACCATCACGACAACAGCGCCCACATGCACCGACGCACCGAAACGCAACCGCCTGCGCGAGGCCCTCTGGCAGGGCAAGGCGCCCGGTCCCGAAGACCCCTACGCCCAGCCCGCCTCCCACGCCGTCTCCGAGGAGCAGCGTGACCTGGAGGCCTACGAGGCCGAGCTCGCGGAGCTGCGGTCCGACAAGTACGACTTCGGCTCCGCGGAGCCCCCCAAGGCCCCCCGGCCGTTCTCGCGCCTCAAGGTCGCGAACAAGCGCACCTACGCCCCCAAGGAGAAGGATGCGCAGGGCGGCTACGCGCCCGCGACGACCGGCGAGGGCCTCGAGGAGATCGGCGGCCTCGAGGGCTGGTGGGACCGCGAGGGCCACTGGGGCCCCGAGAGCGTGTACGTGCCGTACGCGCCCGTCGCGAGGGTCGAGGACCCGCAGGCCCTGGAGGCGCTGCTGCTGCAGGCCGTCGTCGAGGCCGTCGCCGTGCGGCAGCACGGGGCGGAGGGGCAGCTGCTCGAGCCGTGGGTGATGCCCAGCAGCAAGGCGCTGCACCGGGCGCTGCGGCTGACGCTGACGGTCGCGGAGGACGGGTCGGCGAGCGTCGGCGGCGAGACGGACAAGGTCCTAGACGAGCTATTCAAGGACGCGGCCCGGTGGGCGAAGAGGGCGGCCGTCGCGCGCGCCGCGGGCGAGCCGGACAAGGCTGCCGAGCCGACGCTGTTCACCTCCCCCAAGAAGATGACGAGGCTCGTCGAGCAGTTCGACGATGCGTGGAAGGGCATCTCCCTCGCCGACCCGCGGTTCAAGTTTGCGGTGCGTTTATCCACTTCCTGGCCTGACACCGAGAGATTACATAGTACTGACGACCTGGTTTACAGATCAGCAAGCGTGTCTTCCAGCTGACCGGCAACCGAATCCACGACGCCAAGCTCGCGCGGGCCGAGACCGTCGGCCAGCTGCTGAGCATCCTCGTCCGCCCCGAGCCGCCCAAGAAGATCTACGAGATCATCGAGAAGAGCGGCGAGTTCCAGCTCCCCAACGTCTCGGTGTCCCCCCGCCGCGTCACCCCGATCGACCGCGAGAAGTCCATCGGCAGGTGGAAGCTCATCGTGCAGCAGCTGGAGGAGAGGGGCCTGCCCCTCACCGGCCACGAGCATCTGGAGAAGCACCGCGAGAACAAGTGGCAGAAGGGAGGCGCATAGACGCCGCGGAAAGCGGAAAGTGGAAAGGCGTCAGCGCCGGCAGGAGGGTGGACGGCTTGCCGCCGAGAGAGGAAGAAACGTCCCGGTGGGACTTGTACGGATATCTGTGCATGTACAATCTGTATCATATGTGACAATTCATCACTTGTCAGGAACATTCGGGTGGTGAAAGTCACGGACATCACAGGCAGCGAGCGAGGTATTCAGAGGCCACAATATGCCTTGTGTGTTGCGTAGGTATCGTGATGGTGACTCTCCTGCCTCCCTATGACTGCTGCACGCAGCTAGAGTCTCAAAAGCAATGCTCTGCTGCTGGTGGTCATCCTCTCTGGTCTCCCCTTATTCACTTGTTCGCGCTGGAGTGAAGGTTTACTCCTCCTCAGGCTCAGGCTCCTCCTCCTCGGGCTCGTCATGGCTGTCTGTTCCACGGGTCAGAGATCCAGCACGCTGGCTAGTGGCTGCGGAGAGAACTCACCGAAGGTGAAGGCACCGTTGTCGTTGTTGATACGTTCGGCGAGGTTGACATCAGCCTCGACAAGCTCGCCATCGACGTTGAAGAGCTGGGCGCGGAGGACGGGGACGGAGTCGTCGCCCTCGAGCTCGAAGGAGATCTCCTCGGCGGAGTCGGCGAAGCCTGGGGGCAACCACACGTCAGTGCCGTTATGTACTTGGAGAGCTGGACGAGATGGACTAGATGGACTTACCGCCGCCGCCCCAGTGGAAGGCACCGTTGTTGTTGCCGATGCAGTCGTTAAGGTCGAACTCGGCCTCAACCCACTCGCCCTCGACGTTGCACAGCTCGGCGTGGAGCATGTGGCCGTCCTCGACGCGGATGTTCTGGGCGCTCTCGTGGAATCCCATTGTGAAGGTTGGGTTTGTGTGAGTGTCTAGGTGTTGTTGGTGGACTTGTTTGTGAGTGGGAGAGAGATACGAGACTTCAAGTGGGAGGTGTTGTTTGTTGACTGGTGATATTTATGTCGAGGGAGGAGATCTTCAACCTCCCACGGCAGCGGAGGCCTCTTATACCTCCAGCTCCCAACAGAACGGCAAGCAGGCAAGGCGGCTGCCCAATACAGCGCACCTGCCCCTTACTCCGCGTTTCTCCCGCGCAAGAACACGCGGCTACTACAGCTCTTGGCATGGTTTGACGCAGAAGGAGCGGTCTTTCTGTGAATCACGGGCCACGAGGGGGTCATCGTTCACTTGGCGGAAGCTCCAGGGGCGCACACGTTGCGCGGCCAAGACGTCCGGAGCGGGCAGCAATGGAGAGCCCGAGGGCGGCGCCTGTCTCAAGCCTTGGGCTGGCCCCCTCCCTGCGGCAGCATGATGCCGAGGACGCCGCGATGCCCTCACGCTGGGTCTCTGGGCGCGCAGCTCGATGGAGAGCAGCCGCAGGAGGGCGGAGGGAGGTGGCACGCGAGGGGTCGGGGGCTCTGCTTGGCCTGTGGGCTTGTATGGGGGGGCATGTATGTCGAGCATGTAGAATGCAGGTGATTACGTGGCCCTGATGAGGCACGGGGGAATCGGACGGCGAGGTGTCAAGGGTGATGTGAGACCTGACAGACAAGCTGATGTGACCATGGTTGATATACATATATCCGCGCGCTTGTAGGGCTGGGCTGGGTGCAGGCAGAGGCTGACACGGTATCCTGGGGGGAGGGGGCTCAGGAGAGCCTCATGTTTGCTCCACGGACATCCTGGCGGACGGGCAGACGCCCTTGGCAGGCCACACGAGGGTCTCCAGGTGTAACCTGAAGCCAGGCTTGGAGCGCGGACGGCCTCTTGACGGCGGTTACCTGTCAACACGTCAGAGCTGGGCGGGACACAATCGGTCGATGAAGACTACTCACAAAAGAAACGGGAGAGAGCAGACGTATCACGATCAGTTTCACAGGTGCCGAAGATGCGGGCATTGTCCGTGTCTCTCGTCTGCTGGATCCCCCTCGCCTCCAGACCTGCATGCATGCGAAGAGATGCAGACGAGACGTGGAACGAGGAGAGCCTCCAATACTAAGTGAGAGGTGGTTCCCTAAGACGGGGGTCGGACAGGCCGTCCGTAGGTAGGGAGGGACCTGGGGTCTGTCTGGCAGGGGGCGAGAGTGACCCTGGCGTGCGGCATGGGCCGAAGCGATCCCGTCCAGCCTCTCGGGAGGCCGTTACAGAGCTGCAACTCGGGCTAGCTTATTACGAGAATATTCTCTCAGATGGCAGGGAGCAGTTTTAGATGCAGGTCTGAATCTGACAGGAATAGCCGGTGGTGGTCGACGTCGTGGAGGGGTCAGGAGAACTCTCTCAAATCCCCGCGCCCGGCCCATGCCAGATGATCCTTGGCGAAGGCGGGGTATCATCCGAGGGAGAGAAGAGACTGGAAGAAGCAGAAAGTCATCACGGCGGAACGAGAGATGTCATGGTTGATCAAGGTACTTGCACAAAAGAACTGGTAGTATTCTCGTAAGGAATGTGACTATCGGGCGTAGCCAACGTGCTCATTCATCATCATCGTCCCCAAAATCACCACAACTCCCCGCGATCAACCACCCGTCCTAGTAATGCAAACTCGCGCCGTTGACTGCCATGGTCGATAGAGAAAAGCGGCGGGAAAGAAACAGTTTGTTGTTTGTTAAGCCGGAGCGAAGAAGATTTACTTGCATCCGGAGCAAGAGCCTGTGTAAGTCCCTGTGTTAGTGACGGCCATCCAGGTTGAGGTGATTCGCGCCGGGGATGACGTACAGTCGGAGCCGCAGTTGCAGGAAGAAGCGCCGGAGCAGCCGCAGTCACCCTTCATTTTGATGGTGTTGGTTGGTTGTTGGGGGGGAAAGTTAAGTGGTTTGGTTTGGCTGGAGTTGGTTGATGTGATCGTGGGTGAGGAGAGGAGAGGGCCTTTCGATACACAAGCACCCGCAGAGGAAGCCCGGGTTTATATAACTGTGAGTCCACTCTCAGAGTGGCCTCCAGACACACCTGACACAGCCGGCAATGATCAGACTTGCGCGAATAGTGCGTGGGTTTGGGTCGTGTCTGTGTGTGTGAGCGTGGTGCCTCGGGCCTGGGGGGACCCTTTCTCCTCCCTCCCACGTCTTGCTTGCTGACCCGCAGCGAGGGCGGCCAGTCACACGCTCCTCCGGAAGGGTGGGTGCGCACTTTGTGCGGCGTCCAGGACCACTCGATCCCGCATCTTGAGCAGGTTAGCCAGGCGCCAGGAGGGTCCGAGGGTGCCAGAGGTGGCACTACCTCTCTGCCGTACCCGGAGACTTCCCCCGAGGTCTGCCTTCATTGGCGACGCTGGACGCTAGGGGCTGGGAGAGATCTTGATAACTACGTGTATCCAATCTCGTCGCGCGGTATGCGACGGGAGATCCTTGGGCTGACGTCGCCCCCGTGGCATGCGAGAAAGGAAGCCTTCTTCGCCGTCTTCTATCTCGGGATGGAGGGGCGCGAGCGAGCGGGCGAGGGGCAAAGGAGGGGCAAGATAAACTTGGACATACCCGATATGGTTTAGCGCTCTGCTTCCCATCGCTCCCTGAGCGTTTTGTGCGTGAATCTTCACCAGTCGCCCTACATCGCCAATGATGATCCGGGGTCATGGGCGATGCCAGTATCTTCTAGCCACTCCGACATGACGAAGCTGATCCCATCCTGCGTCCTTTGTGCCGTGACAAACATCGTTTCGAAGCCGAGAGACACGCCCGGCATCGGGATCGGCTCACTTGCCCGACAACTACTCGCCGCCACCGACAAGACGGACGGCGCTCTCTCACCGCTATGGTTCGGATGATTGGACCCTCACATCTCTGGACCTGTGTCCTGCTGCTCAGCGTATGCATGTGGCTCTCGGAATGCAGTGCTGCCGGAGGTCGCCGAATACCCGTTTTAAGGTCGTCTGATACCACACTAACAGAATGGGGCGTATATCGCGCACGAGCAAGATACTTCGCGATCTCATGGCATTCCTACAACACATGTACAAGCCCTCGTAATGAATGTGTACTGTAGTGAGTTGACGTGATGCTATGAAGACAGAATGGAGCGCCATCTCCCGCTCTCAGTTACTTCCCGAAACAAACATGAGCTTCGGCATCCCATCGCAGACGTCCAGGGCAAACCGAAGTCCTCCAACGTCCACCACCCTCGACTCTGCCACCCGGACCGTCCTCCACTTCTCGACATCTCCCCTCGATACGCCATGTGAATCGTCGTTGCTCTCCTCCACGGGCTCCATAGTGGCTACCGACGCTTCGTAGCCCTGAAGCTTTGCGTACGCCTGGCTTGCCAACTTGACCATGTTGATCGCGTTCTCCGTCTTGAATTCGCACGCCTGGCAGGTCCACGGCCTCGGCCCAAAGGTGCAGCAGGTCTTGTTTGCTTTGGTCCTTCGGTTCTTCTCGGAACTAAGTCGCTTAATCTTCGTCTCGATTTCTTTATGGAGGTCCTCCGGCAGAGGGGTTGGCTCCGTCGTCGCCAGCTCGCCGAGGCTGAGTGTGGGCAGAACCCAGGTTGAGTTGGCTGATGGCGTGGAGTCTGCAGGACGTTCAGTTTGGGCTTGGGCAGCTTTTGCAGCTCGTCTGGGCTGTAACCTGGTGGGAGATGGTGTCGTCTTGGTGACCCTCCCCGTGGTCACTCGATGGGAGCTCGCTGGCGGTGTTGTGTGACGGGTTTCCTGGACGCCCGACTCGCCCTGGGTCTCGGGGGATACTCTCGCCAGCCCATTCTCAATGTAGTTGGCGATTTTCCGGAAGTGTTCCAAGCAGAGGGTGGTTTCTCTCGGCTCGAGGCGTACGAAGGTGGATGGACTTGTAGTCGGCGCCATGATGCCGGGTCATAGGGGGGTTGGTTTGCTGCTGATGTTTCGTTGGACTCTTTTCAGGGCCATTCGAGGACTTTGTGTTGCAGATTTAGATGCCTCTGCGGGCTCAGTAATATGGCAGTTCTTGCAGTCTTCTTGCTTCATTGTGTGTATCGACACGCGACCCAACGACCCGTCCTTGTCGCGAAACCTTTGTGTTGGGAACAATTCACTTGAAGACTTCCAGGTCATTCACTACAAAACGCTTCAACAGTGGCGGTATCTTTATGGCCCAACAAAGACATTGGGATAATAATCGCATTGTCACTCGATGGTGACTCCAATGTTTTGACTGGAAAGGACGGATCTGAGGCGTTTGGCTCTTACGGTCCGATTAGAGTGTCGCGATGATTCATCTTCACCAATAATTTGGGGATTTGCTCACATCTCATCCATGAATCTTTGTTAACATGAGGCATGATGGATGATGTTAGATATTGGAGGAAGGTAGAAATTCACTGAAGAGACCATTCCCACTGCCCGCCACTTGGGTAAGGTAGCCGACGTCTTTTGCATCGCCTGGGATGGATTCAAACGTAGTATTAGATTCTGGCCGTTCTTTTCAGAGATCGTACGAAGGATTTCCGACTCGCACCTCGGCACCAACTTCTGATGTTGGCCTTTAAGTCCCAAAGACCTTCGAAAGGAAATGGTACCAAACACAGAGTCACTATTCTTCGCTCAACCACACGACGCATGTACGAAAGAGACAGACCACCCAAAGTTGAGAGTTGACACTGAAGAAGGAGAATGCACCTCTTTTTAGATTGAACAGGACATATGCCATCGGCAAAACCAGCCACAGCCTTGAGCATGATGTCGAAGCTTTGCGCTTGCCCGGAGAGACGTGCCCATCATCCTCATATGTTTGCAACCAAGTGGCCTGGTCGCATGTCATCGAAGTTTTCTCGACGAGAGGACATCTACCGAGCCTGAAGAGCAAAGGATCTTCTCAATATCTGCCAGACATGCGTCTGTTTCGGGACCCTCGGCCAGCAGGCCGCTTCTCAACCCACAAACGGGCTGACAGCCAGTTCACCCTCTGAAATGGCACGAATTTGTAATGAGCGATTACCTAGGGAATTTTGCCATTTCTCAAACAAAGGTTGATATGGCAGTTTTGCGCCAAATAGGCCAGGCTTTTTATCACATCATTGAGAATCAGTGAGGGTGCTGGTCTCGGCGGTTAAACTGCAACGGTCGGAATGGTTGTGACCGTCATCTGCTCGGCGGCTGCGGGACGCCGGCTCCGAGTCTATATGAAGGGCGCGCCGAGCACTACAACCGACACCATTGTGAGCATCGGCGGTGACACGAATGCCGTGCGATATGGCGCGGGTGATCAACCTCGCTGTCGTGCTTGCCGATGGCAGTGTCAGGTAGACGCGTACGTCGCACGTAGCGCAGGGTAAATCAGATGCAGCGGACGGCAGGGTCTGGAGGATGTTTTGGGGGAATGGAAAAGGATGGACGTTTCTACTCTGGCCAGCGAGTGTCACTTGTTGCTATAGTACTCTGAAGGACCGTGTGGAGGGATGTGTGCACTGGATGTATGTGGCATCTACTCCTGAACTTGGGCACTGCACGGTCAAGCCGGCCAGGGGTAGTGGCATTTATTCTTCTGCCCGAATTCGGCAAAGACACGGCTCTCATGATAAGCGCTGCCAAGGCGTTCGGCGTCTACAAGTGGCCGATGGCGACGCTCAACAAACCAACGCTTTGGTCCAAGGCGTGGTCGTCAACGATGCAACGTTGGATCAAGGCCTCCAAGATACGATAATAGATCCGTGGTTGGACGGACCCCGCTGAGAGGCCCCGAACTCAGCCCTGCGCGACCCGGGAGTCCCTGGTTGATCTGAACATGGAGCGGAGTGATCTATCACAGACGATGGGGTGACACGACACAGGTGGACGGCCGGCCGTTGAGTTGAGGAGGCGAGACGAGACGGGCCCTCGGTTCGAGACCGGTCACACGTGGCGAGAGATGGACGGCGCAGCCTGGCCTTGACAATAGTCTTGTTCACATCGTTGACTCGCGCAGAGGCAGACAAGACGCGAGTAATATGAGACGTCTTGATAACAAGCGAGCAGAATATCATCTCGAAGATGTCACCGTCAGATCGCTCGGCCCAATCTCCGTCAGCTCCCTCTCCTGAGCTCGGCTAGGCCCCCAAGCCAATGAAGTGCCGGCTCGGCTCTCTGCTAGCCAGGGGCAGGGGTGGAGAGGGCCAATATGCGCAGCCCCATGTGGTACGACTCCAAGCCACGAGCTTCTCCCCTTCAGGCATCGCCGGCAAACAGAGGGCGGCACAGGCCCCCGGGTAACGTCCGCTAGGCCCTGAACGTTCGGCTGGCGGCGTGACATGTCCCCTGTGAAGCCCCAAAGCCCATCTCGTCGGCTCGCCGACAGGGGATCGGCGGCATGTTTCTTTTCTCCTCTGGCCTGGATTTGAGTGAGACATGCAGAACGACAGCCACTCGATGGATTGCGATTGTCCATGACACTGACATGAACAGGGAGAGGGGAATCTGAATCGGGGCTGGAAGCGAGGACGCCCGTTATATTCGAGAAGAAGAGAGAGGCTGGTCTGGTCTCCCTCCTGAGTCCCTGTCCGTCTGCTGTCTGTCTGCCCCAGACGATTCGCCCATCGGTGCATCTCGCCTCAGCCGCAGCCACTCGCCCGTTTGGGCTGGAAGACATTTTCATTTCTCATCGGCCAGCCCGCCACACGCCCTTCCCACAGGCACTGACGCCTTTCTCTCGCATCTGCCGTGCGGACCCTGGATCATCTCAACTTCACTTCACGTCCTCCTTCATGAACTGAGCGCAACGGGACGACTCGCGATGTGCCGATCGAGGCGATAAGACAACATAGACTCCTCCTCAAGCGAGGCTTCACCAAGGTGAACCCATCGCCCTCGAGATGGTATGACGAGATGCCTCTTCCTTTCTTTCTTTTCCAGCCCAGTCACTCGATCGATCGATTGCGTTCCGTCTGATCCCCAGTCTTGGCACCTGCTGACTATCGCGACAGGACCTCAGCGGCGAGGGCGACTCCCGCACCGGGTCGGCTCGCGGCGACAGTAACAGCACCGGCACCGTGAGCACGCTCAACAACCCGGGCGACTCTGCGTCGCTCGTGGCGACCCTCAGCACCCTCCTCCCCGTCCTGGTGTACGCATCGGTCTGCATGATCCTGTTCTGGATCCTGAGGCGGGTCCTGACCCGCGTCTACTCACCCCGAGCCACCCTTCGACACTACTTTGCAGAGTAAGTGAGCATCTCATCTGTCATATCGAGCCTCCTGCTGACCGCTCTCATCGTCTAGGGAGCGATCACAGAGTCCATCGAAAGGATGGTTTGACTGGGTGAGGCCCTTCATCAAGGAGGACGACATCCACGTCCTGAACCACTCGTCCCTGGATGCCTACCTCTTCCTGCGGTATCTCAAGGTCTTATCCATGATCTGCTTTGTCGGCTGCTGCTTAATGTGGCCTATCCTGATGCCGATACATGCCACCGGCGGTGGAGGGCTCTCGGAACTGGACCGTATCACGATCGGCAACGTGACCAATCCGAACTTACTCTACGTTCACGTCGTTATCGCTTGGGTATTCTTTGGTGAGGCACCCTTGAGTCTGTATCTGTCGGGTGGAAGGGACGCGTGCTGACTTGGCCAAGGATTCATCCTCTTCACCATATATCGCGAGTGCATCTACTACATCAACCTCCGCCACGCCTATCTCTTCTCGCCATACTACTCCAAGCGCTTGTCATCGCGCACTGTACTATTCCAATGCGTCCCCCATGAGTATCTCGACGCCCAGCGCCTGCGCAAGATCTACGGCGACTCCGTCAAGCATGTCTGGATCCTTCGCGACACCACGGACCTCGAGTACCTCGTGGACGAGCGCGAGGAGACGGCCCGCCGCCTCGAGAGGTGCGAGATCCGCCTCATCAAGCTCGCGGACGCTGCTCGACGAAAAGGCCAGCGCTCCGCCCCGTCCCAGCCTCTCCATTCCTTGCCTCTCCGCCGCAACGGCGAGCTGCCCAAGGACACCCCTGCGGCAGCAGACGCGACGGAGATCACCGTTCGGAGCCCCTCGACCGACTCATCAGCATCCGCCTCCGGGTCCTCGGCCAGCACCCCCTCCGCGACCCCCATCACATCCCCCTCCGCCGCAACCACCGAGGACCCCGAGAAGCACATCGGCCTCGAGGGCCCTCCCCCCGACGTCAACGGCTCCATCGCCGCCCAGTGGGTGCCCGCTTCCCACCGGCCCGGCCACCGGCCGCTGGGCAACTTCTTCCGCCGCGTCGACACCATAAAGTGGACGCGCAACCGCCTCAAGCTACTCGCGCCACAGATCGCCAAGATGCGGCGCAAGCTCCACGCCGGCGACGAGGGCAGGCTGCTCGGGTCCGTCTTCATCGAGTTCCAGACGCAGTCGGACGCGCAGCGGGCGTACCAGATCGTCGCCCACGACCGCCCCATGTTCATGTCCCCGCGGTTCATCGGCATACGCCCCGACGAGGTCGTCTGGCACTCGCTCCGCCTGAGCTGGTTCGCGCGCATGGTGCGCCGCGTGGCCATGCTGGCCCTCATCGTCGCCGCCATCGTCTTCTGGGCGGTCCCCTCGGCGTTCGTCGGCCTCATGACGAACATCTCTTACCTGACAGATACTTTTCCCTTTCTGGCGTGGCTGAACCTGCTCCCCAAGGTCATCATCGGCGTTATTCAGGGTTTCCTCCCGGCCCTGGCGCTGTCGCTTCTGATGGCCATCGTGCCGTGGCTTCTCAGAGGTAAGGAAACCGTCTCTTGCTGGAGTCTCTGTGTGTGATGCTGACCTGCTCCAGGCTGTGCTCGGGTCGCCGGCGAGCCGTCGCTTTCCGAGATCGAGCTCTACGTCCAGACCTTCTACTTCGGCTTCCAGGTCGTCCAGGTCTTCCTCGTCACGACCCTGACATCGGCAGCCTCGGCCGCGATCGAGGATGTGCTCAAGGAGCCCTTCTCCGCGCCGAATCTGCTGTCCCAGAACCTGCCCAAGGCGTCCAACTTCTACCTCTCCTACATCCTGATCCAGTGTCTCGCCGTCGGTGCCACGGGCCTCCTCCACCTCTGGGACGTCATCAAGCACGGCGTCATGACGCGCTTCATACAGAGCCCGCGGGTCAAGTGGAAGATGTATAAGTTTATAAGACCGGTGCACTGGGGTGGATGGTTCCCCGTCTTCACCAACATGGGGGTCATCGGTACGTATAGGAGAGGACACCCTCGCCGTGAATATCCAACGCTGACCTCCGCGCTCCAGCCATCTCCTACGCGTGCATCGCGCCGCTCATCCTCGGCTTCGCCGCCGTCGGCCTGTACATCATCTACGTCCTCAACAAGTACAACTTCATCTTCGTCGAGGACTCGTCCATCGACACCCGGGGCCTGGTCTACCCCCGCGCGCTGAAGCAGCTCCTCTACGGCCTCTACCTCGCCGAGATCTGCATGGTCGGCCTCTTCGCCCTGCGCTCGGCCTTCGCGCCCATGCTCCTCATGATCATCTGCCTGGTCTTCAGCGTCATCTTCCACATCATGCTCAGCGAGGCGCTGTCGCCCCTCCTCGCCAACCTGCCACGCACCCTGGCGTTCGAGCACGAGGAGCTCATGGGCGAGCACAAGGAGGCGGACGCCACCCTGCCTGCCTTCGACATCGACCCAGCCTCGATCCCGCTGCCCCCCGACTCCGACGAGGAGGACGACGAAGACGACGGCCCCGTCCACGAGACCACGGGCTCCCGCGCCCTGTACCGCTCCATGGGCGTGGAGGGCTCGCCCTCCCTGGGTAAGATCGTGGGCAAGTGGTCCTGGGACCTCTACGTGCGTAAGTTCACCGAGACGCTGCATAGCATCGGCCTGGGCCCCCTGCTCGAGCGCGCCGACGCGCTGCTCAACCCGGCGTACACCCCGGCGCCGAACCCGTTCATGCGGTTCCTGCACCCCAACACCTTCGACTCGTTCGCGCACCTGCGGACCATGATCCCCGCGGACCTGCCCGACCCGACGGCCACGTACCCCGAGGACTACATCTTCAAGGCGTACTACCCGCCGGAGATGTGGACGCCGCCGCCGAAGCTGTGGCTGCCCCGCGACGAGGCGGGGGTGAGCGCGCAGGAGGTCGAGCACTGCAAGCGGTACGGGCGGGTGGTGGCCAGCGATGAGGACGCGTGGCTGGACGAGTATGGGCGGATACACTGCGATGTGCAGAAGGCGCCGTTTTGGGAGGATAGAGCGCTGTATTGAGCGGCAACTGATAGTATTAATATGACTTGGACCAGCGAGCGAGCGAGCGATCCATATATTCAACCCTGAGCTCTACTTGAACCCGGTGATGATATCACGGCCGTCATCATTCGTAGAGTTGACCATCGCCCCATCATAAGAAATATGAGAGCGGCATAGGTGTCAGAAATGCGATGTCATGAGAGGGATGAAGCAAAATAGGAGTCGAGCATCTCGTCTTGGTGGTGGGTGCAAGTGGGCTGCGCACGGACCAATTCTCTCACGTGACCTCGATTTGGCCAGCATCGCGACTCCTTTCCTAAGTCGCGACTCCAGTTGAAGCCAGAAATACCACGACCAAGAGAGAAGCATTCTCGTTCCGCTCATTACCCCAGCACCTCTCCGTCTCCGTATACAGCTTCACCACACCAAACACCGACCCAGCCACTACCCACAAACGGCATTCAAAATGGTCACCCGCGCCGAGCAGACCATCTCCTTCGCCCTCCTCATCACCTCCGTACGGCCCCTCCCCCGCCACAAGTATTAGCCCGGAAAGCAGCCTTCTAACACCTCCCAGGTGTACCTGTCGCTCTTCACGAACGTCATCGAGCTCCCCGACGTCATTCGGAAGGAGATCGTCCCCTACGTGAGCCCTGACACCCCCCTCCATCCACCCTCAAAACTGACCGCTCTCCCTGCCAGCTCCCCTCCTGGGCGATTATGTCCTTCGGCGCATACCTCCTCGGCAAGCTGGGCTACAACGTCATGACCTTCAACGACGTCCCCGAGGCGCACCAGGAGCTCATGGCCGAGATCAACCTGGCCAAGACGGACCTGAGGAGGCTGGGCGTCGACGTCGATTAAATCAGGCCTACCGCAGGAGCTGGAAACTAATACCAAAACGGGGGTCTTGTAATGGGATTGGAGCGCAGTGCCTGGATATCGAAACAGGTAGCAGCGTAGAAGACCCGCGGGGCACGCAGATAGCCTCGAATGTAGGAACTACGAATTGAAGGATCGTGGTCCAACATCCGCACCCAGCATGAACCCAAGCTCTCGAGAAGGCCAGTGATAGAATCTGCTGGATTAGTCCAACATCCCGCAGACACAAGACAGGGGAAAGTCAGGCCGGCGGCGAAATCAAACCGCCATGTCGCGTTGTAGGTCTGGTCAGGGGGACACGTGCAGAGGTCACCGAAGCGCAGGGTGGGTGCCTCTGCTTCACTGCCAGCTCTTTCCCTCATAGGGCTGAGATTTTCAAATGGTTTTCGCCCGCCAGTATCGACTGGGTGAGAGGGGCGGTGCACTGATTACAAGGCCAGCTAAAGCAAATAGGCTCTATCGCACTGTAAGCCCGCGCTCCCAAAAAGGGAGGGCGTAGAGGAACGGTCTCGGTTCGACCGGGACTCCGACCTTTTGCTTTTTCTTTTTTTGCTATTGTCTCGGTGACTTCAGCCTCATTTGAGTTACCTATAACTATTGTATGTTGCCACTGCGTGTCATCTTGTCACTTTCACAGCTTGGCATATCTCGAACGGTTCAGACAGAGCATGGCACATCAGCCCCAAAGCTCTACAGGGAATCCCATGACATTCAATGCGTGGTATCATATCGTCTCTCACTGCGTCTGGCGGTACTCGCTCACCCCAGGTCCCAATCCGACAAGCTCCAAAACTCCAAATGTCACAGGTATCACCGCTCGTCCCGGACGTCGCCTGCCAACAAGGCAATGACAGTTCGTACAGCCGTCGCCGGACTCCTCTCGCCCTTGACCAGGTCGCCAAACACTTTTTGAATAGATGCCAGGGCCTTCCCATCGTCGGCCTCGTGCCCTGAGGTCGTGGTCAGCAAAGAGAATCAGGGGAGGACGGTTGGAAGTTGTACTCACATTTACCAGGCATTCCCGCCAGCACGCCGACCTTGCTCCCTCCCTCGCCGGTCCAGTCGAACTCGATCTTCCACTGAATCCGCAGACACGGCCACTTTGACTCCTCAACACCCTCTTCGGGTACCGGAACCTCAAAAGCGGTCCGGCCCATGTGCGCCAGCACCGCACCCCGCGCAACGGGCTTCGCCGGCAGCCCGCCCGCCACCGAGGCCTCTCCGTCCGCGCTATCGCCATCTCTCCGTCGCTTCTTATGCCACTTGCTCCTCCTGACCTCGCGGACCATGGCCACCAGCTCGCCCGGCGTTTGGACCTGGCGCTCCAGCTCGCACCAGAACCGCGCCCTCTCCACCGCGATGCGGTACCACTCCGCCATGGCCCAGCACACGACGCTGACGTTGCGCTTTCCCTCGCATTGCGCTTCGACGAAAGGCCCGAGCTCGGCAATTGCTGCAGGGTCGAGCCGCGGCACGCGCAGGGAGTCGACGCGGAGGGTGTCGGTGTTCACGGTCATTTCGATCCTGGCGGCGAAGAGGCCCGGGGGATCTGCGGAGGAGACGCTGATGTTGTGCTGGCGCAGAAGGGCACCGTCAGGTTCGTCTCGGGGGAGTATCACAGATGTTGAGGAGAGGGTGAAGGGGGTGAAAGCCTGGAGGAATGGCAATTGCTCATCCGCAGACATGGGCACCGGGTGGTGGGAGATGGGCTGAGGTTCGTCGTCCTTCGTGTGCGTGAGGGGCAAGGCCAGGGCGCCTACAGTGAACCACGACGTTGGATCCAGGGCGGCACTAAACAGTTGCGCCGCGACGTCTGGTGCTGAGGTTTGATCCGCGGGCACGAGGTGCCGTCGCAGGAGATCGAGAATAGCCTCTGGATTTGGCGCCGGCTCGGCGGTTTGTTTGCCGCGTGGTCTTCGGTCTTGCGCAGCGCGAATCCGCTCGCTCTCTTTCGTAGCGAGGGCCAAGTCGGCCTCGAGCTGCCGTGCTTCGGCCTGGAACTTTGCCAGGAGCGTCGCCTTGTCGGGTTGCGAGTCGAAGGCGGTGATTTTTCGGGCCGGATGCGGTCCTGAGGGCGGATCATCCACCTCGTCGTCCGCTTCATCGTCGTTGTCGTCGATGGCAATGACCAAGTCCTTGTCAGAGACCCTGGCCGGCGCCTTCCCCTTTCCTTTGGTCTTGGACGGGTCTATTGTTGCCCGCTCGAAATCCGGCGGCCTCAAGGGCGGCGCCTTCAGGGGCGAGGACTTCATGACTTGGCCGCTTTTCCGCAGCTTCGACGGTGTGTCGTGTATCCCTGCAGCGGGCGAGGTGACGATCGGGTCATCCTTGCCCTGTTGTGTAGGTGTTGGGGGTAGTTCCGACTCGGGCTCTACCTGCGCTGCTGCTGCCGTGGCCTGAGCCTCCTGTTCCGGGTCTGCACGATGTCCGCCGGGTGGTGTTCGGTTGAGCACGCGCCCAGCAAAGGGATTGATCTCTTCGTCTGGGCCGTCGAATTGCGGGAGAGGGCGGGGGACTGGCTTGGCAGGTGATCGTCTGGGAAGGGCACCGAAACCGCCGAAGAGGCGTGCTGGCCCTCGCGACGGCGTATCGACTGAGCTTGGATTCGTATCGTGGCTCGGCCGTGATGTGGATGACCCTGCCTCTTCGCGAGCCTCGCGTATCGCTCTTGCTCGCTCGGCGAGCAGATCTCGTCCACTGAGCCGTTTCGGGGGTCGAGAGAGGTGAGGTCGCGAGTCGGCGTCCCCCTTCGCAGCGCTGCCCGGATTCGCAGCTCCGGAGGAGGCTTGTGAATCTCGCGCGTCGGGTGGGTTGTTGTCGTCGCCGCCGCGGGTAGCGGTCCTTTCGGGAGACGCCTGGCCGCGGGGCCGTTGCGAAGACCGGCGTCGTTCTAGGATGTCGGGGTTCGAACGTGACAGGCTGGACTTTGTCGGCGACGCGAAAGACGGCCTGTGACTTCTTGGCTCCTGCGTCGCCGGTGTAGAAGCATCCCCCGCGCCGTCATCTTCAGGACGAATTGCGACGCTGGTCCGGGGCGAAGTCCTGCGGCGCTTGGGCGCCGACTCCTCCATGGTTCACTGCAGCTTCATGAGGTTGTGGAGAGTGTGGCTCGAAGTATTTGGTGGTAAATCTTGAGTGCACAAGTACATGAAGATATTCTGCCGTGTCTGGACTCGGGTTGCGCCTGTGTTGTTGATATGGCGGGACGCGTCTGGCTGTGCTCCCGGTTTTCACCGCCTTCCGGATTCGGACATGCGTTCCACTGACTTACACAAGTACGCAGGCGACCAGATGAGAGACATCAGTTGATTCTTAGAATAGGGGATGAGGGCATCAGTGGGAAACTAAAGTATTCCTTTCAGCTGTCTAAGAAATTTCCAATTCTGGTTGCTTCGTCACAGCAAATATTGCCTCTGTAGCCTGTTCATGTGATTAGCCACGTGACCTTTTCGGATGACGTCGGATCTGCATCGGCAATTCGCTGAGCCTCCCGTCGCTGCTTTTAGCCTGGGCCATGGAGCTTCACCACTCAGCCACCTCGTTCTGCACAATATCACCCGATGCTAAGAGACAAGGTATCCAGAGAAGCCCAAAGTTCCATATATTTGTGGAATTTCTACGGTAAATCCTCATTGCTATTCAGCAACGGTCCCAGTGTCTCCTCATCGACTCAAAGTCATCCTCATGGCTCACCACCATTCAGTATCAGTCTCGCGCCAGGTGTTGCTGCCACAGTGAAGCTCGCCGTTACCCATGTGGTGCGAGAACCAGTTGTCCTGGAACGTAACATTATAGCCGACCTTGGCGTAGGCCTCCGTCGCGGCCTGGGCCAAGATGTCCACGCCATCGATAATCGGGCCCCAGGGGTTGGCGGCCAGGATGAGCGAGTCGGACATGACGACGCTGTTGATGACGGCGGGGTAGAGCGCGACGACCTGGTGCAGCCACGAGTCGCCGGTGTCCTGTCCGCAGTACTCGGGGTACTTCTCGCAGAACTCTTCAAACGCGCCGTCACACTCGTTATCGCCGGTCTCGTTCGTCTGTCGGCGGTGGTTGCTGCTCAGCTTGTGCACCTTGGGGGGTGTTCCGGCGCGCAGGATGCTGTTTGCTTGGCCAGCAGGGCCGCTGAAATGGGCGGACCGACGTCGACGCATCGTAACGCGGTCGTCTTCCTCGTCCCAGTCCTCGTCATCATCCCAATCCTCGCACGCCTGCTCCCAGCCGCCAGTCACTGTGTTGGTGAAGATGCCGGGCACGTAGAAGATCTCATCGTCCGTGATGCCGACCTCGCGCTTGAGAATGTCGAGGTTGACTTGTATCCTCTCGGCGGCCAGCTGGTTGACGGCGGTCAGGTTGAGGTCGAGCACCTGGTCCACCGTCTCGTTCAGGGGAAGATGGCATTGCCAGAAGCCCTGCTCCCCGGGGATGTGTGGACGAGATACGGCATTTACAGAACCATGGCCGGCTGCAGCGGCCCTCTCGATGATCTCAAGCCCGCCCACGGGATCGTCTACCATGAGCACCCATCCCCGCTCGTTCGGATAGGGGAGGAACTGGAGGAACTCGTCGACATGCCCGACGGACAGCCAGTCAGTGTCGAGTAGAATGGGGGACTGGGTCTCCTGGACACCCAAGAATTCCATCATGTACGGTGCTTTGGCATTCTGCGCGCCCATGATGACCCGTCCGGCCGGGTAGTTCACGCCGTTGTGGCTGTGAGGCGGCACGGCTTCCAAGTTGCCCGTCGAGTCGGTGGTGCCGCCCGACGCGCGGTGCTGCACGGCGCCGACGGAATCGGACCGGAGGGACGTGAACACTTCGCGGCCGGACCAGCGCCATACCTGCGAGGAACGGATCATGATGCGAAGAACGACCGGTCCGTCCGGGCCGGGGATACTGGTGTAGCCCGGCTCGAAGAAGTCCTGCGTCCAGATATCGTCGGGAAACAGGTGCACCGGCTCCTCAAACCCGGCATCGGCCGTGTTCTGTTTCAGGTCCCTCACGAACCGACTCTGGGAGTCATTGCCGAATGGGGCAGTAGCGAAGACCTTCTGCGCAAGTTGGTTGTGATGGTGGGTGAGCACGGGGGCGACACGGAGCGCAACCGAGTCGCTGGCCGTCTTCTCCCCGGAACGAATGGTGAAGTGCACCGTGGCGAGCCCGTCCCAGCCGTCCGGACCAGGTCGTCTCACGTCTCGGGCGTCGATGCCCAGCTCCAAGCCGTCCTTGAACTCGGCCGCGGTGAAGGTTCGGTTGCCTCCAACGTAGGCCCAGCCGTCTTGGCCGGACTTGACGAAGATTCGGGCCCTTGCGGCCGCCACACCGTCCGAGATGTGAATAGATGCCGTGGCATCGGGACTGAGACAGTCCTTAACAGCAAGCGTACGAAGAGGTGCGAGATACTTGGGATTACGTTGAATATTGTCCGAGGCATCGTTGCAGAGGTCCAGGTAGCGTTCCCTCTCAAGTTCCAATTCTGGGTTAGGGAGGCCACACTCGGACTCTTCCGAGTCTTCGTTAGGAGGCACAAGTGTCTTGGAGCATCTCTGGTCCGTGTCGCCGATGTTGGCCAGGAAAAGGGCACCTCTGTCTTGGCTCCATGTGGCTTTGTCGTTCAGGTCCGAGTTGTCTACGGTACCATCACGGTTGGTGTCCGCCAGAATGGTGGCTTTGAGTGCGCACCCGGTCTGGCACAAGGCTGCAAAGCAGTATGTCAGTATGTCTCTCCTTGGCTGGGTCTTCGGAAGCTCATCTTACCAAGGAACAGTGCCGCCTTCTTGGGAGAGAACAGCATGGCGGGAAACGGGCAACGTAGGACAGGACAAGGAGCTGCTGCTATCTAGACAAGACTCTGTGGCACGAAAGAGACCAAGGGTTGAGCATCCCGATGGCCTTTTATGTTATTGGATCCATGTATTCAACGACACTGCCCCGAGGCTCCAAGAGGAGGTCCTTTCGCTTCGATGCTGAGTCTCGGCGAGTCCATAATACTACCTTACCTACCTCACCTGCCTCCTACATAGTGGCCCAGCTTGCAGCCGGGCTGCAGCCGGGCGTTGACGCGTCGGGCGGGCGAAGCCCGTGCCGTAATGGAGAATCCCACCCGGGCCTTGGCAAGCCTCGTAAATTCTAGGCAGAAAGAGTGGTTTTCCATGCGCAGCGGAGCAGTTCAGGGGGTGGTTCGAGCTTCACCCATGCCCCCCTGTCTCCTGTCTGCCGAAAGGAATGACAACTCACGATGCTGGGGCAGCACGCGGGGCCCGGGGGCCTGGGCGTCAGATCTACGCAGTCTATTTTCCTGAATACGATCTCGAGGCAGCGACCCCGGACCGGCTGGGAACGTTCCCGGTTGGCTCTCTCGCATCTCCTGGGGGAGGAATTGGCAGAGGAAGCGCATGAGCTTTCGAACAATGATAGACGCCCGAAATTGCAGGGTTAACGGGATTACGTTTAGGCCAGGGGGGGATCCTTCAACATGAGTGTATTTTCTACCAACACGAGAATTATTGAGGCCACCGGCAGCCCGCCCGGCTTGGGTTGGGAGTTGGTATGTCAGATGCTGGTAACTTACGTGGTTGAGAGGTGGCTCAGCTTCCACCCCGAGGCTCGGCAAGAGTGACAAGGACGCTAGTCCCAATTGGCCCAAGCTTCAATTGTGGAAAAACCGAGAACCCGTTCTTGACCCAAACACCATCCATCCTCCGACCCGCGATTACCTCACTCCTCGCCTCCTCCACGACCACCCCCTACCACCACCTACCACCAGACACTCTCGAGATGGCCGCCCCTGGCAGACTCCTCCCGCGCCTGCGGACCTTCACGGCCGTCCGTGGCCCTGCCGTCCGCTTCGCCTCGACCCACACCATCCAGTCCCAGACTCCCCCCCAGCCGATCGTGGCATCCCAGAAGCAGGCCCAGCCCATCGGCAACTTCTACCAGGCCATGCTCGACGACCCCATGCCCACCGCCCACCAGAAGCCCGAGGAGCCGCTGCCGGCCGCTGCCGCTGCCGCCGCCCCCAAGAAGGAGGCCGCGCCCAAGAAGGGCCGTAAGTCCACGCCCCCCAGCCCGCCGTCCAGCACGACAGCTGAACGTCCCCCCGCTGAAGCCGCAGAACAGGAGGAGCCTCTACCAGCGCCTAAGACGGGCGCCGAGAAGGCCGCCATCGTCTTCGGCACCGCCCTCGCCGGGCCCCAGTCCCGCGCCGCGCGCCTGGCCGCCGCGCGCGCGAGCCAGTACACCGTCGTCGCGGGCGTGCGGGTGCCCCCGCGGCCGGACGAGCCCGACAACTGCTGCATGAGCGGGTGCGTCAACTGCGTGTGGGAGCGGTTCCGCGAGGACATGGAGGAGTGGCAGACGGCCAGCGCGGAGGCGGAATCGCGGCTGCGGGAGCTGCAGGACCGGGAGGAAGACGCGGACGAGGCCCGGCGGGTGGTGCACATGGACGACGACGGCGGCGGCTCGGAGGCGAACTGGGCGCCGGCGGGGCCGCCCACGGTCAAGGGTGCGAAGGACTTGTGGGATGACAAGCTGTACGAAGACATTCCGGTGGGGATCCGGCAGTTCATGAAGACGGAGAAGAGGCTGAAAGAGGTGCATCAGCGGGAGGGCACGGCGGGGGGCTGACGGGGCCGCTGCGGTCTCGCGGTCTCGCGGTCCTCTCTTTGGCTTCCCTGCATAGCTGCGTGTGTGTACTATAGCGGCGCATACGGCATGGCATCTTCAGATGTCCCCCATGATAGACTCATTTTCGTTTGAAGAGCGACCCCATACGTGAACAGCACACAATGCCGAGCGGGAAAAGGTCATTCTCGCATCGGCGTACATATATATCACTGAGGTCTCCTCTCTATAGCAGACATGCCTCTCTTCGTATATGTTCAATTCGTGGTATTCGTAAGTATCGCCTATGCGCCGGCGTCGCCTCTCCCAGACGGCCACCTCTAGCTTCCAAGGTCGCGCCTCGCTCTGAATAGCACGCCCGGTCTGGGTATCCCTCACCCTTTTTCTTCTCACCATCTACTTCTTGCCGAGAGCGGCCATGCGGTCGTGCTCGTCAATGTCGACGGCCTCCCAGGGGTAGTTGATCCAGGCGTCGCCGAGGGTGCGGGCGGCGAGGTACCGGCCGCCGTCGATCATCTCGGCGGGCAGCTGGCCCTTCTTCTGCTTGTCCTTGTTCTGCGAGGGGTGCTTGTCAGCGAGGCTTGCGCGGGGAAGGGGGTGGACGGTGGAAAACGCACGTGGAGCACGAAGACGCTGAACTCGGTCTTCTCGTCGGTGCCGAGCCTCTTCCTGGCGGCCTCGACGTCCTTCTCGAGCTCCTTGACGGCGTACTCGAGGGTGGTGCGGGTGTCGTCGACCTCGTCAACGATGAGAACGCGCTTGCCGACGAGGTTCTCCATCTCGCCGAGGGCGCTGAGGTCGAGCCACTGGGTGCGGGTGACCTTCGTGCCGGGGACCTCGGGGACGCCGGGGGTGGCGTTGCCGCCGGCGGTCTCGGGGAGGGTCTCGTAGAGGGAGAGGCCGATGGCCTGGATGGGGATGTTGGGGCTCCCGGGCTGCTTGAGGAACGAGCGCAGGATGCGGGCCGGGACGTAGCCGCCGCCGCCGATGGCGACCATGAGATGGGGCTTGAAGTTGTCCAGGATGGTCGGGGCGGCCTCCTGGCACAGCTTGTGGACCTGTCGCGGGGGGGATGTGGTCAGTCACTGAGACACCGACGGGCGGCCGCCTGCATGCGGCGGTGGCAGCCATGCTCGAGGTCGCACGAGGGACAGCCCAGCTGCAGAGACGGCGGGAGACTCACGTCGTTGTAGGTGACGTAGACCTTCTCGACTTCGGCCATTTTGGAATGGAAGCTTTGGAGCGCTCGGGACGGGGTTAGAGAGGGAGAGGCGAGGTATCACCGGACGAGAGAGGCACGGATGAGGTTGTTTGGAGCTCGGTTTCGAGGAGTGAACCCGGGGTGACACTTGCACCGAGAAGAAGAAGGGAAGAAAAGATGCGATGCGCCTGCCCCGCCGCGCTCCAAGCTTGAGTCAAGAAGATTTTTGCCTCCAGGCTCCCGAGTGCCCCGCGTTTGCGACGGCGCGGGCAAAGTGCCCCGCATTATGGGCGAAACAGCGCCAGAAGCCCGCTGGAAGGGGATTTTACGCGCTTTAAAACGGCCGCCCCATCGGAAATGGCCGACGATGCAGGGGTCTTTGTGCCTTTTGGGCGGCCGACGTCACTGTCGCGACGGCCTCGTCCGCCTCGACGGAGAGCTGAGTGTGGGGCGGAGACTCAAATTCTCACATCAGTTTTTCATGGCAAACAGGCCACGGATGGTCGCCTTTTGAGTCCAGGACATGATTCTTGATTGTGCGAGGTGCTGCTCGGACAACTCTGGGATACAGTCAGCTCGAAATCCGCGGGCGGAACTCCGAGGTGCAAAACGGACAATCCCGGCGAGGATGGCTGTATGTTAATGTTAAGTAATGCCGTATATCTTGATTCAAGGCGATGAAAATAAAAATAAAAGTGAGGATCAGGAAAACGGCGGCTTGGTACATTGCCGGGTTCTTATTTCTGTTGGGCTGAAATGAGCTGTATCAAAGTCCACTGGGCCACCTAAGACGGAGGAAAGTTATGGCAAAGTTGGCTGCAGCACATCGCCAAGAAGACTCGAGGTCCAAGCATGGAACCGAATCACGAGACTTTAATATACACCTGCATGCTCTCCCGTCGGGCCTGGATCGTCTGCAGACCGGCAGCTGACCGAAGCGATGCAACCTGCGTCGTGTGGCGTTCTTGAGCGCCTGCAACTCCGCGAAGAGAGAAATGATCTGACTGATTAATGCGCTACTGACCACACCATGGAATCGAAGCTCCGCAGTCTTGAATGGGCATTTTCACTCGGGTCATCCTGCTCTGGCAACATGTGCTGAAATCCAGGCCCGAAGCCCATCATCGGCACTCTACATCTATACAGCTGAATCGCTCCAACAAAGTGATCAACTTATACGACGAAGTACCCCTTCAGTGTTTCAGCGCGATTTGGTACAGAAATCAGAAGACAATTTACAGCCTAAGTATATACGTGACATCCGTCACAGTCCTGCAGCCCCGCTTGGAGCACTCAACAGCCGATCGCAACTCTGAATGGCAACATCTCGCTTAAGTTGTCCCTTCCAGCTCCGGAGGTGGCTATTCCTAGCGCCCGATGGCTAGGCGTACAGGCGCCTCTGTATGCACAACGGGCTCGGTAAGAGTTGTGGCACTGCATCTAATGCGGGGGAGGGGCTGGTTGAGTGCTTCTGACGGGACAATCGGCAATGAGGCGTGTCTGCCTCTCTGCATCTCGGACAAGATAGCATCTGCCCGAATAAATGAGAGATCGGACAATGGGGATCCAGACTTTGTGTGAGGCAATCAAGTATAAATAGATGCTCATAGCAGCATATATCACGGTTTGTGTTACCCGCTACTAGTAACCACCTTCCTCGTCTTACAACTGAATCCCCTGAATCACAAAATTGTCTACCTCTCATCTCCGATACATTTCAAAATGCGCTTCTCAGTCCTCGTCCTCCTCTCCGCCGTTGGCGTGGCCATGGCTGCCCCTGCTGCCGAGCCTGCCCCTGAGGACCTGGAGTCTCGCCAGAGCGGTCTGGGCTGTGTCTACGGAAACAACCAGTGCCCGGCCAAGTGCAGGGCTGTATATGGGCGTGCTTGCACCCTCTCTTATGTGAGTTTTCCCCTGAATTTCGTGTGAAAGGCCGGCGTGTTTGTGCGCCGGCTGGGGACTTTGCCTCATGATACACTCGGTCAAGGCTGGAAGCTTACGGAAATCAAGTGCAACGCCTACTCCAGCCAGGTTCCCTACGGCAGCTGCATTTGCAGGTGCTAAACAAGGACTGGCGTAAAATTTCCTGCCACCTCTAAAGTCGTATCTCAATGGCCGCCGTGGGCAGCAGGTCCAAGGATCGTTGTCAGGCGAGACCACGGACATGCCGGACCGGACTGGTTGAACTGGGACATCTCCGTCTTGGAAATTAGTCGCCCCGTGGGTTGAAATTACACTTATCCCTCTCTCATGCATCTCCGATACTGTGTCGACGTCTTCTCTTGGCTGTGGCTGGCTGCTGGTCGTCTTGCCCGGAACATGAGCCCGAATCTCCAAGTGAAACTTGCTCCCAATCCACGTGTGGCCTCGACCTCCGGTTCCATGAGCCGAAAAGATCACTCAAAAGCCACGTTGACGAGTCTGGGCATGCCCTTAACATCCCATTGGCGAGCGTTTCCTCTGACCCTGGGAGATGTGATCTCAGATCTGTGATATCAAGGGATGTTCCGAGCCAGTGAGCTCACGAAGCAAGGACTTGCAGTCTCCGTCATCTCGGCCTCCCTCCCCGCCCGCCATGAAACAATAGTGTCCGTCTGCCAGCTCTCTCTTTCCCTCCGTCTTGGGCCAGACTAGCTGCCCTGCGCTGGGCGTCCCGCTGTGTTCATTTCCACAAGGCGGGATCGACCGCCAATGACGTCGAGACTTCCAGGTCGAGATTCTTTTCTCCCATCGGAGTTGCATCTGGAAGCTCGGGCCTCTGCTGGCTGAGCCCGGGGGAAAACCCCGATCGGACGACAGGGGTTGGCGGCTGATCAGGACCAGGCCAGCCAGCCCACGAGGCCAAGTCCGCGTCGATCAAAAGCTTGGGTTTCCTCTGCTGGTTGGATTTCACTTGGCTCAGGAGGCTGAAGGCTCGGCACGGGAAAGGGCGAGCCCGTCGGGCCCAGCCAGCCTCCGTCCAGAATGATGAGCGCCGTTGATCACGCCGCCCTGGCTGAAGATCAGGCGCAGTTGGCGCAGGCAAACTGACAACAAAATGGGCGGCCACAGAAGTTCCCGCCGGTGACCGATTGGGAAAGCTAGCGTCGCAATGAAGATGGGCCTGGACCATGGGGGTAAGATGGCCAAGAGACAACACGTCCCATTTGGTCGCGCCAAGGGGTTGCTTGTTTCCCTAGCCCGTTCAGGGCCCCAAGGCGCCTCGCGAGCAGGCAGAGACATGACTTCATCTCCAAAGGTTGTCTTGTCTGAGGCGGACTCTTCGATCCTCACGCAGACAACCAAGGCCAGACTCAGATCCCACGCGCTCAGGACTCAGGGGAGACGCGACTGCGCCGCTGGGGACATGAGGACATGAAAGCTTGTCATCCGCTAAGACGAAAGAGGCAACATACCCCTGTCTCTCCATGCAGCACAGCTGCGCGACTGTTGGCGGTCTAACCATGCTTCGTTCAATAGTCCCGTCCCGGGCGGGAACCAGCTCGTCCGGTCTGGTCTCTCTGGTCTTCCCGCACTGAGCACATGGCGCGCCATCCCCTGGAATTCCCTCTTCTGGCCAGCCTCGAGAAGCTTGACCTGCGGCTGAAGCGAGGGCGCCGCTTCACTTGAAGCTGGCCTCGATCTCTTGGAACGCAGCATCTGCTAGTTCGTCGACCGGCGCGCGCGCAGTCCCAAGACCCTAGATCGACCCTCATGTCTCACTCTGGCAAAGCGTCCAGGCCTCGAACCATTCACTGCCATCCCCCCTGTCGGCCGCTGCGAGGCATGGGCACAGCGGCCAATGAGTTGGCGGTTCCTTGCGTCTCATTTGGGGTTTGCTTTTACCCAGCATGTCTCATCCCTACCCTCGCCCGGGAACGCACGCCATGTGCGCGCGTTGGCACCGGTCCGTCCGCCTCCTTGGGTTCAGCACGCTTCCCATGGAGCTGCCTAGCCCGATCAAGGGCGTGGCGGATGTAAGGCTCGAGCCGGTCTCCCGATGTGCCTGGGCGCCGGGCTGTGGAGTGATGCCTATGAGCGGCAGAGACTGAGTGAGCGCCTTTATATACCCAAGATGCCGCCCCCTCTCGTCCCGATCTGGCGATGACGGCCAGGAGTTCTGTGCGGTTTTTTCACTTCGACTTGGTTGAAGCAGTCACTCCCTCTATACCCGTCGCAGTCCAGGTCGCTTCCCGACATCTTCATCACCATGAAGCTCCTCACTCTCCCAACCTGCCTCCTCCTCCTGGCGGAGGTTCAGGCGGTGGCCCTGCCCCGTGCCGCCGCCGTCGAGGCTCGGGATGACGACGTCCCCGTTGACGAGCCCAGCATCTTCCTGACCTCCTTGGCCCCGGAAGACATCATCCCCGTCACCGAGACGGTCAAGGTCAGCTCCAGCGTTGCCGCCACCGGAACCGTCGTGGTCCTGCCCACCCTCTCCGATGTCGAGCCGCACACGGAGGGCGTCGTGAACACCGAGATCGAGAGTTCGACGAAGAACATCCTTCTCACGAGCCCCATCCCCTCGCCGACCTCCCTGCTGCAGCCCCTGAAGTCGACGACCAAGGAGAAGCGTGAGGCCGAACCCACCGGCGACGCTCATCAGCTGGAGGAGAGGCAGAACGCGAACATCTTCGGCGTCGCCGTCGCCACGTCGGCGCCCCCTTCGGTCATCAAGACGAGGACCGACCATCCCTGCCCCCGTACCGAGATCGTCAGGAAGACGGGGCCCCTCCACACGAACAAGTTCTACTCCAACTTCTTCCTCGGCGACCAGACGGGCCCGTCTTACACGTTCCCCTACTCGGTCTGGTGGTCGAGAGGAAAGGGCGCAACCGCGAGCTGGGGCCTCGCCGTCTCTCACACCGAGACCAAGCAGCGCGTCTTCGGCCCCGTGAAGCACAACGGCGCCGCCCAGTACTACATCAACCCCGTGGGCATCCAGTCGCTGGTCCTCTCCGCCAAGGAGCTCGGCAAGACGACCAAGCTGGAGATCGACGAGATCACGGCCTTCTCGGCCCGCATCAACCTCAGGAACCCCGGCAAGACCGCCGCCATCCGGTTCCCCCTCGTCCAGGGCATGATGTACGTGACCGGCGAGTACACGTCCAGCACGCCCATGATCCAGTCCGGCGTCTACATTCGGTCCATGACCAAGGTCGCCAAGAACCCAAAGACCAACGTCGTCAAGTACAACTTTGTCCTGGAGGACGGCACAACCTGGCGGCTGTACGCCCACGCCACCAAGGGCAACCCGCTCGAGCTCAAGATCGCCAACGCCGGCCTGGCCCAGTCCAGCAGGACCTTCACCGGCACCATCCAGATCACCAAGGACCCCAAGACCACCGGCTCGGAGAAGCTCTTCGACGACGGCGCCAGCGTCTACCCGACCACCGTCACCCTGAGCGGCTCCGTGGCCGGCACGTCCGGCACCTACAACTTCAAGTTCACCCGCAAGGGCCACACCTCCGGCAACATCTACTCGTACGGCCTGCCTCACCACATTGCCTCCTTTGACGCGGCCACCACGGGGAGGGTCCAGGCGGTCAAGCTGCAGACGACGACCAAGGGCGTCGCGACCGTCGTCAAGGGATCGCTGTGGACCATGGTCGAGGCCGGCATGCCCACCAACATGGACTGGGCCCCCTGGGACCTGACCAAGGGCGCCCGCAAGACCCTCTCCACGGCGGCCAAGAACTCCATCAAGCAGGTTGCGCTGCTCGAGGTCTCGCAGGACATGAACGCGCAGTCGAACCTCGACTCGATGTACTTCAGCGGCAAGGTAGGTGTCCCGGGTGTGCTCCCGGGGGATCATGATTGCTGACTCCTTCACAGGCTCTGCTCAAGTTTGCACAGATTATCTACGTCCTGAACGATCTCGTGGGCGACAAGGCCCTGGCCCAGGCCGGTCTCGTCAAGCTCAAGGCCGCGTTCGCGAACTTTGCCAACAACAAGCAGAAGTATCCCCTGGTCTATGAGAGTGAGTCTTTCCGCATGCTGCTTATCCGGATCATGAGACACTAACAGTGAGCAGGCGCCTGGGGCGGCGTCGTCTCGACGGCCAGCTATGTCACCGGCGACAACCACATGGACTTTGGCAACACGTTCTATAACGACCACCACTTCCACTACGGCTACCACATCCTCGCGGCGGCGTACATCGGCTACCTCGACAAGGCGTGGGCCACGGCGAACAGGAACTACGTGAACACGCTGGTGCGCGACATCGCCAACCCGACCACCAAGGACACCTGGTTCCCGCAGTACCGCAACTTCGACTGGTACCACGGCCACAGCTGGGCGCACGGCCTGTACGCGGCCATCGACGGCAAGAACCAGGAGTCCAGCTCCGAGGACATCACGGCGGCGTACGCGCTCAAGATGTGGGGAACCGTCATCGGCGACTCCAACATGGTCGCCCGTGCCAACCTCCAGCTCGCCATCACCAAGCGCAGCTTCCAGCAGTACTACCTGTACACCTCGGACAACACGGTGCAGCCCAAGAACTTCATCGGCAACAAGGTGGCCGGCATCCTCTTCGAGAACAAGATCGACCACACGACCTTCTTCGACTCCAACATCGAGGCCATCCAGGGCATCCACATGATCCCCGTCCATGCGCCCACCGCCCTCGCCCGCTCCAAGACCTTCATCAAGCAGGAGTGGGACGCCTTCTTCAGCAACGGACGCATCGACAAGATCAACAACGGCTGGAAGGGCGTGACGTATGCCAACTACGCCGTCATCGAGCCCAAGAAGTCGTTCGACTTCTTCAACTCGACCTCCTTCAGCGCGAACTGGATCGATGGCGGCGCCTCGAGGACGTGGTACATGGCGTACGCGGCTGGTAAGTTTCCTGTCCCCTGGGTGTGCCCCTGAATGTGTTCCAATGGCTAACTGAATGAACAGCCCTCGGTGGCCTGTAGTCGCGCCTCTCATTTGCGTTTGTCTGGGAGCATCAATCACTTGTACATCAGCCTCACGGCAGAAGCTTATCAGCACAGGCTGATGTGTCGGACCTCGTCACACCCTGTTTCCTTGCCCTTCATAGACATTCGAGCGATAGCGAATACCCTTCCACGTTTGAGAGAATTCGAGAGTCGAGGTTACTTGTTGATAACACCGTGATAAGCCGGGATCGATTCCTCGACCGGTTGCAGGAGATCAGGGCGTTGACCTTCCTTTATGATCAGCGGATCAGCGACACCATGATAGGGAACTCCAGTCTTTATTCGCCATGATGATGCATCGGAGAGATAAGGGAGGTGTCGCTATCTTGCCCTTCGCTATCTCGTGGTGGTGCTGATAAGGTCGGGACGCCCTTCCGACGCCCCCTTTCCGGAGCGCCCGACTTACACCACTCGGCCAGCGTCGGATGGCCCTCCCGATGCCCTGCCACACACCGAGACCGCTCCGACAGTCACCTGTCGGATCGTGGATCTTATCACACAATGGAAACTCGGATCGAGTACGTGTTAGTCAAACCGGTCCACGTGCACACTTTTGCCTTTGGTGCGACCACAGCCATCCCGCCACCGACACCGACATGAGCCGCCCGGTCTATTTTCAGGCGTTTGACTTTATCGGAGCAAAGTTCCGAGATGACACGGCTTTCTTCGGTGTTCCCACCAAGGTCATGGGGGCATGGCCTCGCCATCGTGAGATATAAGCCTGGGTGACTGTGTCTCTCCCTCCCTCCCTGCTATCTTTCCTCTCCCAAACATCACACATCCGAAGCCCAAAATGTCCAAGCCAACGGGTTTCGTCTGCTCCTCCTGCAGGCACGCAAGCACAGCACTATCAAAGCGACTTACACGGCACAATGGCGTCCGCCACATCTCCAGCACACCGGGGAGGTCAACAACATCGGCGTCGTCTGAGGCCCTCCCCATGATGTACGCACCGGAGAAGGCCCAGAAGACCGCAATGTCGAGAATCCCAACAACAACACTGCTCCGGTCACTCGCCCTGACCGAGCTGATGACCCAGAGATGGCTCTTGCGGCCGTCCATCGCCTTCATGGGCCTTATCGCCGGCTCCCGGTCGCCACTACTCAACCCCGATATGAACCCGCTGCTCAACCGCCTCCTCCGGTGGACCGTCTACAACCACTTCTGCGCCGGCACCAACCCGGCCGAGGTCAAGCAGTCCATCGCCGAGCACAAGCACATGGGCTACCAGGGCGTCATCCTCAACCACGCGAAGGAGATCCTTCTTGAGAAGAACGACACGAGGACCGCGGAGGCCGGCTCCGAGTACAGCCCGGCGCACTACGAGATGGTCGACAAGTGGAAGCAGTATGCCCTCAACGGCCTGCAGATGCTGCAGCCGGGCGACTTCCTGTCCCTCAAGTAAGTCATCTCTCACCCACCTTCAGCAGACAGCCGACTAACCTCACCCCAGGCTCACCGGTGCCGGCCCCGTCGTCATCCACGCCCTCAAGGCAAACGGCCCCATCCCCGAGGCCATGGACCGCGCCCTCACGGAAATCTGCGAGGCCGCCCAGAAGCAGGGCTCCCGCGTCTGGTTCGACGCCGAGCAGACCGGCCTCCAGCCCGGCGTCGACAGGTGGGCGCTCGAGATCATGCGCCGGTGGAACCGCGACGGCCAGGCCCTCGTCTACAACACCATCCAGGCGTACCTCAAGGCCTCCAGCGAGAACGCCGACAGGCACATCGCCCTCGCCGCCGAGCAGGGCTGGACCGTCGCCATCAAGCTCGTCCGCGGCGCCTACATCGAGCACGAACCGCGGCACATGATCCACGACACAAAGGCCGACACCGACGCCTGCTACGACGCCATCGCCGACCGGCTGCTGAGCCAGCGCCTCCCCGCCGGCGCGGAGGCGCGGGGCCTCTCTTTCCCGCCCGCGGCGCTCTTCCTCGCCACGCACAACGCGCCGAGCACCCAGAAGGCGTGCGAGACACACCACGACAGGCTCAAGGCGGGCGAGCCGACGTGCACGCTCGAGTGCGGGCAGCTCGTGGGCATGGCCGACGAGCTGGGCTGCGAGCTGATCGAGAACTACGAGCGCGGCGTCGCCGAGGGCGCCGTCGCCAAGGCCTCCGTGCCCAAGGCCTTCAAGTACCTGACCTGGGGCACGGTCGGCGAGTGCGTCGGATACCTGCACCGCCGGGCCATCGAGAACAGCGGCGCCGTGGAGGCGTCGCGGCACATGGTCGCCGCGCTGCGGACGGAGCTCCGGCGCCGGGTCTTCGGATAGACGGGGCGGTATGAGGATGATTTCATTCATGTTCCTACTGGATCATAGACAGCGTTTTAGATGCTTAGACATAATTAATGACGCACGAATCCAATGATAATATTCTGAGCCGCTTTTTATGAGGGCATGATGATGGAATGTCTGACGCGGTGATCATCATGATAAGAGGGCCCGGGCCAGACATTCCGTTGATCGGAGCGGCTCTGGGTCGATAAGGGCCGGCATAGCCAAGCGCTTGGCGACGGGACACAGGTCCCCTATCGAAGAGGATGGAATCTACAGCAGGCGGAATACATATCGGATGCTCAACCGCTGCGGTGGTGAGTGGCGGAGAGATACAAGATTTCGATCTTTGGGTCGCCGCGAGTGGCTTTGACGTACAAGTGACCCTGAATTCCTGCTGCTTGCCCAAAAAGAGACCTCGAGGGTTGGCACAGCCCATTCTTGACGGACCAGACGCGGTTCCGATGTGCGCTTCACTTTCAAGATGCCATTCTTACTGGTATCGGCGTCATGTTGATGTGAGCCCTAGAGCGGAGGGCCGCTTCCTATGATCGGAGGATGGCGTGTATCGTGGGGCCGTTTCGGTTGCTTTGTCCGGGCAATGTATGATGGAACGTCGGATCGGTTTGGCTATTCCATCAACAACATTGACGGTGGAGTTCGGGCCTGGTCCCGACATCCATCTTGGTGCCGGATAGACAGCGAGGCACGGGTGCGCGTACCCGTTCATGCTTGTACATTGTCAACTTCATAATATTCCTCGTGGCTTTCCTACACACGAACACTGATGGGCGTCGCAATAGTGGCTCAGTGGGCAGCCCTGTGCACATCGTGATACACATTAGATACAGTTCAGGGCCGGAATGTTTGTGTATCCGATTCTTGGGCCTGCCGGACTCATGCTTTTACTCAAGTGCCGTTCTGCTTCCATCACCTATTTTTCTTCTAGATGGCGTCTAATCTTAGCGTCTTCTCATTCGCCGGTATACCCTTGCTCAGAATCAGTAGAGTCACGAGGTCAGAAACATCCAGGGGTGAGCTGCACGGTCGATGGATCGTGAAGTGTTGTCGCTGCGGTCGTGAGAACAGCACGGTGAGGGCGCTAACCCGTTCAGTCCCAGCGCCCACAATAGATAAGGTAACAGCATGCCACAGGGAACGCCCCAGAAGCCCGGATCACGCCCCCGGCAGGTCACGGGGCTTATCACCGACGAGTCGCAGCAGGGCGCGGGCCGTGGGGTCGGCCTATATCGGCCAGCGGCGGCGAAGACAATACAAAAGGGTCGGAACGGCCCCCCGACATTCCAGCATCGTCACCCTCACTGTCGCCCACCGAACACAGCCGCCGCCGCCGGAGCCCTCTGAGGTGCCGGCTACAGTCGCAACATGCCAGACGCGACCCAGGATCAGTTCAAGGTGACCAAAAAGGTCCAGAAAGCGTATGACAACCACTGTCGCGAGATCCCGAGGCTTCCGGGGCGCGGGCCGGGTCGCAGGGCGATTGGTAGCAATGGCTAATACGAATACCGCCGTAGATGTGAGAGATGTCGGATGATGAAGGTGAAGTGCTCGGGCTTGCAGCCCTGCGCGCGATGCCAGCGGGCGAAGGAGAGCTGCTTCTTCGCGGCCGAGAGTAAACGGATCTCCGTTTCTGAGAGGTCAGTATGATTGACTTACAGGCCAGGCCATCAAGCTGATCGATCGACTTGATAGCTATCTGCGAGAGCTCGAGGGCAGACACAATGTAACATTGACGCCGGGCTCGATCAATACCCCCCGACCGCAGCCCCGGCAGGGCCAAGACAGGACCAGTGAGACGAGCCCTCAGGGCTTGGCCGTCCCACGGAGACCGACCGATGCGATCCTCAGAGACCGCCCCGAGCCCAGGAGCTCAGGTGAGCAGTCTCGCTGTGCTTCTGTCGATTTGTTTCTGATATTCGACCGCAGCCGCCGTGGCCCTCCCACAACTCCGAGAGGTCCAAGACGCGAGCTCGGAACAGGGCGTCGAGTCGCCGTTCCGCAACAACCCGCTGGCCGACAACGACTACACCTTTGCTGAGATGCAGGGCAGATTCTGTAAGCCGCCGCCACAGAGCCTCAACAACCTAATATCCAACTAACACCGATCTTCAGGGTACATGGGCCCCTCCTCGTCTTGGTCTTTCTGCAGGAGGGTCTTGGCATTGCTTGGACAGAGACTGCCGGCGTCGAGCTACGTTCCAGACCCTCAGCATCTCGATGCCGGAGCGCTCCGGCTGCGCTGGCGCCCGGTGGCCTACGACGAGCCCCCCGACACCTCCAACCTGCCGCCCCTCGACTACGCCATCCTCCTCTTCAACACGGCAAAGTTCTACCTCGGGTCAATAGCGTACCTCATCGACGAGAAGGACTTCCTCCGGAACCTGCACGAGCTGTACGAGAGCCCCGTCGAGAAGGCCACCAACGACAGGTACTGGTTCGCCGTGTACCTGCTCATCCTGGCGTACGGTAAGGTCTTCATCGTGAACCAGAGCACCAAGGAGGGCCCCGCCGGCTACCAGTATGCCGTCAGGGGGCTGGCCCTCATGCCGGACCTGTCGGGCCTGGGATGGGACCAGATCCACGCCGTGCAGGCCCTGACCCTAGGCGCGGTGTACCTGCAGTCGATCGACATGCGGCTCGGCGCGCTGCAGCATGTAAGTCGAGCGGACTCTTCTGAAAGAAACTTCTAACCACGGGTAGATCGGGCACGCCCTGCGGATATGCATCATCGAGGGCTGGCACCGCCACATGCCGGAGGAGGTCGTCGGCCTCGAGCACTCTCGCCGGTGCAACACCATCTTCTGGGTCGTCTACCGGCTCGATCGTGAGTTCGGGCCCCTCATGGGCGCGCCGTGCTCGATCCGCGACGAGGACATCACGGCCAAGGCGCCGTCGGAGCTGGACGACTCCCTCGATGCGCTGAACATGACCCTGCACACGCGGACCGCGCGGCTCATGGCCCGCATTCTGACCGGTAAGTCAGCAACCCGATGAGGTGAACGAGGCCGCTGACAGACGTGCAGCCATTTATGGCGTCGGGCAGCGTTTCGACGGCTCCCTCGTCAAGAATACGCAAGAAGTCCTAAGGGACCTCGCACAACTGTCCAAGGACATCCACGGCGTCCTGAACGAGCACTTTGAGGGGTCCATCAGCAGGGCGTCCAGGATGGCTCTGCGATTGCTGTTATCTTACCATCACGTATGTACTCTGTGCCTTCGATACTCGCAGTGCTGACCTCACTTGCAGTGCGTCGTACTGACGACCCGGCCGCTCGTCATGTGCGCCCTGCACATGCACCTCCGGCAGACCGACGCGTTCCGAAATGGCTCGATAATGCTGAACACCCCAGTCGAGACCCTTCTGCAGTCATGCGTGGACTCGGCCCAAACAATACTCAGGATCCTCCGCGTCATCGGCGACGAGGACCTGCTGGAGGCATTCCTCCCCTTCCAGCTGGAGGACGCCTTCTCCTCGGCGTTCATCCTGCACCTCATCCGGACCATCAGCCCACACCTGATCCACGAGCCGAACTGGTCCGAAGACGTCCAGAGCATCATGGACAAGATGGTCTCAAAGGGAAGCGTCGTCGCGCCGCTCAGGAAGCTGGAACTGAGCCAGCTCGAGCACATAATGAGCGCGTTCACGCCGCTGGGCGACGAGCCGCTGACGCCTGCTGCCAGCGGGGGAGACGGCGCCCTGCCGCGGGAGGAGAACCCGGACTCGCCGGGGATGGGAATGGAGGATGCCGGGTGGGATCTGTTCATGTCGAATGGGATGGTCGGAATCTCGCCGGGAGAGATGCTGGATCTGGCAGCGCAGCTGGAGGTCGATCAGAGCTTCATGCCGGGTGCGTGGGAGCCATGAGTAGTTCTGTTGGGGACACAAAAGCATTGGTCCAACAGACCAAAAAAGCGTTGGTAATGATGTATTGTTATGAATCCTACGATGCCCTCGATCCGGCACCGACCGTTGTTTCCTTCCCATCCATCCATGGCACCTGCTGGATGAAACAGTGGACGTCATGGACAGAGAAGATGGGCAATCGCGACCCATCGTCAAGTCGCTTGCCCAAGGGCTCCTTCCGTATGCCACAGTGAACGCTCCGCCGCCCCTCCCTCAATCGGCGTGCCTAGGTCACGATCATCTTCGCACCTGTGGAAGGAGTGACTTAGGCCACACCGGAACCATTGATCGTTATTGCATATCTCCCCTCAGGGCGAACATCTCGCCTTCCTGATCTGAAATCTCTGTGCTCTCAAACGATGCTTCCCTGAGTGCTGTTGCCTTTCAAGTCTACCTTTCCGCCTGGAATGAAAAATTGTGGCAAGCCATCCCATTTGCACCCGGCCGGTATCTTGTTATGTGTTGGTTGGGAAGTGACGATGAGTGGACGCAGAAAGTGCCGGTGTACAGAGGAAGCGGCGGCGGACACAGGAAACAACAAGGCAGGGAAGCAGGGAATGAGAGCAGGAAGCAACGAGGCATGGCAACGGGAAGCGACGACGCAGACGGGGCAGTCGCACCCAAGGAAACCTCCCAGTGACATCTATGAATTTGAAAGGCGGCCCAAAAACCTTCCCAGAACAACTTCACAAGCATTTCGACAGCGCCCCAAACGCCAGAAAGAACATCACGATGTCTCTGGTCTGATCTCCTCGGCATTCACCCCGAACCTGAACAATGGTCCCCAGTCACGACGGCCTTGTCCTCGCACCCTCTGACCAATCGCCGCACCGACATCGCGTCCATCGGCTCGCCTTCGAGAACCCGATCGCCAAACCCCCTCTTACCAGACTCGGTCTGGCGTCGTCCCGCCCAGCGAGCGTCCCTCGGGTCCTAGCCCAATGTTACCCCGAGGTGCTTTTCCGGGGTGAGGTTGGAGATGGCCGCTGACGGGACGGCCTCCAACTTCCCACCATACAGGTCGGCCAATCTTCGAGTCATGCCACAACCTTGTCGCATCGTCGGCATCGGCTCTGGAGAGACGCCTGGCCTGATGGACCGCAGCCATCCCCAGATTCCCTTGCTCGCCTCCAGATTTTGGGACCCAAGGCCCCATTCTCGCCGTCGCTCTTGATACTCATTCGACGACACCCATAACCCCTGTACGCCGGTTCCCCAGATTTCCCCAATTCCTTTCCACGCGACCGTGCTGGTTCGCGTCCGATGCCACTGGTGCAGTGGCATGTCGCGAGAATAAGTATCCAGGAAGGTCTTGTCGATCCTACGTTTGCTATTTGACCTTTCTCCTCAGCTCCATCTTTTCACACGCTGACCTTCATCAGTCCAGCACCATTCACCCAACCATCAGACTGTGACTGGTTGGACCATTGGACATCAACAAACCTCATCTGCAACACCCCCTCCCAGGTCTCTTCACGATGGGTGGCCTCAAGGCTGTCGAAGACAGGCCGACGCCGAAGGAAGTGTACAACTGGCGCCTGTACACCGAATGCTCCATCATTGCGATGGGATCTCTTCTGTAGGTCTCAGCTCTCTCCCTTTATTCTGATTCTTAGAGGAACTTCGTGTTGACTCGATCCCCGGCCAGCTTCGGTTACGACTCCGCCTTTATCGGTACCACCATTGCCCGACAGAGTTTTGTGACAGACTTTGGCATCACCCCCGAGAACAAGGCCGAGATTAGCTCCAACATCACGTCCGCCTTCCAGGCTGGCGCTCTTGGAGGTGCTCTCATGTGCTTCTTCAGTACGTTATGTTGTCCTTGATTCAAAGCAGAAAACAGGCTGACCATCCTCAGTCACGGAATATGTCGGCCGAAAATGGGCACTCATCATCTCGAACTTCGTCTTCATCGCCGGCGCGATCCCGATGGTTGTCGCTACAAACGATCTCGCGTATATCTTCGCCGGCCGTGCCCTTACCGGCTGGGGATGCGGCGTTATCACTGCTACCGTCCCGTCCTACATCGCCGAGCTGTCCATCTCTTCTATTCGCGGCATATTGACTGGTCTCTTCGAAGTCACGTACCAGAGTGGTGCCCTCGTTGGCTTCTGGATCAACTAGTACGTTGTTTCCCCCTTATTAGACATGTCCCCGCTCCTACTAGTTCCGTGTAAAGGATTTACTAACTCCAGGGCCCAATAGCGGTGTTAACCAGAACATGGATGTGACCGCTCGGGCTTCGTGGGTTGTCCCGATGGCAATTCAACTTATCCCCGCTGCCTTCCTCCTCGTCGGCGGCTTCTTCCTTCACGAATCCCCTCTTTGGCTCTTCCGTAAGGGCAGGCGGGAGGAAGGCGAGAAGGCCCTCGTCGCTCTTCGCCATCTCCCAATGGACCACCAATACATGCAAGAGGAACTCGACACCATCAACGCCCGCCTTAGCGAGGAGGCTGCCGTCGCTTCTAAATACGGTACCGGATTTTTCGCCTATATTCGCGGCTGCCTCTATCTCCTTTCCCGTAAGGGAATGTGGAACAGAGTTCTGCTTGTTTTTCTAGCCTTTGCGCTTCAAAACATGTCAGGAGCAGCTGCCATAAATTATTACTCTCCAATGCTGGCACGTGATTTCTGAGTTTATTTTCACTTGTTCTGACTGTTTTGGAGTTTTACAACATGTTGCTACTCCATAAACACAATGGGCAGCCCCTGACACTTCTGAAAAGCGCAATTGCTAACTCTTTGGCTTCACAGTTTGGCTCTATTGGTATAACCGACGTCGCTTTATACACTGGTATTTACGGTCTCGTTAAGGCCGTGGCGTCTATCATCTTCTACGGAGCTCTCATCGACGTTTGGGGCCGGCGTAACCCGACAATCATCTCGTCGCTAGCATGCTCACTCTGCCTCTGGTTCGTAGGGGCCTATGTGAAGGTTGGAAATCCAGCTCCGATCCTGGCTGCGGGAGGGACTCTTTCCGCCTCTACTGAGGCCGGTGGCCGTGCCGCCACAGCGGCTATTATGATTTATTCTGTCTTGTAAGTTACTTCCTGCCCTGCTTCTACTCTGTTGCAGTCTCTAACAACGCAAATAGCTGGTCTTTTGGTCTCAACGGTATCCCTTGGATTGTGTCCGCTGAGATCTTCCCCGGCGCACTTCGCAACATGACGGGGACCTACGCCGCGTTTTGCCAATGGATCATCCAATTCATCATCACCAAAGCCTTACCGTACATCTTCGAGTCTCTAAGCTTTGGCGTCTGGTTCTTCTTTGCATGCTGGATGCTTGCTGCCAGTAAGTTATAAACTATGATCTATCGTTGCTTGATAGCACATTTTACTAACCTGAATACTACACCAGCCATCTGGGCGTACTTCTTCCTCCCCGAGACTAAGGGAGTTACTCTCGAGCAAATGGATGTTCTCTTGTGAGTATCTCATTGCATTTGGATGAAAATGAAAGTACTGACAAGTCTGTTACAGCGGCTACGCCGGCGATCACCGAGCGGACGGTATCATCTCTTCGTCTGTGAAGGATGAGAAGAGCTCTGACCATGAGGTCAGCGAGGTGCACGAGGCCGCAACTACTCAGCCGAAGGTTTAACATGAAGCTTGAGGTTGCACTTGATTTTCAAGGCGGGGTAGATGTGTGTCAGGACCAGCGGCAACGACTGCGGAAGGAGGCGATATCGGACGTTAGGATTGTGGGGACTGCGCCTGGAGGGGTTCTACTGCTGGATCTGTATATGAGTTGCCACTCGAGATGGAAGAAAAGCCAGAGTTGAGTTGTCCTCGTACGCCAGACCTAGCAGTTATAGCCAGTAATTACTGCTACCAGATATCCATCGACCTCTTCACTCTGCTGGTACACACGAGTCCCCTGCCGCTCTGACGCCCCGGACTGAGAGCGGCCACTTTATCCACTGAAGATAATAAGAGTATTCTCAAGTTAGAACTGCTCCTACTTCCTCTTCGAGGGAGACAGAGAAGCGATCTACAGATCTTTTTAAGGAGCGTGGTTCCACCACGGTGCTGATCTGATTGTTTCTTGTTGTGTCGACCAGTCTGGCCACAGCCTGCGGCTATCTCTGCTCTCCCAGCTGCAGTCTGAAACTTTCCAATTACGATGCCGATGTAATGTGGGAGTAAAACCTACGTCCAACTCAGGTACCTAGTACACTACCTTATGATGCCCAACCACAACCACTTCTCCCATAGCCACGATTCCCACCGGACATCTCCACCATTTCCAGCTGCCATACATGATGAACAAGTGACAAGGTCCACGGTGAATTTTCCTTGTCTGTCATTGGTACCCACCCACATAGGTAGCTGGCGCAGCAACTGGTCTGGGAAGGCACTCATGAGGGACCCATCGGATGGCCCCAATGTCGAGCGGAAGGGGCCCCCATGAGCTCCTTCCAACGACCGGAGGGCTGAAACACGCACACGATGAAAAGGGAACATTCCCAGACTTGGTTTGTCCTGCCTGACTTGGTCAAGCTCACCTCCATCGCCGCCGCCTCCGAGAAGATTCGCCGCTGCCCTGTCTTGGCCTGTCCTGTCCTGTTTTTATCAGGTCGTTTTTCACCATGTCCGTCGACGTCAATGTCACTGGCCCGGACCGTAAGGTCCAATACGCCGCCCCCGTCCCCCGCACCAGTACGCCGGTCGTCTTTTTGACGAGGACTGGGGCGAGGTGGTCTTTTCACGCAACGCTGGATGAATGGCCGCCCACCTCGGAAGCACCAAATCGACCAAGGTTGAGATTAAACCTGAGGTAATTGAGATGGATTCTCACTTAACTTCAGCAAATTGAGATGGCCTCCTGTTGAGTTGGAGGTAATTCCAAGCACAGCCTGACCAACTTAAGAGTAGTTCAAAAGAAAACCTATGTGCTAGATGAACTAGACGATAAGGTAGGCGATATTTGAGGTGGCTGAAGCCTGGTCGACTTGGTCCTTTCGAGGTGGGCAACCAGCCATCCAGCGATGGGTAAAAGGATCCCCTGGGTCAACCCGGCTCAGGGTGAACCGAGTGACCCTGCCTCAGAATATGTCACGGCAAAACCAACTCCAAAGCTGACGCTTAATCTAACGTCTGCCCAGGTCGGGGGAGAGAAACCCAGTGCGGCGCAAGGCGAACACCCCAGAAACACAACACATCACATTTCCTCATCTCCGAAACTACACATGTAATACTAGAGGGCCATTGGTTGAAAAACAACACATGATTCGCCGTCTCGTTGAGGTTTTGCATCCTGGCTTGCTGTGATAAGACCTCAGCTCATCCCAATTGGGATCAGGCTGAACGCCTCAATTTACTATTGAAAAGCCCCATTTCCCCTACATATCACATCTCGTTGCTGGCGACCTGACTCAATCCTTTCTGTTTCGCTCCAACCTCACTTGTTGCACGTTTTCCTCCCATTTGAGCGGGGGAAAGAGATTCCTCCATGAATCCTGCCATCGGCATCGAGGTCCTCCGGGCCTCTGGCCCCTCCGGCATGTCTCTGAACAAGCGGCAATTCGCACAGCTGCCGTCGTGCGCGGTATTGCTCCCCCCCCGTTGACCTGATTTGCTCATCAGAGCAGGAACTGACAGACTGTTTTTGGCCCTGTGCAGCAAGGATGCGTCGCAGATGAGATGGGCAGGTCATGCATGCTCAACCCTACGTGCCTGTGCGGAGAGGATTTTCTCAAGAGCATCGCCTGCTGCGTCATAGACGCATGTGACGCGGATGATAGGGATGGTACCGTCGAGTACGCGTCGAGCTTCTGCCGCAGCTTGAATCTTGATGCGCCGGCGGGCGACATGGTCTGCGGAGGCCCGTCTGCCACCGCAAGAGAGACAACGACGACCGGTGCACCGAGCACAACCACAACCACAACTTCTTCGAGTCAGTCTTCCACGGAGACATCCGCCGCGCCTAGCGATTCCTCTACCGATGACCCGGTGAACGTGCCCCCGGCGTCGGATGCGGGCGACGGGAACACATCGTCGCCTGGCGGCGGCGCCCTCTCGAGAAATGCAACGATCGGTTTGGGAGTCGGAATTGCTGTGGGTGTGCTACTCCTCGTGCTGGCAGCCTGGATACTTCTTCGTCGGCGGCGGCGAAAGCAGCAAAAGCCCGCCGTCGAGGGATCTGCCGTCGTGGCGCCGTATGCTCATAGCCCCGGAGCCCCGTACGAGATGGACGTGACCAAAGGTTTCGAGACGAAGATTACTCCCGTTGCGAGTACCCTTCCCAGTGAGACTACACAGCCACCGCATTTTGATGGACGCGCCTACGAGATGGCTGGCACCCCGAAGCCCATCACGAATACGACTGGCGCTGTTCCCATCCGCAACGATGATCCGCACTTGCCTGAGACGACGGCCGGCCTCATCCCGGGACGGGGACCGGAGCTGCCAGCAACGCCTCCGCCCCATAACGCGGTCATGGCAGGTTACACCGGCCACGCGGTCCACACAGTCGGCCCCGGCACCGAGTCTCATCCGCGCGAGCTTTCTGACGGCTCGGTTCCCGGCCCAGAGCTGCCAGCGAGCCCGCCCCTCCAGCATGTGGACCCGGCCGGGCAGGCCCCGGACCCCCGGACGGACCCATACTTGCCGGAGATGCCAGACGGTGTGGTTCCGGGGCGGGAGCTTCCGGCTTCTCCTGTTCCTGGCGCCGTGTATCCAGCGAGCCGCGCCGGTGACATGCGTCCGGATCCCCATGTGCCAGAGCTGCAGGGGAGTCCGGGGACTTATCGACAGCAGGAGATGGGTGCTGAGCAGGAGAGCGCCATGCTGCGGCGGCGGCAGACGCAGATCGCGGAGGAGCGGGAGAGGCTGCTGCGGCTGGCGCGATTAGAGGAGGAGGAGAGCGAGATTCGACGGCGACTAGACGAGCTGGAACGGTGAGCGGTGAGCCTTAGGATTTCCCCCCTTTTCTATCCAGCCTGTCGAGGAATGCTCATTTCATAGTGGTGACCGGCGGGGGACTTGGAGTAGGTAGAATATGTGACCTGATGTATCCATGGCCGTCTGTCCTGCGACCCCTGGCTGACTGGAGTCGACACTTCATCGGCTTCTTTCGGCCAGCTGAACGGATCAAGTGAGCACGAGCCCCCGGAACAGAGTCGGCAGATGAATCTTGGAGAGGGCATGACCTCGGATCATCCAGCTCTCGGCCGAACTAAGAACTGCCGTGAGGTTCCAACTTGAAGCTACCTAGTGCCAAGGTCTCTCGCATATTCCCCCGCGGGGGAGCTTCGTCGGGTATCGGTAGAGCGACGGACGAACCCCTGTAGTCTCGTCGCAACGAGCGCTGATTCGCTGCTGCGACCCCAACCTCAGCGCCTCTCCCGATCGCATGCGACCGACCACCCCTGAAGCCTCTTGCGATGGCCTCGCTTCCCCGCGAGCCAGACTCATCTCGTGATGGCCGAATCACCTCACTTTCCCCTCATGCATCGGCAACCGCATGTGGCCCGCTGAGCCCCTGTCCAGGGCCCCGCGGGGTCATCGCGTCGTCGTCGGGCTGTCGTGTCGCGGGTCGACGACGTGGGGATTCTTGGAGACGGCCGATGTCGCGTGGCGGGATGGAATCTCCATATGATGCTTTTCTTCTCAAGTCAATACTCTGTCTTCTCCATGTTACTCTGCTCTGATCCAGTTCAGTTTGGTAGATTGCATCTCTAGAGCCCCGATCCCCTCAATTCTCAGCTTCAAGGCCCGACAACCATCCCACCACAAACACAATGGGCTCCGTGTCCGTTCCGCAGAAGGGCTACCTCTCTGGCATCCACGTGCCCTGCCTGACGTGGTTCAAGGGCGACGATGCGCAGGAGATAGACTGGGACCTCCAGCGAAGACACCTGGAGTTCCTCGTGGGCTCGAACATCGAGGGCGGTATGTGACAAGCCTGACAGATGTCCGACAACCAGCTCGTACTGACACACCTCGCAGTCGTGATTGCCGGAACCAATGGCGAGGCAGTCACCCTGTCCGCCGAAGACAAGGCCGGTCTTCTCAAGCTGACCCGAGAAGTCGCTGCTCAGCTGGGCAGGCCGGACCTGGTGATCACCATGGGCACCTCGGGCCACTGCACCCGGGACGTGGTCGCGGAGACGCAGATCGCGAAGGACGCCGGCGCCGACTACCTGCTGGTCCTCGTGCCCAGCTACTTCCACTTTGCGATGAACGAGGAGGCGATCTGTGCCTTTTTCGAGGAGGTAAGTCCCGGCTGTCGCTGTCGGCTCCTCTCGGGTATCGTGCTGACGAGTCTCTCCGCAGCTTGCCTCGACCTCCCCCCTCCCGATCATGATCTACAACTTCCCCGGCGTCGTGGCCGGCCTGGACGTCAACTCGGACATGTTCTCCCGGCTCGGCAAGCACCCGAACATCGTGGGCTGCAAGCTCACCTGCGGCGGCATCGCCAAGGTGTCCCGCATTCGCGCCGAGTTCGAGCCCACGCAGTTCTTCGCCATGACCGGCCAGAGCGACTGGCTGGTCCCCGGCATGTCCGTCGGCGCCACCGGAGTCGTCACGGGCGTCGCCAACCTGTGGCCTAAGGTATGTCCCGAGTTTCCTCGGATTGGTTTGTTCCACGCTGACGGACCTGCAGTCTTGTGCCCGGATCTACGACCTCTACCAGGCCGGCAAACTCCAGGAGGCGTCCGCGCTTCAACTGAAGCTCGCGCAGGTCGAGTGGGGGTTCGCCAAGGGCGGCATCAATGGGACGAAATGGGTCGTCGCCAAGTTCAGGGGGTACGACCTCGATGGTGCGCACTGCAGGCGGCCGTACCCGAAGTTCGCGGATGAGAAGAAGCAGGCCTGGATTGCCGAGGTTGTTGGCGGACTGGAAGAGACTGAGAGGGAGCTCGGCAAGCGTGTGCTGCCGTAGGCCAGACAGGAGATGACCTCTGTCTCGAGAGATCAAGACGTCGTGCCGAGTTAGTGGTCATTCAGAAGTAGCTCTGAAGAATACTATTCAGACAGTGCTCCTGAACCATGCGTTCTGTGGCCCTGCAGGGTCCGATCCTCCAGGCCCCTGTATTCACGAGGATCCTGCGTAGTCTATACGCACTTTACTGAGTGAGGGACCCTGTCCAACAAGCCAGCCTCAGCGTCCTTCAAGGTCCTCGGTGTGACTTGAAGGGACTCGATGTTTGTCTTGAGTAACATAACATGGTTACACGGCATCTCCGCGGTGGCACCTGGCTTCCTTGGGTTTCGCTCTCATTTCCCACTCCTAAAGACATCCAGGTTGCTGAATCGCCGGGCCTCACCCCGTCCAATACCAGGGGCCCATCTCGCCGGCCAAGGCCGACACAGACGTCATCAGCAGGGTCCCGTCCCCGTTATAGCGCGCACCTTGACCCCGCTAGTTCTGTTATTCCCCCGCGATGACCTATCAACTACCGCAAGGGGTAATATGTCGCGTGCCATGGATGGAGTCGTCCTGCGAAATCCCATGAAAAAGATGCCGGCGGCCTGGATTGGTAGTGATCTGCAGTTTCTGGAAGAAAAGAACCCTTCGTTGGGACGGGGACTGCCGAGAGAGGAAGAGAGAGATGCAGATTTTGCGCGAGGCTTGGAGAGGGAACGGCGACGCTCTTCCTTTAAGTAGAGCATCTCTCTGCCCCTCGTGCTTGCTGTGCGACTACCCCTGAGTCCTCAAGGCGACATCCTCAGCTCATTCTTCACTCAGACATCCTCAACTGAATCCGTATCCCCAATGAAGGGCTCAAACATCCTCAGGGCCGCCGGCCTCGTCGCCGCCTCGGCTCTCGTCCAAGGCGCCCCGTCCTCCGGATGCACCGCCCTCCGCCACTGGCCCAAGGACGCCGCCGACGCGCTCAACGCCGCCATCCGGGCCAACACTCACTCGGGCGCCTACGCCGTCTTCGACATGGACAACACCGCGTACCAGTTCGACCTCGAGGAGTCCCTCCTGCCCCTCCTCGAATCCCGCGGCATCATCACCCGCGAGACCCTCGACCCCTCGCTGCTCCTCATCCCCTTCAAGGACACGGACGACTACAAGGAGACCCTCTTCAGCTACTACTACCGCCTCTGCGACATCGACGACCTCATCTGCTACCCCTGGGTCGCCCAGGTCTTCTCCGGCTTCACCCTAGGCCAGCTCAAGACGTACGTCGACGAGCTCATGGCCTACAACGGCACAATCTCCAGCACCTACTACGACGGCGACGACATCGTGCCCATCGAGATCAGCCGCCCCCAGCCCTTCCGCGGCCAGCAGGAGCTCTTCAACCGCCTCATGGAGAACGGCATCGAGGTTTATGTTATGACCGCCGCCCTCGAGGAGCTCGTCCGCATGGTCGCCTCCGATCCCCAGTATGGTTATAATGTGCCGCCGGAGAACGTCATCGGCGTGACCACCCTGCTGAAGAACCATACGTCCCCGTCCACGCCGACGGTCTCCCGGAAGCAGATCGAGGACGGCGTCTATGACCAGCAGGCGAACCTCGACCTCGAGCTGACGCCCTACCTGTGGACGCCCGCGACCTGGATGGCCGGCAAGCACGCGGGCATCCTGACGTACATCGACCAGTGGAAGAAGCCCATCCTCGTCGCGGGGGACACGCCCGACAGCGACGGGTACATGCTCTTCCACGATGTCGACGTCGCCAAGGGCGGCGTCAGGGTCTGGGTCAACCGCAGGGAGAATTACTTTGAGGAGATCCAGGGCATGATCGAGGAGAACGCGCGGCAGCAGGAGGAGCTCGGCCTGGAGGTCACGGCCGACAAGAACTGGATCTACGTCAAGCCCGAGGAGATTCTCTGAGTCGGTGGCTGACTGATAGACGTCCGGCAACATCACGATAGATACCCTGAAGAATTGATTATGTGAACCTCGTGATTTTCGCAGTTCAGACTTCTTGCCTGCTATATGCCCCTCCCAATGTAACAAGAGGCTCGACCACCCGGTTGTAGAAATCCAGCGCGGGACTTGAGAAGCTGTCAAAGTCCGCCGGGGCGTTATCGTACGTCAAGCACCACCGCGCCGCCTCCGCATATACGGACCCCATGCGGAACGGCAGGTCCTTGTCCACCGTGTAGAGCACCCTCTCCTGGAGCTCCTTCGCCTCCGGCCGGTGGAAGTGCCGGAGGTCTTTCGGCAGCGGTCTGTGGCTCGCCGACGGCCGCGCCGAGCGCGAGTCGAAGAGGCTGATCAGGGGGGACCACAGGCCGATCTCGAGGAGCACCAGGCCCAGGCTGTAAAAGTCGTACTGCGCCTTGTACCCCTGGGCCGCCTCGCCCTGGTAGTCGGGGTGGCGGTACATGGCCGTGGAGGCGTTGTTCTGCGTCTTCGCGCGGTCGACCGTCTGCGTCTCCGTCTCGAGCCTGGAGTACTCGAAGCCGCATACTAGGGGGGAGATCAGCGCCCCCGAGCCCGGCCCGCCTGGGGGAAAGAGGATGTTGTCGCTGCGGATGCTCTTGTGCATCCAGCTGCTGCTGTAGAGCTGGTGGAACGTAGAGCAGACGTCGCGGGCGAGGGCCAGGCGCTCCTCGAGCGGCGGCCTTGGGTCTCGGCTCGGCTGGAGGAGGCGCAGGAGGGAGACCGGTTCCTGGTCTGCGGGGGAGCCGGACGACGAGTCTCTCGCGGAGAATCGGAAGATCAGCCACCAGCAGTAGTTGTCTGGGTCGTGAACATATCCCTCTGCCCGTGGGACTTTGAAGGACGAGACCTTCGGCAGCGCCAGGAGTGAGATGAGTCTCTGGACTCGGGCGAAGAGCACCATTTTCGACGTGTGGTCGATGCTGGGATCGAAAACCTTCCGCTCGAAGAGGAACACCGCGTCCGGGTCGTCTCTCCTGGGCGCCAGGAACCGTGCCAGGCTGCCGTAGTTTTCTGGCACGTCGTACTGAGACAGGCTCATGATGCTCCTGGCGACCGCTGGAGCAGGCGCTGGCGTGCCCAGAGTGTCGCTTCCCGACAGGAGCTTTCGGTCGAGCATGGCCAGAGTGTCTTGGTCTCGGTCTACGTCGACGGCAGCCCGGATGAGGGCGAGCGACTGCTCGTCGACAGCGGACCCGACGACGACGATACTGATGCGCTCGTGGTCATGAACCGATCGCCTTCGCTGTGTCTCCGTGAGAAGCTTGTTCAACCGGTCAATCTCGCCGCGAAGGTCGACGACGAGCTGCTTCAGCTGGTCTCGGTCCCGGATCGCCCAGCGTATCCTCTTCGACACATCGCGAGAGGCGCTGTTTCCTTTGTTAGCGACCGCGAGGCTGTCCGTGTCGGAATCCTCAGCTGTATCTGGGAGTCTGACGCCACTCGAGCGTAGTGATCTCCTCATCCGCGACACGAAGCTGGACCTTGATACAGCGTTCACCTCGCTCTCGCCGTCGATGCTGGCCTGGACGCCGTACCGCTGCCGCAATTTGTCTGCGTCGGCGAACATGCCGGAGATGATGTTGAGCTGTCGCAGGAGAAGATCCCCGACGATGGTCAGATGCGTCGGCAGGTCACCGTCAACCAGCCCCGAGTTGGCACCCCATGTCTGGAGCCGGAGGCGCTCCATCTCCAAGGCCACGGCCAGAGCCTCCGCATCGTCAAAGTACTTGAGGGCCGTGCCGAACGTTTCCACGGCTTTGCAAGCCGCGAAAAATGCCACCTGGGCGACGGCGATGCCTGTTCCTGGGTCCATCTTGTCGGCGTCACTGTGGGGGTCTTTGCCCTGAGATGGTACAATAGGGAGATGTATGAAGGCGAGATGTCTGTCGCACGTGTAACGAAAAGCCACTCAGCCTGACGCGGCCCGATCCAGGCAACGGGTCCGATCCCGCGACACCGACTCGCGAGGGCATCGTCCAATCCCAAAGGTGCCGGCCTTCCGGACCCCTGCAGGGGCTGTTCAGCTCTTCCGATTCCCATGCAGCTCTCCGCACTAGGCTGTCTCGGTCCCTATCGACAAAGCCTCACTGAGAACGGAGGCCAGATGTCTCTTCGAAATCCATGCTCAAGAGGCAGAGGAAGCCCTGGACATCGCGAACATGTTCTCCGGCTTCTACCACTCGCTGTCCGTACGGCTCGGCCGCTCATCCCGCCGCGAAGGCCTGAGTGTCGCCTCTGACTCGGCGTCCGAGTCGCTCAGGGCTGGTGCAACGACCCGGGCCACGTCTCAGCTGCAGAGTGTCAGGCTGACGACGGCCGGGTTCGCATCATTCATCTGCCATGCCGCCCACCTGGAGGACTTTCTGAGTCGCGGGGAGAAGTCGGGCTTCTTCGACGGAAATGAGATCCAGACGACATCCCGATCTCCCGCTGGCGCTGGTGGCTTCTTCACCGTCGACCGGGCGCGACTCGCAGACCCGTCGGTTGCCAAAGGGAGTCGGTTTGTCGCGGTGAAGACACCAAAAGATCAGACTGAGTGAGTACCTCGGTCTGAGGAGGAGACAGATCTCTCGGCGTTTAACATGCTCCCTCTGGATAGTGACCCCTCTCGCTGGCATGATATCCTGCTCGAGGTTCGAGCCCTGCTCCATGAGCCGCTCCGGTACCATCCCAACATTGTCCGTCTCCTGGATGTCGGCTGGTCATCCTCTTCGGAGAACGGGTCACCATTTCCCGCCTTCGTCCTCGAGTTTGCCGACTTTGGCACGTTCGATTCCCTCCAGCGGAGCCAGGACATGGCTCTGCCCTTCCGGGTCAAGCAGAAGCTTTGCTACGATGTCGGGCGCGGACTCTCTGTTCTTCACGCGTGCGGTATCGTCCACGGAGACTTGAAGCACGAGAACGTCCTGATCTTCGCGAACCGCCACAAACACCCCCCCGGCCAGCCCTTCACGGCGAAGCTCGCCGACTTTGGAGGCGCCGTGATGGATGTCGGGACGAGGGAAGGCCACCTGCTCCGCATGGCGACCATACCGTACGAGGCGCCGGAGCTGGGCCAGCAGCTGACGGTCGATGGCATCAAGGCCACCGATACCTACTCGTTCGGCATGCTCGTCTGGAGAGCGATGCTTGACTGCCAGGATGTGCTGGTTGCGTCCAGGTTCCGGGATGCTCGGCGCTCTATGACGCCCGATGACCTGAGTCGGCTCAAGACACTGAAGCGCTCTGACGAGTTCCAGAAACTGGCTCTTGACTCGCTGAAGGCATACTTCCGAGCACTCAAGTACCCGAGCGAGAGCTTGGAAATGGTCACGTACGTTGTCAGGACCACCATCGTGGTCGATTCCACGTCGCGATCGCTGGTAAAGGCACAGGCCAGGCTCAGGGGGATCCCACCGCGCAAGGTTCCTGACTACCTCGCCGCTTTGCACATCGAGAACGAGGAACGCCTCAGATTACAGAGAACAGAAACTCCAGGCCGGCACGGAATCACCCTAGACAGCCTCGGGTACGCGCTCGGCCGCTACGGGGACGACTTCGACATCCAGGACAACCTGCCGGGGACCCGGCCGGACGTGCCGGAGCCCTCGCGGGGAGCCTTCCTTTTCGAGCCCTTCCGACTGAAGCGCTTTCTCAACTGGTCCCAGCAGGTCGCCATGTTCAAGGAGCTGGAACGGCTCTCTGACTCGCCTCCCTTCGACGAGGACTCGGCCGAGATCCAGCCGTGGGTGGCCTCGTACCACCTGTTCCAGGCGTGCCTGTCCGGCTTCGGGACTGCCATAACTCCCCAGAGAGCGTGCTACTGGCTGTGGAAGGCGTCTCTCCCGGCGTTCGATGCCGCTGATTCTGATTACCTGGCCAAGGCGTGGCTCACGCGAATCTGCCACGCCGTTGGGTCCGCGTGTCCGCTGACGCCCGACGAGCAGCTCGACGACATGTTCATCAGCATCGTCCGCGGCCACAGGGACTGCGAACAGGATAGCGAGATCGCGATCTCCCGGATTGGCGACGCTGAGAAGGAGAAGGCCGCGAGAGAGAAGATCCAGCAAGCCATGTGGATTCACAGGGTAACGACCGGTGGCACCGGGATGCCGCACTACATCGAGCGGAACATGCCTCGAGAGTACAACCTGTATGACCTCGACGCGCTCGAGGCAGATATCCGAGCTGAACTGGGCGAGGAGTACGAATCATGCCTCCGCGACGCGTCAGAGAGCCCGGCGACGGAGCCGCCAAAGAACGGGTACCGGTTTGACAAAGTCTACGTCAACCAGAGAGGCCACGGACTGTTGCACTACGCCGCGACTTGGGGCACTCTCGCCGCGCTGAAGCTTCTGGTAGAGAAGTACCGGTGTGACATCAACCTCCCTAACCAGTCTCTGTCAGAGACTCCCCTCGTATGTGCTTGTAGGGCGGGACAGTTCGAGTGCGCCATGTTCCTGCTCGACAACGGCGCGCACCCCAACGCGTCCCCCCACGGGGAGGAGGGGCCTCTTGATTGGGTCTCGAGGTTCGACGAAGACCAGATGAGGACCATCACGCAGCGGCTGGTCGACGGCGGCGCGGACGTGTCCAAGTCCTGTGGAGGGATGCGGAAGGACGTGCGGCGGATCTTCGCAGACTGGGAGGACAGGCTGCGATTGCCCCTGAAGCCGCTGGGCAGGGCTGTCTTGATGAAGAGCTTGGCGGCAGTGAGGTGTCTGCTGCAGATCGCCTCTGCAGACCCCAGCGAGAGGCATGTCTTGAAGGACAAGAAAGTCTCCGTCTTGGACTTGTCCGCCATCGAGCTCGCCGCGGTGCTGACGCTGCCGGACATTCTGCAGGAGCTGCTGGATCACCAGGACGCGAGGGACGGCGGCTGCAAACTGAAGGTGTTCGATGAGTGGGAGATGCTCGAGAGAGCTCATGAGATGGCTAGCGAGGGAGCGCCCGATCCCCTGACGATGCAAAGCCGGCTTGTCCGCCACGGCGCCGGGTACAAAGACTGTCTCCTCCGGACGTTCCAGATTCTTCATAACCGGCGGGTGAAGCAGGAGTCCGACGCAGCAACTCCCTCTCAATCGACCGACAGGACCGCGATGAGCCTGTGCAGAGAGATCGAGCTGGGCCAGCTGGACATTGTCCAGTCTCTGCTGGATCTCGGCCACGACGTCAACGGCGTCCCGAATCAGCGCCCAATCGCGACAGCAGTGACAAGCAATAACATCGACATGTTCGAACTTCTGCTGGCCCAAGGCGCCGACCTGGTATTGTCCGCGGAGGAGCCGACCCTGCTGCAGGCTTTTGCCTCGCGACCCAAGACCTCGCCGGGGGAACTCAAGATCGCGCAGTTCCTGGTCGAGAACGGCGTCGCGGTAGAGGACGCCAAGGCCGACCAGCCGTCGCCGCTCGCCTCGGCTATCAGGAACGGCTACTTCGACCTCGCAGACCTGCTCATGGCCCACGGCGCGGGCGAGTCTCTCAACGACCTGTACCAGTGGCAGCCGGACGGACCCTTCCTGAGCGTCCTCGGCATGCTTCTGCAGACGCACTCGTACGCGTCGCTGCAGGGCATCACGTATCTGGTGAAGGCGCACGAGGAGGGAAAAGTCGCCCTGCGCCCGCTCGCCGACGCGACTAGGAACCTGAGCGCGGTGCATCTCCTCGCCCTGCAGGACCCCGGGCGTATGAACCCGCGGCAGCAGGTGTCCTCCCGCATTATCCAAAAGGTTCTCTCCGTCTTCCCGAGTCCCGAGTCACTCGGGGACTGTCTGCTGAGCGACGAGGTCGGGACGCCGGCGTCGGCCGCCATCCTGAGCTGCAACTCGGAAGTCGTCTCGGCCCTCCTGGAGGGCGATTACCAGAAACTCTTTCTCGGCAGAGTCCACGTCGCGGAACGATACGGAGTCACAGACCTGAGCGAGGGCATCTTCCCCTCGTGGCTGGTTCTGACGCAGCTCCAGTGGCTGGTGGGACAATTCCAGGTCGAGATCCCGCACGGCCAGGAGACGGCCGAGAAGATCGCGAGCCTGGAGAGGATCCGGCGAGAGCTGTTCGCCGCGCTGCCCCTTATCAACGAGGCCAGTCCTCAGCTCATGGGTGACGACGCTCCGTTCACGGAGGAGCATGTCTTGCTGGCGGCCAAGACGGGCTATGACATGCTGTGGAAGAACTGGCGAGAGCTGCACGCGTCGACCTTGCCGGGGAATGCAATGGCGGTGTCCTCCGGTGCGGCGGCGGAGGACAACAAGCCCATCAGCCTGGCGCAGATGACGGAGGACAAGAGGAACAACTGGTGGGATAAGGGGGATGACCAATGAAGAAGAGAGGGAACAGACTGATGCGTGCGAAATAGCGAATGTCATGAGAAACGAATTCATATGCAATTGCCGCCCAAGGGCGTAGATCAAATGGCTATGCCCTCCCTAAAACGCCGCGCTTCCCCCAAAACCCAGGCTATACAATGGCAAAGGCCGCGTTGAAGACGGATATCATGACGGCGCGAATGTCCATCCGGGCCTTGGCGGCGTCCTGTCTCGTCTGGACCTCCTCCAGGACCTGGGCCGTGATCCTGGCGTTGCTGGCCACCTTTTCCATCCTCAGGATCTGCGTCTTGATCCAGGCCTTCTCGTCAGGGTCCTGCTCTTCGACGCCGAGCATGAGCAGCGGCCATAACATGTTGACGGGCAGTGCGTCTTCGGCCGACAGGTCGTTGACGAGCTGACGCGCCAGCTGGCGGATGTTGATCAAGGCGTCGAGAGCCTCCCTCGTCAGCGGCAGCGTCTTGTACGCCACCCGGTGGAGATGGACCTTGCTTGCGTAGTAGTTAGAGAGATACGTGCGGAAAGACCGGGTGATCGCGAAGGCCAGGTGGGCGGAGACGTGCCGCTCCGTGAGCTTCCCGGCCACGGCGTAGTCCATGAGCGGCGGCCGCGAGTCGTACAGCGTGCGGAGGTCGGCGGCGATCTCGGCCCCGATGTTCATGACCTCCGTCTCGTCCTCGACGGTCCCGCGGGAGCGGTGCCAGGGGTCGATCTTGGATATCCGCCCCATGAAGCTCTGCACCTTCTGGTAGAAGACGATGCCCGGCTGGTAGAGGACCTGGAATAGGACGGCGTCGAGGTCGCCGTCGGCGAGCTCGTCCCGGGACGGGTCGTCGGCTTCTCCCTCGAAGCTCGCGGGGGAGGCGTCGATGAGCATGAGCTCGTCGTCCTGCGAGAGGAACAGCCCGTCGCCGCCGCCGGAGACTGCCCGGCCATCGAGGATGCGGAACCAGAGGAAGAACTGCTTCTCCACGACGACCAGCCCGGGCTTGTTGGCCTGTTTATAGATGATGTATGCGCGATTGAGGTGTGAGTGGGCGGCGTCCATGCGGCTCTCGAGGATGTCGACATAGGCGAGGAAGAAGGAGGCCGCGACGAGGTGCTCTCGGTGCGGGCCGTGCTCGATGAGGCTGGCCGACTCGGAGGTGGCCAGCTCGCGAATCGCGTTCTCGTAGTGCGTCTGGGGAATCGCGGCCCAGGGGCCCTCGCAGCGCATGATCAGGACGTTCGAAAAGGCGAGGATGGCGCTGCGGACCATGGAGGACACCTTGGCCATGTCGACGAGGACCTGTCGCATTGCGAGCCATTTCTTCTGGGTTTCCACCTCGGCGAGGAGAGGAGGGTTGTTGGACCGGGCGAAGAAGTCCATGAGCCGGTCTTCGCTTATTGCGACCTGGGGTACCAGGGAGAGTGACGGCGGCTGGTCATGCCTGCTGCTGTTGATCGCGTCGAACCTCACGCCGCCGCCGGCGCCAGGATCACCCGAGGCGCTGATGGACGGTGGCCGTTCCGGGAAAGGGACGGCCGGGTTCGCAGTGGCCAACATGGGGCTGACCTGCTGCCAGAAGTCGCCCGAGTCCCACATGAAGCTGGCATAGTCGAACACATCATCAACGGCGTGGCCCTGCTGCGATCCCGTCGCGTTGGGGGAGCTGTCGGTGGCCGGTGATGGCGGCACGGGGCTCTGCATTGAGGCCTGCGGGGCGGCCGTCTGTTTCTTCTGCTGCGTGAAGCTGGGCTGGGGCCTCCATTTGCACTCGAGGTTGAGGCGCTCGCAGTGGGAGCATCGCGGGCGTTGCTCGTCGCATTTCACCTTCCGGCGCCTGGTCTGGTCAGTTCCGGGCGAGGGCGAGTGGGATGACGCCAGAGATGACTTACTTGCATGTCACACAGCCGTCGCGTGAGCGTATGAACCGCCGTCCAGAGGTAGCCGGGCGTGACACGGCGTTCAGAGCCGGGGGCATGAGGTTCTGGCCAGCTGATGCCGTTGTCGGTGGCGCGGCGATGGGGAGGCTGCCGCCGCCGACCACCCCTGCCAGGGCGTGCGAGCTGCCATCCTGCATCATTTTGGAAGCGTCAAGGAGCTCTTCAGCAGAGAGACATGCGGCCTCGGGCATCGGGTGGTGGTGAGCTGAATGAGTGAGTTGGAAGCTGAGAAGAGAAGCGTCACATGAGTTCTGGTCCCCGCGGGGAGAAACTTGGGGAAATGGAGCAGCTCCGATGTGGGGCGAGGCCGGGGTGTCGGCGGCGGTAGAGGGGAGAGAACAGAGGGTTGCCCTATCAGGTGGCAGACGAGGACCCTCAGGTACCTGAAGTCAGGGGGAGCTCTTCGGGTTGGCCATAATGCGCTAGAGGTCGAGTCTCCAAAGCTGCGGCACCTGTAAGAGTTTCCTCCGACTGCCGTTGTCACTCCGCATATCGGCGCCTCGGTCGACAACAGAGTCTAAGTGGTACGGCTACATACCTTAGAATCAAGTCTTTGTTAGGGACAGGGGAAACATAGCCTAAAAGACAAAAGGCATTTTTTGTCGACACAATCACCACGGCGCAGCCCAAGAGCCGACAAGAGCGAGTCGGGTCTCGATATGTCCGTGGACAAATGGGACATATAGTGGCGAAATCCCGTCGACAGACAGGAGTACCACGAGTCGCCATCGTAGAAGATTCGTGCTGGGCTGACTTTTGCAATCTGACCGTAATTATGAGCGACGTCCTCTTTAAGGCTGCGCCCTCCCCGCGGCAGATGCCGCTGATCAGCGTTTCTGGTCCAAGAAATTAGAATGGTGACGCGGGTCTCATGGTTCGGCCCCCATCCTCGCCAAATCCGCGTGGTCGTCTTACTTCGCCAAATCCACGTGGAGAACGGCGGCTCGCCAAAGCCGCGTCGTTCTCTCGCCTCGCCAATACCACGACGCCGAGGCGCAGCTGCAGTGACGATCCCGGCAGTGCCCCACAGCCCGGAATAGCTTCAACCCCTGAGACCCCATCACACTTATGTACGCTGTAGTATAAGAGGACGACCGGCGCGGACGACAAGACAGTAATTAATTTTCAAGGCATCTCAGCCAGCATATCCCTTCTCATCACTCGCACTCATCATGAAGTTCCAAGCTCTATACCCCATCTCATACTGCCTCCTCGGCGCTGCGGTCGCCGCCCAGTCCTTCGTTCCCAAGCCCCAGGGCCTGGACGTCGTTTTGTCGGACAGGTTCCCAGGGGCAAAGATTTCGTACAAAAAGGTATGTCCATCATCCACCTGCCCAGCTGGCCAAAAAGCCTGCAGCCAGAGGACTCACCGTGCAGACATCCCTCTGCGAGACGACCGAAGGCGTCAACTCATACTCCGGATACGTGACCCTGCCCAAGGCCTTCCTCCCTGATGCCACGGGGTGGTCCGACACCCAGGCAGCCAACATCTTCTTCTGGTTCTTTGGTAAGTCGCCCCGTCGCCCAAGAAGCAGACCGACACAGCTCTGACTCTGTGTCCCCGTCTTGTAGAAGCTCGGAACGACGCCGCCAACGCACCGACGACCATCTTCCTCGGCGGAGGCCCCGGCACCAGCTCCTTTACCGACTCCTCCGACTTCCCCTGCATCTTCAATCCCGATGGCAACTCGTCTACCCTGAACGAATTCTCCTGGAGCAACAATGCCAACCTGCTCTACGTCGAAAGTCCCGTCGGCGCGGGCTTCTCCTATGTCGACCTGGTCAACGGGACCTTCGATCACCTCACCCAGCAGTTCACCCCGGATCAGGACCCCCAGAACCTCAACCTCACCTTCGTGCAGGCCACCATGGATCCTCGGGAGCCCGCCACCACCACGAACACCACCATGGCTGCGGCGAGGACTCTCTGGAGGTTCGCCCAGGTCTGGTTCAACGAGTGGGTGTGGTCCTCCATCATATTCCGTCGATCTCAGCTGACCCTATCCCGACAGGTTCCCGGAGCACAAGACGACCAACAGCAAGGTCTCCATCTGGACCGTCTCTGTGAGTGCTTCTCCGTCCCGGCTTCATCCAGTGCTCGCTGACTCGCGCAGTACGGCGGCTTCTACGGCCCCGTCACCACCTCGTACTTCCTCGACCAGAACGACCTCATCAGGCGCGGCGAGCACCAGATCGCAAACGCCACAGTCATTGACATGGCCACTCTAGGCCTCCTAAACGCCTGCATCGACTCGCGCGTCATGGCCCCCGGCTTCGCCGAGTTTTCGTACCGCAACACCTACGGCATCGAGGCCTACCCGCGCGAGGTTTATGACCAGGTCGTCGCCAACATCACTCGCCCTGAGACCGGCTGCTTCGCCCTCATCGACAACTGCCGTGCCCTTGCCGCCGATGGAGACCCGGACCACACCGGCACCAACCAGGATGTCAACGAAGTCTGTGGCCTGGCATCCATGTACTGCTTCGGCGTCATCCAGGCCGCCTACGCCGAGTACTCGAACGTGTGTTCTCAACTCTAGCTGCCACGCGCCCCTTATGACTGCCTGCTGACTACCCGCATAGCTCGACCCCTTTGATGTCACCGTCACGTCTCCCGCAACGCTCCCCGTGTCCTACCACGAGGCCTTCTTCAACCAGCCCTGGGTTCAGGCCGAGCTCGGCGTGCCCGTCAACTTCACCATGAGCAACACGGCCATCACCAACGCCTTCTTCGTCGGCACTGGGGATCCCATGCGGGTCGACATCTCCTTCCTGGAGCACGTGCTGGAGAGCAACGTGAACGTGGCCATGGTCTACGGCGACCGCGACTACCGGTGCAACTGTGAGTCCAGAAACCCCGACCCGTCCCTCGAACGCGGGCAGCACTGACATCCTCCCCAGGGTTCTCCGCCGAAGACGTCTCCCTCGCCCTGGACTTCCCCTCATCCGCGCCCTTCCGCTCCGCGGGCTACGCCCCCATCGCCACGAACAAGACCTACACGGGCGGCCTCGTCCGCGAGCACGCCGGCCTCTCCTTCTCCCGCGTCTTCCAGGCCGGCCACTCGCCCGCCGGATACCAGCCCGAGACCCTCTCGCGCATCTTCGAGCGCGCCGTCTTCCGCCAAGACATCGCCACGGGCGAGGTCGACCTGGCCGGGGAGCCGGACTACGCCACCGAGGGCCCCGGTGACGTCCGCGGGGTGGCCAACGAGCGGCCCCGGGACTTTGTGTCCAACGTCTGCTCAGTCTACATGGCCCCCGTCACCTGCACGGATGAGCAGCTCAGTGCGCTTGCCGACGGGAGCGCCGAGGTCGAGGACTGGGTCGTCGTGAAGCCGCTTGGGCTGGTCCCCCCTAGCCCTTGTCGTAGATCGTAAATAGAGAGCAGTGGCAGGTGTTTCTGCCTTCACTTACGCGAGCATTTCAGCGAAAATTTACAACTTCAAGAGCTTGGTCACCCTGCTAAACGTCTGATGTCAAGGTGAAATCCCGTGCTGAATCTTTATCCGTCGAAAGAGTCTACAGACTTGACCTAAAAGTACGCCACGTCCTCCCGCACAGGTCCGCAGGGGTCCGTGTCGTTCGGGGAACACATCAGGAACCGCAGAGTAATCCGCCGCTCGTGGAGATCGGCCATGGCGCAGACATCCCGCACCCGGTTAACTTCGGGCACCAGGATGTCCCGCCGGTCGACCGTCGCCGGAGGCTCAAAGCCCGGCTTCGACCACGCCTGCCACGGCACCGCAGGCGCAGGTCCCTCGTCCAGCCGAAAGTCGCTGACGGGCTCCTCGAGGCCCGTCTCCTCGACGGCGATGAGGCGGTCGAGGACCCGAGCCGCCGGTTCGCTCCTCCAGTTCCCCTCCAGGCTGTCGAGACTGCGCAGCATCTCGAGCGCGTGGCGTCTCAGCCCCGGGTGCCTGCACCTGTGAGCGACCGTGTACAGCGGCGCGATGAGGCCCGGCTCGAGGGAGAGGATCGACGACCTGGAGGGCCGGAGGACCGCCGCGAGCCTGACCATGTACTCGAAGTGGCCCAGGCATCTGTCGAACTTCGTCTCGGGCCCGAACGGCCCAGCGTGGACGAGGAACCTGAGAAAGCTGTGATACAGGCGGAGGCAGGCGTTCGCGCCTTGGTGTGGTGGGTGGCGGTCCTCGAACCGCGCCATGCAACTCTCCCACGCGCCAAGGGCTCTGAAAAACGCGTCGCTCCTCGTGAGGAACGGCCCCTGGGGAAGGTCGCCCCTGACGAAGCCGTCGCTGAGCATGAGGTAGGCCCGGAACACGCTGAAGAACCGCGAGCTGGCATCCTCGTACGACGTGAGCTCCCCGGCGCCGAGAGCCCCCTGCAGGAGCGCGTCCAGGTCTACAAGGGCCGTCGTCTTGTCGTAGGGGTAGGGCGAGGCCGAGTCGCTAAACGTCATGGCCTGGAAGTCCATCCTCATGACCGTGTCGGCATACGACGGCACTGTCAAGCGCAGGCTGGCGAGGATGTGCAGCTGCGACTCGGCCCAGCGGCCGAGCGTGTTCGCAGACGCCGTGAGGACGAGGGACAGGGCAGCCATCTTCTCCGGGTTGCCGGGGTCGCTGCTGGCCAGCGCGAGGGCCTTGCCGTAGTGCTCGATGGCGTCCCGCGTGCGCGACTGGTAGTCGTCCGACTCGTTCCCGTCCCGGCCCTGAAGCTCGGCCTGCCAGGCGGCCTGTAGCGCGCCGACGGCCACGGCGGCGTGCCACATGGCGGGCTCTGCCCGCGCGAGCTGCAGCACGTCCCGCTGCCAAAAGTCGGACGCGAAGACCGTCGCGGCTGGTGCCGTGACGCTTCGGAAGAGGTCGAAGTAGAGGACCTCCGAGGGGGATGTCGACAGCGCCGTGGACATATGTCGCCCCATTGAGGCGCCCCCCACGAGCTCTACCAGCTGCCGCCGCGGTATTGCGCTACCGGTTTGGTACCCATCGCAGGCCCGACGTGCCGACAGGCACCTCCGACACTGCGGCTTTGTCTCGTCGCACTTGACCCTCCGTATCCTTCACTCGTCAGGGACTGGACAGCTGAGGTGAGGCGGGAACACGCACGTACCTACAGGTGATGCAGCCTCCTTTGGATCTCATGGTTGTGAACTTGCGGTGATGGTGTTGTGGTAAAGTTGGGGTATTGCTCAGTCGTTATATCAGCGACGATCTATTCCAGGACGGATAATCCTTGCTGCTGCGCCACCCAAAGCGCAGGGTTCAATGTGTTATGACCTAATTCTGTCATGGAGCAACGCTGCCTTAGCCTTGAATTCGAGCTTACTTATTATAATCCTTTAGTTACTTTCCTCCTGGGAGCAGGGCTGGATGCCAAGAATTAACGCCCAGTTGCACTACTCTCTGTCAGGTTTGGTGGAGTCGCCTTGAACTCGCAGCATAGTCATTACTTTGGCAGGAATCATGAATTGCAGGAAGGAAACCAATCTTTGGTTCAACGTGCACGTTTACTATCTATTTTTGGTTCCAGGAAAAAGAGTGTCCTGCCAGTCCTCCGCATCCAGCCACTTCTGCGCCAACGTCACGCTCCCCGACGGTCGAACATTCGAGTGTAGTGCGTTTAGCAGCCCAGGAACTGCGAAGGACGGTGCACCATGACATTCCACTTGGCTCCCCTGGCGAACGCCTGGCCCTTGGTATACATGCCGCGGCGGCACTTGTTCCGGATGCACTAGATGAGAGCAGCAAGAGTTAGCAGCGGCACAAGATGCATTTCTTTCGGGAGAGAGACTGCATGGACTTACCGCTGCGCCGTTGGCGATGCTGTTGAAGCTTCTCAGAGACCAGGGCCTGTTGTAGTCGTTGCACCAAAAGATGCCAGAGCTGTACGAGCAGCTGACCCGACCGCAGACGCGAGGGCCCGCGCGAAGCCTCGGCTTTCCAGGGACCCTCCGGAGGTAGCTCACCCCCTCCGCGATCCTGTTATGAAAGGCCGATTGGCGGTCGATGTCGCAGTTGATGCGCGACCAGTCTCTCGCGCAGCTGCCGCGGCGTTCGAGGGGGTTGCCCCCGGGCGACTCGTCATCATTTTCGTCGTCGTCGTCCTCTTCGATGCTGGTGAGGTCAAAGTCGGTCTCGTAGTTGGGGTTGCGCTTGAGAAGCTCCGCGTGGATCTTCTCGACCGTGCCGTTCATGTAGAAGATCTCGCCTTCGGGGTGGGAATTTAGCTCCCACTCGACGTCGACCTCGGTATATCCCTCGGGAAGACCGCGCTCGAGGTTGGCCGACGGCGGGACTGCCTCTGCGTGCGCCTTGGCCACGAGAAGCAGGGCAACTTGGACTGCCTTGAGGACAGTTGAAGTGAACATGTTGGCGACAGTTTTGAAGCTTTGGAAGTGATTTGTAAGTAGTAGAGGAGTAAGGAGAGGTGATTTCTGAGTTGATGAGGATGAAGAGGGGTAGAGTAGTATCTCAGAACACGACATCGTCGGTATTTATATGTAAGAAGCTTGTGAGGGCCGGTACAAACATAGAGAATGGCCTAGGATCCGGCCGCTTGCCAGGCAAGACAACTCCATGAGAGTGCAGTCGACAGTCGCGTAGCCGGAACGTCAGACAGAATGAAGGAATCTATTCTAGAATGACAGATGGACGAGAGAATACGCGGGACAAGGAACCCAGGTCGGTGTCGAGGCGTGAGGCGGCGGCACAGGAGCTGCTAAGCTGGAACCTGCGAGCCAATGCTCGCTGCCAAAGAGTAAGTCGACATATTTACCAGTCTGCTCTGTCGCGTGAGGGCAATGGCAGGATTCATTGCTGAATTGCACCTCAGCCTGGCCGATTGATTCCTTCGCTGTTCAGCCACCTCAACGCGCCTTGGCGAGGAGTCAACACCAACGAGCAGAGCCTCAGGAACGGGCTGTGTCCACGCTAAGTGTCTCTCAGGCCACGCCTGTGGCTTTTATTCGCTTGGACTTGAGGTATTGCATGCTAAGTCGGAATTATTTTAAAGTTGGACATCAAGGGTAAATCGCAAGGCCAGACCGATCCCCCGAGTCGGCCACTTCTCTTCGCTGATAGGGCTGGCACATTGAAAGTGCCAGGTCGGACTTCTGGCCCCTGGGTGGCTGAGCATCCTGGTTCAGTTTCCAAGATTGGCGGAAACTGGGCGATCGTAGGGCTGTGGGTGAAGACTCTGCACTCCGCCCAATAAGTCGGCGAAACTCTTCCTCAGCAGTAGGCTAAACAAAAAAAATGGATGTGCATCCCGTAAGTGAAACCGTTCGATATAAATAAGGTCAAGCAAAGGAACGAAAGAAGTGACCAGAGTACCAGGCTGTCACCAAGAGAATAAATTGCTGGCAAACCCGCAACCTTGGAGAGAAAAAGGTTGACGACCACGTGACTTTCCACTTGTCAACTTCATCCCGTCTCTCCCAGAGTCGAAACTTCGGCGACAAAAAGACTTATCTTTACCTTCATCCTTTCCAGAGCGAGCTCATGGCATGATTTCTGCTTGTCAAAGCGTTTCCCTTTCGATCCATTCACACTTTCTAAGAACAGAGGGTATTCTAGAGTCCTCGAGCTCTGACGTTCTCGGGGAATGCTCTAGTTGAAAAGTTTTAAGGACATTGGCACCCGTGCTAGAAGACGGGGATTTCACATGTTACTGGAGCATAGTCATTGACATCGCATGTTTTCACCTGAGATGAAGCTGAAATACAAACAACAGGCCGCGCAAGTTGCCATGACCCGAAGCCGTCATTGCGCTTGCATGGAGTGCGCCAACGTGGCCAGTTGTCTGTGTAGAAGGTACATCCGTTCGTTGGGCTCGCAACCTCGCAACCTCCCTGAACGGCTTTCCGGTTCGCAGCACCGCTCTTCCGAGCCTTCCCCTTTGGGTGAAGCAGATACGCCAATCATTGTGCCAGATTCCCTAGGCCGGTGGTGAGGCTTTCAAGAAGCCTGAGTTGCCTAGCTGGGAGTGCGCCACGTCAGTGAGGGGAGCCTCCAATGCACCTTCGTACGTATGGCAACACTAACGAATTGCACTTCTCAGAGCATTACGACCGGGGGACGCAAAGGATGGCGCTAATCTCTACAGCACATGTCCTGGGAGTCCTGTCGTCGCAGCGTACGAGGCGGGCGCAGCTGCCACGGAGGCACCGAGACTCCCCGCTGCAGATGCCCCTGGACAAGGCCAAGAACTCGGACTCGAGAATCCGGCCGGCGGCCTGCCTCTCTTCCTTGGCGCCGGGGGCAGCCATGGCGAGGCCGAGCAGGACGGGGGCGAAGGTGAGAGAAAGCTTCATGATGGCGACGTTGAGCGGTGGAGGGCGTTGGTGGTACGAGTAGGTCAAAAGTCCCAGGCAGGGGGTACACGGCGTCCTTTATGCACATGCTCTTGACCCAAAGGGGACGTGTTCTTCGCGTGCTTGAAATTGAGTCTTGGCCACATAAGAGCCCAGCTTCAGGTCGCTCATTTGGCCGCCCAGGATGCCGCCAAGAGAGAGGGGAGAGCCAGAGTCTGATCATGGTAACCCCATGATCTCCCTGTAAACAGCTGTTGAATGCATGCAGCCAGACCAAAAGACCATGCAGAACGGCCAAGAAGACTTGGATGGCCCCCAAGAGACGCCAACCTGCGGCACAGCGCTTGCGGCACAGGATTCGCTGGGGTAGAATCTGACACGATGCTGGCTAGGCCGGTCTTGAGATGTTGTCTCGCTGCAGCACCCCTTGGAGTGGCTCTGCTATCTTTCGGTCCCGAACTTGAAGTGACCAGCTGGGGCTGCCTGCATGAAAAAGAGTCAAGGGTAGATAGTCAGGTAGCCAAGAAATCCTGAATTCACGACACCCCAAGCTCCGGTCTGTCTTGAGCATCTTCTGAGCTTTTTGGTTGTTTAGTGCTACGTTGAACCGTCTTGCCCTTTAGAGGAACATATTGGCTCAGGTAGCACATTTTACCTTTGATCCTAGAGAGCTACTGTATGTGCCCTTATTAGGACACTATGTTTCCAATCCCTTGCGTTTGGTTGAATGCACGGGCTGCCCTTGTGCTTCCAGATTGCCATCATGACAGGGGGCTGCTATCTGCTGTTAGCCGCCCTCTGTGCTTCGGGCTGGTGCCTGGCTGTGCCGCAGGTGGGTGCCTGTCTGTGCCGCAGGTGGGTGCCTGTCTGTGCCTCTTGCTTGCCTGTGCCTCTCCGTGCCTCTCCGTGCCTCTATGCCCCCAAATTACGTCCGATTATTGACCTACTTTGGAAATTATCAAAGGCATTATCGTATCCTGGCCAATAGGTATCAGGCGTGACTATGTCCTCACAGACTGCTTAGGCAGGTGGTTTCTCGGGGACCTTGGAAGCCCGGAAATATAGCTTGGCAACTGACGAAAGTACAATTTGATCTTTGCCGGTGACCGCTGTAAAAAATTGGGAATCAACTTGAGTGTTACCGGATACTAGGATACGTACCTACGGATACTTTTGAGTACTTACCAACTACAACGACGATACAACCAAGGACTCGCCTACCACTGGCGGTGTCCAGGAGATGCGCAATTGGGCCAATACCCGGACTGGCTCCTTTTGGGTTCGGTCTAGGATAGACCATTGGCAAACCTTTGTCATTGCGGGCTCTAACAGTGGCGCGAATGCTCGCTTCGAAATGAAGTCGTCCAACCACTTCAAGGAGGGCTATGTTGGCACCGAGGACATCTATTGGTTCTCGAAAAACACCCTGGACAAGTACCAGCGCAAATTCGACGGCAAATGGAGGGCCGGGGGGTGGGGCGACTCGCGTTGTTGGTCGTATTATAGTAGGACCTGGGGTAATTATTACAAGAAGTTCTACTGGGTGATCAATGCTACCGGCTCGCGGGTTCCCGGCACCTGAGTTTGGCCTGGGCATCGCAGACACACGACGGCCATCCGGCCACAACTTTACCTTCAGGTTATCTTAAGCAACGCATTCCGGCAGCTCAGCTAGCCCAGTGATCAATTCAAGCTACTCATCATCTTCATGAAGGCACCCATCTTCCCGTATTGACGTGTTTGGGCCTTGAGTTCTCGTCGGTTGAATAGGCCGGGGCGAGAAGTTATGACACCACGACTTGGACAACTGCTCTCAATGAACCCCTGAACAAACGCTTTGAATCCAAGCATGCCACAATGCTCCTGTTGCGCCATCTTTGTACGGCAAAAACACTCAGGCACTGTTCGCGCCCAGATACTTTGACAATCCTAGGTAACAATGGATTGTTCTTTCAGGGGCCCGACTACCATGTCAGCAGCTCAGCATCTATAATCAAGTGTATATGAACTCCAGGTCCTCTTGAAAACGTTCCTGTTCACTGAATTTGCTAATCAAAATTATTTCACAACAACTTTGTGCCTTCAGATCACAACCACCTCGAGTCCCTTGGCCGATTTCTCCAGAAACCCTTGGACCCCGGGAAGACACGCTCAGCTTAACTCTTAATATGGCAGCTCAGAACAGCCAAACACGGCGGCCAGCCTATGATACCCCCCGGGTGACAATGTCTCACGCTCAGCATCTGAATTTCCGCCAACAGCTTGATGACATCCAGAAGAACTTGGACGCTGCGGAGTGGAGACAGTATGACACTGATATTCGAAGTATCCCCGGCTTTGCCTTCCCTCAAGCCCCTATCATGGATGACCCCGACTTTCGTTACGATCGCCTGTTCCAAAGAGGGGATGCGGCAATCGTTGTTGGCCTGCTCACTCTGACAGGGACCGACTGGGATCACGACCCTGATAATGACAGACTTAACCCAGTTCTCTTTCTCTTTGAGCTGTTCTATGCTTACGGCGAGCTTCTCGATCCGCGCTGGCAACGAAACTCGGGCCATAATGTGCCCCTGGCTCAGATACAGCAGTTGCCATTTCGATGGAACCGGCAGTTGACACAGGTCTTGCTCGATAACCTCAATGATATATACCGCATAGATACCTATGTCGACGGGGATGCACCTTGGGAGGACCGCCATGCCGAAGGCTGTTGGAAGTACTGGACCACCGAAGATATAACCAAGACAGTGCGCATGTTCCGGCTCGCGCGCCTCTGGCAGGTTACGCAGCCGAACTACCGAGATGTTTACCAGGGGCCTAAATTTATAGGTTGGGGCAACGAGGAGGTTAACAAACTCCGCTGGCTCCATCGTTACATTGACACGATTAACAAGCTGCTTGGAGAGTATTAAAGGACAATGATGTTCTCCTGCCAGACGGGGGAACCATGTGGAAGAAAGTGCTGCCCAGTCGCCTGTTGAGGCCCGTATTAATAGATCTACACCGTTTTCAACGTTCCTGTCTGTTTGAATGTGAAGAGGGAGGACCGAAAAGGCTGCAGCAAAGTTCGAGGAGGGCCGATTGTGCGCGGTGACAGCCCGAAGGAGGGAGAGAAGACTGCTGCCCATTTTCAGCATGCGACATGTAGATCATGCCTTAACCTCAAGCGCCACGTCGAGAAGCAAACTCAAGGCTGCCATGGCTTCTGGTCCGTTGTTTGGGGCAAACAAGCCAGGACATGGTCCGACCCAGGGTCAAGGTCACCTATAAAGGTTTCTATTCTGAAAGTGCTGGGCTCGGTCGTCAAGGCGTTGACCGTTCTTTGTCTGTCTATGGAGCCTTGGCAGGCCCCTCGGGTCGCGGTGCTCGGGCAGTGTCAAGAGACCCAACAAAGGCTGAACGAGGAACACTGCCGCCCTTTGTTCTGCAAATAGGCTCGGCGGTCTCCTTGCTTCGGCCAAGGACGAGGGCACAATGCACGAGAAAAAGGAGAGCCAAAAGACAGGACACGATGTGTTGAATGATTGTTCTGGGTCGTTCGATAAGTTGCTGACGCTGCCTACCCGAGTCTGAACGTAGACTCATCCAGATTACACAGGTTTGACAATCGACACACCAGCACCGGCAATGGGAGTAATGTCTTCACATGGAGCGGAATGCAATGACTTTGCCTCATCTAGGCCAGAACTCCGAGAGCCATTGAGCCCGGTTGCCAACGGAGCCCCGTATTCAAGGGGATATCCGCATACACCTCCATCACCGCAAAACAACCCAGGACCGGTAGATCAGACGTGCTGCGGGCTCAGCAGCCTATCTAATCACTACTTCCACAACACGCCGGGCCCTTCTAGGGTGCTGACGGCAGAGGAGCAGTGGCCACAGCTCTCTGTCTCCGTCAAGCCGGAGCCTTTGGAGCCGACCAGAGATGTCTCGGAGTTTCCAGCACACTCGCGCGACGCATCGCCGGATGCCGGCACTTTCTCCCCCAGACCGTGAGAGAATCTTTTAAAGGCCCAACCGAACAGCTGCAGCTGCCATCGCTTGCAGCCATGACCGCAAACATGGCTCACGAACGGAACCTCGACGCAGTGCAGCGCCGGCTGCATGTCGCTGAGACGGAGGTGCAGCAACTGCGCGCCTGGAAGCTGCACGCAGAGGACCAGATCCGCGGCCAGAGAAGCGCCGTGGACCAGCAGTTCTCCGAGATGAACAAGCGCGTCCGCATCCTGGAGTACGATCTCAAGAAGACCCGAGCGTGAAAGCTCGAGGCCGAAGAGCGCCTTCAACGCCAAGTGGAGCTCATGGCAGAGATCGTCAAGCGCTGCCTCGGCGGCGATTCCGCGCACGTCCTGGAACGGAGAGAGAGGGAGTTGTCTCGGCAGGGCTCACAGCAACTGATCTCCGGAGCCGGGTGCGAGGGCGCTGCCGACGGCGCGGCAGGGTCGTCATCAATGGCCGTGCCCAGCATCGACCCTTTCATGACAGAGTCAACGGAACACGGCCACCAGGAGGAACAGGGAGAGACCGGCCCCGTCGGTATGCTCTCGGCGCAGTCCATATCCCCCAAGCCCGAGCTAGACGCCACCTCAGCGGCTCCAGCTCGCAACTATCCATCCCGCAGCACGGGGAAGAAAGTGCCCAACCAGAAGCGAGTCAATCCACCCAAGAGCCCATACCAGCAGCCCAAGGGCAACTCGGGACAGAAAGCGAAAGCCCCTCCGCGACTTCAGAGCTCTTCGTCATCCACCTCCATTGAACCCGCCAGCACCTCCACGAGCTCGACATCGCCCAGCTTCAGCGGCGGTTTGCAGAACCCCATCGACCCTCCGACAACCCTCAAGGCGTCCGGCCTCATGGCGACACGGCCGGACGGAACCAAAGTCCCCATCTTCTACTTCTACAAACACCCCGACACGATCAAAGAGCAGTGGGACGAGTACGCCCACGGCCTGAACGGGCAACGTCCTGTCCGGGAGCTCGACGAGAAATACACGACAAAGTGGCGAAGCACCCAGTACTCGAGGACGTGGTACTGCCGCCGCAAGCGCCTCTGGGACCTCATCATCAACTTCATGAAGGACGGCCTCGACGAGGAGGAGGCAGTAGCCAAGGTGGACATGATGAGAGGCTCGGCAACAGTTGCAGGCTTCGTTGACCTGCTTGCACAGCAGAGCCGGAGGGCGAAGGACCCGTTTGGCGGGTTCATCGCGGCCAACGCCCAAGATGTCCCCTCGGGCGGCGTGAAGCGTGTGGCAAGGGACAGAAGAGAGAAGCGCAAGGAGAGGGAAACGGAGGAGGATGAAGAGACTCTCCAGGTTGAAAGCGAAGAGGAGAGGCCGAGGAAGAGGAGGACGTCCCTGAAGCTCAGGAGCCGTATGGTTGGCCCCTGGGATGGAGAGGAGGCGGACACATCGTCAGACTCTGACAGCCAGGGTTCTTACAGCGAGTGGAACTGAACTGAGCACATAGAGAGAAGCCGAATTCACTTCACCGACAAGAGAAAATCCTTCCTGAGGTTCCAGAACCACGTTCTCTGGGCAACCACCTGGCACGTACAGTATATATGATGATTCGCACGGCTTTCCGCACGGTGAAAAGGAGTGAGCCCTGAATGCAGTGCCCTGAATGCAGTGAAGCCACTCGAACTGCAGAACCACAGGCATTCAGAGACAAGAATAGCAGCTCTCCTCTAGAGCTATTCAGAGGCAGTAAATTCATAAAATCATAGTCACTCCAGGTGGTCCGTGTGCCTTCTCTGAGTGGTGACCCTGAGGCGTTCTGCACCCGTGGTTGTCGTTCTTGCACAGCAGCGAGACGCGTTCTCTCTCTTCGCGCGCCGCTCTGTTGTTTTCCCTCTTCCTCTTCCTCTTAATCTTCACAAATCACCTTTTCCTGGCGATTTTCCACTTTTCGGCTCTTCAACTCCGTCCTCACAACTCGCCCGACCGATACAAGACATCAACCACGGCCTTCAGCCATCGCGCGCACTCAGTAAAGCACTCAGGAGACTTCTCTTCATTATCCTTTTCTTTCATAAACTTCTTTCTTGCCTTTGAGCCCTGGCGCACCGACTTGCAAGACTTCAAGCAACTCTGAGCTCGCAGTGCTTGTTCCACACCTAAACTCCGACCGGCAGAGCCGTCCGCATCAAGAGATCCCTTCAACACCGACCGATTCCCTCATAATAACGCGTAAGTATTTCAAACTCATTTGCAGTTCTTTGATAGTGACTGACAGTTTGCTGCCCAGTTTGCACATTCTCTTCTCCATCACGCGTCCCGGTATCACGCGTCCCGCCACGTTCTCTTCCCATCAACCCCATTGTCTCCGATCGAGAGCAACGAGTCCCGATCACGAGAACCTCGATTGAGTCTTTGACAACTTTGTTGTAAGTATCTCAATCCATCTCTGACATTTTATGGCCTTTGACAACCTCATTGCTTAGCTCCCGTAACCTCGCGTCCATCACAAGTCCTGGCACGTTCTCATTTTCGTCAACCTCATCGTCTCTGATCGAGAGGAAGCCCGTCCACATCACGAGACCCAAGATCCCGTCCTTGACAACCCTGTCGTAAGTGTTTGAATGCATGTCTGATACCTAGATCATCTCTGACAACTTTCTTGCTTAGCCCCTTTAAAATCACGTCCACCCCACGTCCCGACGTGTCATTATCATCGCCTCCGACCGGGAGAACTGTTCCGACTGTGAGAACCCGTCCTTTACTGCTTCCTTGTGAGTACTCCAAGCCATTTTCTGTCCTTGGTTATCATGACTGACAGTTTGTTGTAACCCAGTCTCTTTAACCCTCGAAGTCCACTCCCGGCGTGTCTCTCGAACAACTGAAGCTTCACCTCCCACATATCCAACCTGAGTTTTCATCTCAATATCATAACTTTGTCCCATTTCTAACTGTACACTCACTCAGGTCCCTTTATCACATCACCGCAATGTCGATCAACGAGTCCAAGACCGTTGTGCCTGAGCTGAGCGACACCGCCAGCGGCAGTGCCTTTGACACCCGCACTGTCAGCGAGGGAACTCAGGAGAGTACCAAGCAGCTCCTCCGCCCTGCTCAGACGGCCAATGGCTCTCTTCATACCGCGCCCCTTTCCCGCGACTCGTTCAACGTCCACCGCATGCGTCTCATGGCACAGAACCAGAACCAGGGTCAGCAGAATCTGGGCCACACTCCGACCAAGGGCATCTACAAGTTCTACAGGGTTGGTTCTACCGGTCAAGTTTCTCCCTGGCCCTTCAGGAACGCGACTCCCCGCGAATCCCTCGGTTCCGTTGATGTCTCTCTCATGTCGTCTGCCCCCCCTTCCATGCAGGCTCGCACCGTCAGCGACCTCTCTTCCTCCGACCGTAATGAGAACGGAATCGACGCTGGCGTCAGCAGTGCCTCGTCCGTCATTGTCCGCCCTAGCGCCATCAACAAGGTCACCATTCACGAGGTCACGAGCTGCCACAAGAGCGATCTCCTGAACATCAACGGATCCTCCTCAGGTGCTCTCACCGATCGCCCCCCTACCCCTATCCCCGCCTTGACCATTCGCAGCGTCAACGACAACGCGCTCGACGACCGCAATGCTCAGTTGACCAGTGATGAGAACAACGTTGGCCCCAACGAGCATGAGAGCCCCTTTGCCGATCAGGCCGGTCCCATTGAACAGGTTCTTCGGGCTCCTACCGCACCCGGCATGCACGACGTGGCTCCCTGGACCAGGATGCCCATGAACAACGGAGGCCCGTCTGTCTACACCGGCAATCGTTCTCGTGCTCTCTCTCGCACCTCTGACGGATCGCACAACATCTCCCAGATCCCTCGCATGTCGAGCATCGACCTCGGACGCACTGCTCGCGAGTTCCTCCGTCCTTCGCAGGCGAACCTTCGTGGTGCCGGCCACGATCGCACTCCCTCGCCCCCCATCGTCCGCACCCGTGGCCTTGTCCGTCGTGCTCCCGTCTGGGACACGACCTACATCAACGAAGCCTTCGGCCACCCGAAGGTCCTCAAGGTCGCAGGCGGGGTCTTCATCATCTTCGTGTTCACCCTCGTGAGTGGCATCGCTGTCGTTACGGCTTACACCGTTCGTGGCGTTCCCATCGATGCCGGCCACATCAGCTGGATTATCCTCAACGTCGCGACTGCCCTCCTCTCCGGCACCTTCCTTTACGCCGTCTACACGCGTAACCGCGAGCAGCACAAGAAGGAGCGCGCGGAGCTTCTCGCCCTCCGCGCCCGCCACTCGCGCCACCAAGACGAGTGCCGCGACCTCGAGGGCCAGATCGAGCTCGCGAACATTGAGCTCGCCCACCTGCGCAACGCCAACGACGCGGGCAACGAGTTCCTCGTTGCTCGCGTCGACAGCCAGGTCAACCGCCGGATCGCGGAGATCATGGCCCAGGGCCAGGGCAGCGACGGGGAGACCGTTCGCGTGGCTCCCCCGAGCAACTGCTCGATTCGCGGCGCGGCCACCCCGACTGGCAGGCGCCAGGGCAGCTACCAGTCGCCGCCCCCTCCTCCCCCTTCGCCCTCGAGCACGATCGAGCGCGAGGGCGCGCGCAACCCGCGCCGCGTGGGCGTGACCCCCTCCGGCTCTGAGGCCTCGATCCTCACGCAGCTGTGCGAGGGGGTCATCGCCAACAACGGTGGCCCTCGTGCCCAGGGGGGCAACACCCCCCTCTCCATCATCAGGGAGAGGGAGGGCTCCTCCTCCAACTGGGCTTAGGTTGAGGCGGGAGTTGGTTGAGCCGGGGTTTGTTTGATTAGGGACTGGGATGAGGCAGCACCATGATGAGATGGGTGCGCAATGAAATGTCTGAATATTGGGATAGGGGCGTAACGGAACAAAGCTGAATTGAAACCACTGCAAAAGAGATGGCTGCTCTGTGAAATGTGTGAACAATGATCTGGCTGCTGAACAAGACAGCATCGCCTAGAGATGTCTGGCGAGCAAGATGACTGCTCATTGAGGCAAAGCCGTGATGAGAGAGCATCAAGACAAGATACTTTCGCAATGAGCCACTATCGTATTGAGATAACTGAGGGTCCAGTCAGTTATCTGATCAGATAGCATCGCAATGAGGTCCTGTTAGGACGAGATATCTTTGTGTTGAGTTGCTGTTGGAATGAGGCACTATTGTGTTGAGATCTAGAGTATTGAGACAACTGGGTGTTCAAATGGTTGCGAAGCCAGATGTCCCTACGATGAGATACTTCCATGTTGAATTATCATCGTAATGAGATACATCCCCGTCAAGATACTTGCGTAAGGAGGCATCATCACGATGAAATAGCTTGGTGTTGAATTCTTATCGCAACAAGGGCCCTGTTATGTTGAGGCACAGTCGCAACGAGACCGAATTCTGATGACCTACTGCCACGTTGAGACTCCAGGATACTAGGATAGCAGGTCTTGATGATAGCAGAGTATCAGGATAGGAGGCCATCAAGTTAGCAGCCCGATGAACAGCAGCGCGATGAGATTCCTGGGAACAAAACATGATCATATGAGTGCCAGGGTGCTGACGTTTCAGGAAATAAAGGTAGCAGCATAATGAGACCGTAGTAAAAGTCCTCTGGGCCAACAAGGACGCTGCGGATATGTTCTCAATCACACTGGTTGTCAGGATTACTGTCATGGGTGCATCAGGACGGCCTCGCTGACCTGTCACGTTTTGGACGGCCAGAAAGAAGAATGAAGAGGGCCCGGAGCCCTTTAGGTAAATGAGGAGTTCTAATCGTACAATGTATAGAAATAGGATGGGTGATGACCAGCACACGTTGGCGTTCTTCCAGGAATTCGGCTCCATGGCCCAAGTCATTCCCAATCCGGCTTTCAAGTGGACTCCCCTGAGACTTTGGGGCTTATGTCGTTCTCGCATTGGTGAGGCTGGTGGTCCTCGGAGCAGGTTTCGTGGTGGGGGCGCCGCGTGGTGCTGGTTGCGTATGTGACGAGAGGATCGAGATGGTCCATGGTGCTCCCAGCAACTGACGTGCGACCGCGGGGAGTGTCAACCTCTGCTGCGTGGTCCTCAGATTCGGCGGACGGCGCAGGCGCGCGGGTGCCTCGGGCGCCGCCAATTGGGCCTTGCAGAACAGCGGAGAGCTTCCGCGTCACGGCCTTCCCCCCTTCGCGTAGACGGTCCATGAAGTGAGGCGTGCCGGGCTGGTGTTTGTGCAGCGGAATGAATGGTATGCCACTCTTTGCCGTGCCGGTGCCTCCGCGTTTGCTAGAAGAGTTGCCGATGGAGACGCCAGGGCTGAGCTCGGGGCTGAGGGGAGCCTTGATGCTTGCTTCCGTTGCCCGCCGGGTGACCGGGATGGAGTACGTGCCGCTGTCGAAGATGTCCTGGTGAAACAGTTCCCGGTTGCACTGCCTCTGCCTCACGGGCTCGTTGATGACAACTGTTGGTATGGGAGCCACGCTACCACTTCGGGCGTCGATGCCGAGGTGGTACATGTCGTCCCTCTCTTGTCCGGGTGGCGTGGTGGATAGATCGGCTGGCGGACTCAACCAGTCCTCTGTGTCGTCACGCTTGAGTAAAGCAGGGAAGGACTCCAAGGAGAATCGCTTGATCGGCGTGGACCCTGTCGGCGAGTTCTCTTTGAGGCCGTCCCGAGGTGTGGATGCGCTATGCTGGCTGTCCGAGAAGCCGCGAAACCTAGCAAATCTCTCGTGGGCCGGGGTGGTGCTCGCAGTCTCAACGCGAAGAGTGGAAACGGAGAACTTTGAGTCGCACGCGGACAGCCGTCGAGTGGAAGCATCGCCAAAGCTCTCGAGTGTCCCCCATCTGGTAATGGCGGTTTCGTTGGCGTTGTTCAGCCACTTGATGTCAGTGATGCTCCGGCGGGAGAGTATCGTTGTTTTGGGCTCATGTGGCTGCACCTTGATGCAGACTCGGCCGCTATCTAAGCTTCGCGAGAGAAATGAAGTCTGAGGTTGGCTGATGGTGGTGGCAGGGTCTGCCAGCGTGGATGCCTGTAGTTCGATGGCATTGGCAAGGAGGCTGGGCCGCTTAATGAGTGCTGTTGACTGTCCAGAAACCCACTTGTCCGAGTCTGATGGAAAACCTGTGGAAGATGAAAGTCTTGACGAGGAGTGAACTTCTTGAAGGGCGGTTTGGACGATCATGGTGAGATGTGACCGGTCTAGCAGCCACTGACTGGTATTGGGGTGGAAATGTCCTGCATCAGGGCCATGATCATGTATGTCGGCAGCAGCTCGCTCTTGATATCCAAGCCTGTCTTGAATCTTGTCTAGGATGTCTTGAACAAGCTCGTCGTCGCCTCTGCCTCCCAGAGACGGACTCGAGCCTCGACGCATGGCAGCACTCTGCGATGGGAGGATGGCATCGCGATTTCTGACAGGTATGGGGGTTATGTGATCTTGAGAGAGCGAGTGTGCGGAGGTCATTTGATCGAGCTCGCCCATCGACGCATGGGAACCGGTGGCTCTGGTACTGACCAGGCTGATTTCGGAGCTGGTAACCCCATGTCGCGAGGGGGCGAGACAACCGTCTCCTGCGTCGGCTATCAGCAGTGAGCTATTCCGGGAGGAAAATCAAAAAGAATAAACTTGCCTCGACCAAAGGCGCCGACAAGGTGACCTCGCCAAGCAGCCTCGCGTGCCGCAAGAGGCAGACACTTCTGGTGCGCAAGCAGGCTGTCGGCATCTTCACTCCTGCATTGAGAGGGCCTTGGGTATTGGACGTCCGGCTGTTTTTGCTAGACACAGTCTTCGGGCTTCCCTTGGCACACAAGGCTGCAAAGAATGGTATGCTCGGGCCGGGGCGAGAGGGCCGAGGCGCGCGTCTGCTCTTCGGCCCGCTGACCGTCCCATGCCGTCTGGAACGAGTCCTGACGAGACGTCCCGGTTGCCGGTGCCGGAGGGAACAGAACAGTCAAGACCTCGCCAGAGGTGCCCGCTGTATCTGGAAGCTGTGTCGAGCAGTGGTCGAGGCTCTCGTTGCGTGAGGGCAGGGCGCTGACGAACTTGTCATCGTCAGAGCCTCTGTCTGACATGGCGGTGGGAGCGGGTATTAGTAGATGAGGAGGCTCAGACTCCCACGGCACTAAACTGGAATGAAATCAAGAAACGAAGTAGAATCTGAGGGTAGCAATGCGGTGTCTGGGGGAGGTCGACAAAGAAGGGCTCGCTCGAGGTGCAGAAGGACTCATTGTCCCGGAGGAGAGGCAGCTAGGTGGGCAACTGCAGGTGATTATGGTCGGTCCCTCCTGCCGGATGGGATCTATTACCACGGGTACGGAACACAGGAGGCGAGATGGCAACTTCCCCTTTGCAGGGCAACAAACAGTTGATGTATCAAGGGTGGATCCTGCCGAGGGGCAGCGACTGGGCATGCTGTGCCCTCAGAATCACATGTAGGTGACGCAGAATGTAATGGATAAAAGCCTGAGTCTCTTCAGAAATCCCGTGTTTGAGCAACAATGTCGTCAATCATGGGTGCTGAGGCGATTGCTGGTGTCAGGATGATGCTTGGTATCAGTTCGGGTCCAGCAGCCCACAGAGAAGGAGTCTCCACAGTATTTCCCCCATCGCACTGTCGCACCGGCACTGTCTCCATCCGCCAATGAAATCCCTGCGCAATCTTTTGCCTTTGTTCACCACCGAACTTTTTGTCGTACGCCCATCCGACTCTTGACGGCGGCGCTTAGCTGCGCAACAGCCTGATCCCCCACGACCACATCTGCAGCAATGCCCGAGGCGGCTATCACGACCAGATCCCAAGATTCTGGCGCCGAACCCGACCACACGAGGCTGCACATCACCCCGTTCGACGCCGATCTTCTCTCGTTCGTGCTCCCCGCCAGCATCCGCCCCAACGCCCGGAACATCTCCTACCACACCGTCCAGACCGGCCACGACAAGCGCTTCGGCTTCGTCGACCTGCCCACCGAAGACGCAGACAGGATACGGAAGAAGCTGAATGGCAGTGTTCTGAAGGGGGCCAAGATGCGTATTGAAAAGGCCCGACCAGAGACCTGGCAGGACGACCTCGCCGGGAAAGAGATGGTCCCCGACAAGAAGAGGAAGAAGACCAAGGACGAGGGCAAGGAAGACAAGAAGAAGCGCAAGAAGGACCATAACCTCGTCGAGGGCGTCGAGCTCCAGGACGGCCGCAAGGTCAAGCGCGGGTGGACCGTCTCGAACGAGGACAAGATCAAGGAGAAGCGCAAGTCCAAGAAGGAGAGGGACCAGGAGAAGAGCGACGCCAAGGACAAGAAGAAAGAGAAGAAGCGCGAGGAGAGGTCAAAGTACACTGACAAGGAGGAATGCCTGCTCAAGACCAAGCTGCCCGGAGGCCCGGCGCAGGCGGACGGGGACGACTCGGATCGGAAGAAGCGAAAGAAGGGCAAGGCACGGGAAACGGTCGTCCACGAGTTCGCCAACACCACCAAGTTTCCCACGTTCCTCAGGGCGAACAAGGCCTCGGGCACCGACTCGGGTGCGACGGAATTCGTGGAGGGCAAGGGCTGGGTCGACGCGGAAGGAAATCTGGTCGAGGAGGTCAAATCGAAGCCGGTGCGCAAGTCCAAACCGGCTCCGAAGAAGGTCACGCCCGCTCCTCAGCCCGAAGACGACACGAGCAGTGAGAGCTCCTCTGAGGATGAGGAGCCAAGCAAGCCCGCAGCCCCCGCCGCCAAGTCTGTGTCCGTCGTTGCGCCTGCAGACGATACGACGAGCAGCAGTGGAAGCTCGTCCGAGGATGAGGGCGACTCAGAGCGGGGAACCGCAGAGCCTCCCAACACTGCCATTGCGACGCCCGCAAAGTCCATCCTCAAGTCCAGGCCGCCGCCTGTCGCCGAAGACGACGACGCCACGAGCAGCAGCGGCTCCTCATCTGAAGACTCAGACGCGGACTCGGATGATGAGAAACCCTCGCAGGCCACGATTATTGCGCCAAGCCCCGTCGATGCTCTCAAGAACGACGCTCGACCCAAGTCTTCCAGCTCCAACGTCAGTCTGACCATCAAGATCCCCCCGCCACCGCCCATGACGCCCGGCAAGGTGCACCCCTTGGAAGCGCTCTACAAGCGAAACCAGGAGGCAGATGCGGCCGGAGACGACGAGGCGCAGCCGTTCAGCTTCTTTGGCGGCAACGACGACATCGACGAGGACGAATCCGCCGCGGGTGCCACGACACAGGTGCCGATGACCCCGTTCACGCAGAGGGACTTTGAATGGCGCAACGTCAGGAGCGCGGCGCCAACACCGGACACGGCACACCCGTCAAAGGTGAAGAATTTCTGGGCCATCGGATCCGAGGGCGCTGATGAGGAGATGGTGGACGACGACATGGATCTGAATGATGTCGGTGCCGAGGGAGAATCATCCGCGGCCGGGGAGGCATCTGGACCCGGCGGGGAGTTCCAGAAATGGTTCTGGGAGAACCGGCGAGACCTGAACAGGTCATGGATGCAACGCCGCAAGACGGTGTCAAAGGAGAAGAGGCATCGCGACAACAAGTCTCGTGCGGCAAAGGCGGTGTAAGCGGGACGGGAGAAGATAGCAGCCTTCATACAATGGGAACACCTGGCTGCATGGGCCAATCTATACCATCAAGCATTGCTGTCCCGAGTCTCAAAGTTGGTTGAACCTTTCACCCTGGTCATTGCAGAAAATGTGCATTGCTTGAGGTTACCGGCCATGTGCCTCCAAAGCGTCTCACAAAGACATTGAACGAGGTGCGACAGCCTCTTTGTTGCCGATAGCCTCGACACCCAGCCGACGCATCCTCCTGAAGAGCACGAAAGAGTCGTGAGATCATCACTCAGGGTAATGTAGACTGTTCCTCCCTTTGAACCCTCTGATATATATCGAACATCATGGTGGCAACTCACCATGGCCGCAATCATCGTGGCATCTTGCACCCAGGCGGCGATACCCTCTTGACCCCTAATCAGGCCCTCTCGTGAATCCTCAAAATGTGCTACCGCGTCTACTCACACACTCTTCGATGCGACACCCGCCCTGTCCTCTCGGACGGCGAGAACCTCCTCATCGACCCATACGCCACTCCTCACCCGTGCCGGTGCCGCGAGGACAGACACATCAAGTCACAGGACCGCTGCGACGACCACGGCTGCTGCTTCGTGTCCTCTCGAAGATATTTGTGCCCTGCTAACTGCCGCACCTCCATCGTGTACCACGTCTACATCCAGCGAACCTTCGACCACAGGGTCCATTTCCACCGCTCCCCGTGCGAGCCGGAGTGGAGGAACCTCCCCATCTTCGACGGCAACATCTTCCCCATGTCGTTGAGGCCATCCTCCAAGAGCAGCAGGGCCTCTCGGGAAGGAGGATACACCTGTCCGGCCGAGTCTGTGGAGTTCAGGCTCGCCAGAGACCAGATCTCGAGGTCGGCCGCATCCTCGACCACGGCCTCCTGGAGATTGACAAGGCGCGCTTCGAGGAGCAGAAGCTCACCCACCGCCACGCGAGGGAGCACGGCGCCCGCTGCGGGAGGCATCGGGACCGCGACTGCGCCTGGCCCGAGAGGATCCGCAACGCGCGGGAGCACGGGGACAACATCCAGACGGCGGTCGAGGGGTTCCGGCAGCTGTGGCGGCGGTGGAAGGTGTACCTCCGCAACCTGGAGCGCAGGGGCGATCGTCGGCTGGGCGGGCTGGAGGAGTGGCGCCGCCGGGATGGCCGGGCTTCGGAGCGGGAGGAGTATGACATGCTTATGGGGAATTACAGACACGACATGCGCGTTGATGAGAATGATGCCCGCGTTGCGAGGGAGCGGGAGCGGGAGATGAGGAGGCAGAGAGAGAGGTATCGGGCGGATCGGTATCAGTACGCACCGTCGAGGTATGATCGCCGTGGAGATTACAGTGATTATGAATATGTGCGCGGTGGGAGGACGAGGCCCTCTGGGAATCAGGGGCGTGGCTCGAAGGTGAGGTACCCAGATGACCGAACGTATGGCGACGTTCTCCGATGATGATGTGTCTGAGAGCTGCTATTGCCAAGTCAGGACAACGGTGGATAGGATTTAGATGTCAGGGGTGGGATTTTGCTTTAGATAGTGCTCTCGATGCCTTCACGCGAGGTCCATCATCTGTCTACTACTCCGGGCTGTAGATCAATTGTTGAGGTTGGGAAAATTTGTACAGAGCTTTACATAAACTCACCAGCCTGAGCAGATATCACGTTCAAGTATCGAGAGGGTAGAGAGTGAAGCAGGTCAATTTATACTCCGACTAACGCGATATCCTCAGACCCGGAACCGCCACCCTTTTTTCCACGATCCATCCTCGGCTGCCGTGGCCGTATCGCACCGGCTCTTAATGATCATATTCCAGCTCCAAGTCAATGCTCTCGGTCTTCTTTCCATCGGCCAGATCCACGGCGTAATGCCTCCTCAAAAGAGTCCTATGCCCCGCGAACCTCTCGCCCAGATTAGGCGTGCACGTTCCCTTGCACACGCGCTTCTCCCCATCTAGGTAGTTGCCGCCCTTGACCATGAACCTCGCCTGCTTGTCGGGGCGGACATGCCCGCACTGGCCGCAGCGGATCTTGATGGCGGGATCGCCCTTCTTCCAGGGGCGGACGAGGGCCTCGATCTCGGGGAGCCGCTCGCCCCGCTTGGGAATGCGTCGGGGCGCCGGGGCCGGGAGCGGGGTGCCCTGGTTGACGGGTCAGCGCGTGTAGAAGACAGGCGCCGAGGTGTAGAGGACCACGGGCGCCGAGAGTCCGGGCAGGGTGGTTACCGGGACGACGGTGGCCAGGTTCGGCTGGACGACAACGGCCGGGGCTTCGGGGCCGGGCATGTAGGACAGGCCTCGGTTGAGAGGGATGTTCCAGGGCTGGGCCACCTGAGACGGGAATCGAAGGGGGTAAGTCTGGGTAACGGGCTGGAAGATGTGCGAGACTCCGTTGCTGCTAGGGAAGCGAAGGGGGTAGATCTGGCCGGGGGCCCTGACGGGTCCGACCTGAACAAGGGTGGCATTGGGGACAAAGCCTCGCTGGTTGTCCCAGTGGTAGGGAGGAACTCCGTTGTTCATGGTTGCGGCGTTGTTGTCGTGGAAGACTGCGTGTTCGTGTGATGGAAGTTGGGCTGTGCTCTGTGGTGGGAGAGGTTTAGCAACGCTTGGAAGGCAGAGAGAGGCAATATTTGTACTGGAAAAGTGGTTGTTTTGAAAAGAAATCCAGCCCTAGCTGGCTGGCCTCTTCATTGTAGGCTTTTCACGCGGCTGAGGAGTCATGAGCCACGATGCCCCTCGCGGCTGGTGGGCATGAGCCGCAAAAGCCCCTCGCAGCTTAAGTGACAAGGGGCGACTAAAGAAAGCTAAGTCATCCGAAGAGTCAAATTGGCGACTCATAGGGAAACATTGATGTGAATAGGGGCGCGTCAGGCTTTACAAGAGGGGGATATCCAGTCCGGGTTGTGCTTGATCCCAGCCTGCTTCATGAAACGGACGTATTTGGCATATCACGATGAAATGATTGTGGCAGACCTTATGTGATGCGACTTCACACGTGGGCACCTTGAAATGACCAGCTGCATACCCCTTGGTATTCTTAGTACAATATGATGCAGAACATGTATGCTTTGAGGGGACCTTGACCTTTGCACCTGATGCGTTTTCGAAGTGCAAATTGTGCCGAGTATCCAAACTTCTGAGCCCCAACCTCTCCCCGGGTAGCGTACCAAATTCTCTTGGCCTGCTTCCATCTCTTCGTGACATGTCCGTCTCCTGTGCGACAAATAAATGAAGGTGGCTTCCCAAACGTGACTTCGAATGTGACTCCGGTCGAATCGTCTGAGCTTGTCGACTCTTGGCCAAATCCGTGCAAGCCTTCACCACTTGGACCGCAAGTTCCTGTCACAGAGAATGCGAGCAGCAAACAGCGTGAGGCCGGCAACGGTCATGCAGGCTCCCGTGTAGCCGATGAGTCGGGCATACTCCGCCTTTGTGCTCTCCTGGATGAAGGCGCCGCCAATGGGCGTTCCCGTGAAGACGCCGATGGCGCCCCAGACGGCAAACGCGCCCAATCTGGCTCCGATTTGGTCATCGGGCGAGATGGCTGCTACTACGGCCGGCATGACACTGATGAAAATACCAGAACAGAATCCTGTTTGCACCGTTAGAATTGATTGCAAGGGTAAACATGGGTCAAGCAACAAGGGCAAGTTGGAACTTACCATACAAGACAGCAAACGCTACAACGAGGCCCACGTTGCTTGCGAGGAACCACATGGTGAGGCAGAGCAAACCAGAGATCGTGGTCATCGGGTAAAGAAGATTGAGACCTCCGACGTGATCGGCCACAAAACCGCCGCTGTTGGGGAACGACGTCAGTCAAGGTATACACACAAGAAGAAGCCGGAGTCCACCTACATGATGCGGCCAAAGAAGCTCGAGCCGTTGATTAAAGGAAGCAAGTAGCTACCGAGGGCTGCCCCGGGGAAATGAGCCGAGACATACGGCTCTACCAGCTCGTCAGCAATCCGAACTACCGAGGAATCTCACGAGCTGATACATACCTATGTAGTAGAAGGGGACATAGAGCCCGAAATTGCCGATGATGCTCGCGATCGCCAGGACCGTGTAGCGAACGTCGCGGAAGCCATTGAAGTCGAGCAGGTCCCGCGGCGACTTCATCGGCTGCCTCTGCAGCTTCGGCGTCGAGATTAGGACGGAGACGGCGTAGCAGAAGATGATGATCAGCGCGGCGGCGCGGAAAGACCAGCTCAGCCCGATCCGGGGGACCAGATGCGAGAACATGATTGGAATACAGACGCCTCCCGCGCTGCTCCCGCCGGCGAGAATGCCCATGGCCAGGCCTCGGCGACGCTGGAAGTGTTGTCCGACGAGCGGCAGGGCGACATATGTTCCGAAGGCGACAGTGATCCCGAACAGAACACCCTGCATAGTGGTTAGCGCATGAGACCGTGGGGGGAGGTACCGCAGCTGGAGATACCTGACTGAGGAAGTGCTGCCAGATCTGGCCAGGCTGCGCAAACGAGACGCCCACGGACGCGATGACCGTTCCTGTGGCAGCGACGAGATAGAGCCATTTCGGGCCGTAGGCGTCGCAGAGCGCCCCGGCCACAGGGCCGACGAGGTACATCAGGCCAAGCTGGAGGGACCCGATGAGGGCGATGAGCGACGGGGAGTAGGCGGCGAGATCATGCTGGCTGTAGTAGTCCTGGAAGAAGCCGAAGCTGTTGATGTAGCCGAATGAGACGAAGTAGACGAGGAACGAGCCGAGGACGGTCAGCCAGGCCTGCGCCGTGTGCTCGCCATCTTTCTCCGGGTGCCTGCGGGCCTGCTCAGAGTCAGTATTGTTCTGCATCGTGATATGGGTACCGTGGTACGAACAGCTTGTCAACGGGCCACTGGAAGCTATGTGTCAGTTGCTTGGTGACCTGGGTTTCTGGGCGTTGAATGTTGTGAGCCTTGTATCGATGCGAGTGGGAGTTGAGGAAATAAATAATCCGACTCATCGGGTCGGTGGATCTAACGTGGTGGGCAGATGACTCCACTGAGGCCAACTCAACACCACGACAGCGTATCTGAGAATTTTGCCAGTATGGTATCATTTCCTGGGCATCTTTCGTGATTGCCCGTATTTCTCATTGCCTGCCTCTTCGAGCAGGTCGAGGGTCTTTGGTGTTTTGGTGCTTCCCTCTGAGTCTGATGTGCACGGGCCACTCTTGTTGTGGGGCCTGTCGTGGATCACCACTCCTCCACATCCCTCCTCATAAAACTCAACAACCAAAAATATTACAGTATCGGGGATGTGGTTTAGGGGTATAACGTCTGCTTCGCACCATACTGTGACTGCTGAAGGCCCGGGGTTCGATTCCCCGCATCTCCACGCTTCTTTTTGCCTTTTTTTCCAGCCATGAAGTGGTGATATTTTGTCTGGCCTTGGCTGGCCGACCGAATAGAGTAATATAGATTGCATAAATCAATAGTTTTCACCTTGTCAGAGCAGAAAGACTGGCCTAGACAAGGTACCTAGTAGGAGCCCTCTGAGGAGCGATCTTGGGGTCTCGTTGAGACCTGTGTAACCTGTGTAAGTCACTCTCATAAGTAGAAGTCTAAATTTATGTCTGTCTCTGTCTGGTGTCAAGACTGAGCATGAGTGATAAAGGGGCCCATGAATGCTATTTTACGGCGGGAAGCCAATGGCTTCTCTCGCAATGCCCTTGGAGCCTCCCTCGGGGTCGTGGTCGTGGTCGTCGTCCGCCAGACCTTGTCCGAAACCCCCTTGAAACTGATCCCAGCGGTGGACCACCACCAGTCTTGGCCCACGATCCCATCGTCTCGTCGCATCTTTCTCCCCCTCTGGACCGTCCGAACATCCCTCCGCGACTCGGACTGTCGCAGGACACCTGCCACTAGCATGCCATCCGGTCCCGATCCAGGAGCATCCCCGACGGACATGGGATGACGGCGCGGGCTCTCGCGATGCCTCTGGAAAACCTCAAACCCCGGCAGGGGCCCTGCTGTTACCCAGGAGGCTCAGCACGGAGTAGTCAAACAGGCGCTTCCCGAGGGAGAGAGGGGGCCATGGCCAAGGGGAGGCTATAAGATGTGATGATCGCCGTCCGATCATGAGCGGTCGATTTGCATCGCTACCGGACTTGAGCATTCCATTCTTTACAGTATCCTTCTGGAAAGGATTCATTTTTTCTTCCCTTTCGTCACTGTCGCTAATACCTTCCCCTCGTTTCACGCTCCTTTCCTCGTGGCCTTGTCCGACTGTTCATCATGCAGCTCTCTCTCGCCATCCTCGCCGCTTCTGCCGGCCTTTCGCTCGGAGGTAGGTCATCTCACTTAGAAGAAAAGGGGCCACCATCTAACTGACCGTTCCAGCGCCCTACCTCAGGGCCCGCCAGTCGAACGCCTGCTTCATCATCGGCGACGTCGAGCTCCCCCAGATCGTCCTCGATGACGTCGTCCTCCTGGAGGGCATGGCCACCTGCGACGCCGCCAACCCGACGCTGGGCGGCGTCCCCGACGTCGACATCCGCGGCACGACCTTCTCGAGCATCAACTTCGACGGCTCGGGCCAGTCGCCCCTCGCATTCGCCCTCGAGCGCTTCGCCACCACGGAGCCCCTCGCCGACAACGACCTCGACCTCTTCCAGGCCCAGCTGGCCGCCTACGTCGCCACTGAGGCCGGCCTGCGCTCCGCCGGCGAGAACGTAGGCCCCATCAAGATCCCAAAGTTCTTCCTCGAGTTCCAGGTCTCCCGCATCGGCGTCGCCCAGGGCGAGGAGATCCCCGAGGCCGGCCACCAGGTCGACCACCTCCTCGGCAAGGTCCTCGAGAACGGCGCGGGCGAGGACCAGGCCCTGAAAGACCAGGTCTCCGCCCTCGCGACGCAGCTGTCCTGATCGGTGCGGATGAATCGTGGGTTTCATTTCAGTGCATAAATAGTACTACATGGTCCTCGTTCTGTACATGATGAGACCTGGGGTGGTAATAAGACAGAATTCGACTGGGGAGAAGAGAATTGCCTTCGCGTGATTATGGGTGAAAGCCAAAAGAGAAACGCCAGAGGTATATGCAGCGCCGCCCGCCCGGGATATCCTACATCGCATCGTCTCCTACCGCTCGTACACATTAATTCGGCAGCTGCTGCTGCTGCTTCTTCGCGGCGGCCTCGGCCTCGCGCGCCTCCGCGCCGAGCGCCCGCCACCACACGTCGGTGCCCCAGCGGATGGCGCGTTCTGAGGCGCCCTGGACCGTGAATGCCGGCCGCACGTCGAGGTAGAAGACGGGGTCGCCGTCGGCCTCCTCGGGCTCGCCCGAGTAAAAGTCGATAACGTAGCGGATCTCCTGGGTCGTGTCGCCGACCTTGCGGGTGACGTACCAGTCGTGTCGGTCGAACGGCGGCTCGCTCCTGTTCGCGGTGGTCAGCAGTCGAAATGTCAAGTAGGTCCGGCGGAACGTACGCGAACTTGGAGGGATACAGCCAGCCCATGACCTGCAGCATGGAGGCCTTGGGAGACATCTCCTTCGGCTTGCCCTGGAAGCGGACGAGGGTCGGCGGGACCTCCTTCCCGTCGGCCTCCTGGTACGCCATCTGGGGGGCGTTCTCCTCGCCGCGGCTGCAGACCCTGAAGCCGTGGAACAAGCCCTTTGCGAAGCGGTCCTCCCAGCCGACGACCTCGGCCCAGGCGCCCTCGTTCAGAAAGTTATGGCAGGCGACCATGGACTCGACGGCGGTGATGTCCGTGTCTGTGTGGCCCTTGCGGAGGAGGGCGTTGTACATCTGCTGCGGCGAGGGGTACTCCCAGTTGCCGTCACCGGTGCCCTTGGGGATGGAGGACGGATCTCGGGAGGTTGGAAGGGCTACCGACTGGTTTGCGGCCGGGGCTTGGGATATCTCCTTGAACATGTAATTCAGAGGGTTGATCTGAGAGAGGAAGGACTTGGACTCGGGCTTCTCCTTGGCTTGTCCGTGGTTCACGGGGCACGCGGAGACGGGCGCCGAAGCCTGAGCCTGGCCGTGGTTGACGGGACAGGCGGACGGGGCGGCCTCGGGGGCCTTCGGGGGTCTGGGTATCGCAGTCATGGCATCGATGGACTTTCCGTGCATAGGGCATCCTGGCTAAAGAGTGTTAGGTCGGGCGGCATTGGCGATGGAGGGCGAGGGATGGATGCGTACTGGTGGTGATTGGCCTCCGGCGGCGAAGGCATGATGAGAGGCGGGCGCGCCGAAGGGCGTCGCAATGGGGGAATCGGCCCAGAACCAGCCCATTTTGTGGCTCTATCTGGATACAGGAGTGTTCAGGGGGATCGTGGTTGTTGGATTGCGGCCAGCAGGTGTCGTGGGCGTGGGATTGTTCTCGGCGCAAGGCATTCGAAAGGGGATGATCGGTGATATCACCAAGATTCAGCTGCCAGATACGGACGGGCGCCCAAAAATTCCATGCCCGCAAACTTTTGGCGTGTTAGTAATCGGGCGGTGGCCAAGCGCCGAGAGGCCCCGGAAGCTGCCGCGACCCACGGCAATTTTCCGCGACGCGTCCCCTGTAGCTCGGTGACATCTGATTCTCCGGCGACCCAAACCAGTGGATCCTTGTCACCTGTCTGAGTCTGTACGTCACCACCACCACGCCCTCCGCGTCGAACTCGAGGGCCCGACGGATGCGCCGATTCCTCCCTCACCCTCCGACCCTTCCTCCTGTCGACACCCGGGGAACATGACTACCCTCGCTCGCTGCCTCAGCTGCCCCAATTGTTCGAGATGAGACTGGCCTTCGTCCTCGGCCGGTTCTGTCCACGAACAGCCTTCCGACATCCCCCCTCCTCGCCCCTCAACGGCCAGGCCTTCCGGTGCTGGCGATCGACATTCAGACACCAGAGCTCCTCGCGACAACCGCCGCCGCAATGGCGGATAGGACGGATAGCGCGCATCACCCTGCGTGCCGGCGGAACCGGCGCCCTGGGGACGGCGGCGTTCTTCGAGCTGTCGCAAGAGAAGAACGACGGAACAGATTACACGGCAGAGGGGCGCATGCTCGAGGCCAGCAGGGCCGAGATCAAGAAGAGGGTGAATCATGACGAGCCCTTCATGGTAAAGCTCTGGGATGGCATTTTGCTCGCCTTCGACACGTTCCTTGTCGAGCCGATCTGCACCGGCATCCGCTTCCTCCACCTGGTCGTCATCTTCGTCCCAGTCATCTTCGCCGTGCCCATCATATGGCTCGGGCCCCGGCAGAAAGACAGAGACAACGAGAGGACGGGCACCTTGTTGTGGTATCGCTTCCTGGTACAGGCCATGGAGTGGGCTGGGCCGGCCTTCATCAAGGTGAGTCTGATCCCCCCTTTCTCGTCAAAATCCCCCCTCTGACACCTCCCAGCTCGGCCAATGGGCCGCGTCTCGGTCTGACGTCTTCCCCGACGAGATGTGCGAGATCATGTCCAAGCTGCACTCCAACGCCCCCGCCCACTCGATGAGGGCCACCAGACGCATCGTCTCCAACGCCTTCGAGGGCAGGACGTTCGATGAGATCTTCGAGGAGTTCGACGAGAAGCCCCTCGGCGTGGGCGCCATCGCCCAGGTCTACAAGGCCAAGCTGAGGCCGGACCTGGCCGCCCTGAACGACATGGACCTCGACCAGGAGCCCCAGGCCCTGCGCCACAAGGTCGTCAAGAATGTCGAATCGGCCCTCAAGTCGAGCCCGAAACGAGTACCCTCGACATACGTCGCCGTCAAGGTCCTCCACCCCAAGGTCGAGCGCACCGTGCGGCGAGACCTCCGCATCATGAACTTCTTCGCCACCCTACTCAACGCCATCCCCACGATAGAATGGCTCTCCCTCCCCGACGAGGTCGAGCAGTTCGGCGAGATGATGAAGCTGCAGCTCGACCTCCGCATCGAGGCCACGAACCTCACCATCTTCAGGAAGCACTTCCGCGACCGCACCACGGCCTGGTTCCCGTACCCGTACACGGAGTACACGACGCGCAACGTCCTGGTGGAGGAGTTCGCGCAGGGCATCCCCCTCGCCGACTTCCTCGAGAACGGCGGCGGCGTCTTCCAGAACGAGATCGCAAAGGAGGGCCTCGACGCCTTCCTCCGCATGCTGCTCATCGACAACTTCGTCCACGCGGACCTGCACCCCGGCAACATCATGGTCCGCTTCTACCAGTCCGAGCAGCCCGACCTCGGCATCCGCCACCGCGCGCCCGACAAGAACCCCCAGGAGAAGGACGACGTCACCGAGCAGGTCCTCTCCCGCCTCCGACCGTTCCGCCGCCGCAGGGACCCCGACGCCTGGGCGGCCGAGCTCGCCAAGATCGACCGCGAGGGCTTCCGCCCCCAGCTCATCTTCATCGACACGGGCCTCGTCACGGAGCTCAACGCCACGAACCGCGCCAACTTCCTCGACCTCTTCCGCGCCGTCGCCGAGTTCGACGGCTACAAGGCCGGCAACCTCATGTGCGAGCGCTGCCGCCAGCCCGACGCCGTCATCGACAAGGAGGTCTTCGCGCTCAAGATGCAGCACCTCGTGCTCGGCGTCAAGAGCCGCACCCTCGCCCTCGGAAACATCAAGATCGGCGACATCCTGCAGCAGGTCCTCGGCATGGTGCGCGGCCACCACGTCCGCCTCGAGGGCGACTTCGTCAACGTCGTCATCAGCATCCTGCTGCTCGAGGGCATCGGCCGCAGCCTCGACCCGGGCACCGACCTGCTGAGCAGCTCGCTGCCCATCCTCCGCCAGCTGAGCGCCCAGACCGGCACCGAGATGGCCAAGCACGGCGACTTCTCCATGCTGGTCGTCTGGATGGGCCTGGAGACGAGGAAGTTCCTCCAGGCGAGCATCGAGGACGTGAGTAGCCCCCCCGTCACGGCCGCTGACGTTTCTGAGCACGAGCACAAACTGACTTGCGGTCACAGGTTGAACGATGCGTCAAGTATGATCTTCTTTCGCCGAATGTATGAATACAGAATAGCAGACACGCTCATAGAGAAATACACATGTGATACCTGGCGGCCTGGCCACACAACTGACGACGCTCGATGCTTCTTGTCGGTGATCCTCTCGATAATCCTCCTCTCGATGAGGCCTGTTGTCGACGAGGCTTGTTTTGGACGAGGGCTGTTCTCCGGCACCCCTCTCCTCGATCATCCATCCTCTTGATTTGCTCATCCCTCGCTTGACCTCTCGGTGGATTGTCCTTTCATTCTCCTTTCTTGAGACTTGTCCAGGAGGACGCCGGCATCCGAGCCCGTCTGTCGAGGGGGGTAATGCGAAACTCGCAATTCAGCTTGCGGAAGCCATAGTAAAATCTGTGGGCGAAACGTTCCGTCTCCCTCGGCAGCACGTCGTGTCGATTCAGATAACTCCGGACTGGGCTGGTATGGTGCACGTTTCTGTCCTCGGGGTACACAAGCGGCCATGGACGGTACGCGAGGAGCTCTCGAGGGTCAAAACGCGGCGTTTCCAGTATGATTTCCTTCAGATTACACAGACGACGTTGGTCAACCTCGTGGAGGACGCCGTCGAGGATCCGGTACCAGCTGGCACCAAACGTATAGAAATCAGATGGTTGGGCGGGCGGGCCATTAATCTCGCCCCAGAAATCGACCAGGCTGAGTGAGGTGATAGACGAAGGGAGCAGCTGGCCGAAGCCGCTCAGTTGATTGTCGTCCTCTGCGTCGAAGAGCCAGACCCCTTCGGCCCTCAGCTTTTCCAGTACCCCCAGGCGAGGTAGCACGGTGGCGAGCTTGGGAAAAACACGAATTCGTCGGCCCCAGCAGGCCCAACGCTCCCCCGGAGCGGTCGTGATGACCAGGTCGCGGAGGGTCTTTCCAGCCGCCGCGAGGGCCTCACGCATCGGAGCCCACAGCCCCTCTGCCAGCGGATCTTCCACGTTGAACTGAAGCTGATTCATTGTTCTGACAGCATACTGGCAATGAAGGAGCTCGATTTGTGGCGAGGCCCTCACGATATTCGGCAAGTCCAGCGTGGGCCTCGTGCCGAAGATGGTCACAACCTCCTTGAGCTCGTTCTGAGGGGCGTCCGGGGGCGCCAGGGGCGGGAAAAGGKGGGATTGGAAGTTGGGCGCCACACGCGCCATGTGCTCGACGCGCTGAATACGAGGGCATAGTCGAAGAAGGGAATCGACAGGGCCTCCAGGGTAATGCAGAGTCCAGGCGTCGTTGTTCTGAACGTGATATACCGCGATCGTTTGGAGATTTGCGAGGAAGCGCCGCTGCGTGTCCTTCTCTGGGGGCTGCCACGCTCGGAGACGGGCCAGGGCCTCGTGAACGGGATAGTAGCTGTCGAAGGGCGGTGCAGAGGAACACGCCCACAGGCGAATCGTGCTGAAGGAGAACGCTTGGATGTTCTGCAGCAGTGCCAACGTAGCGGCAATCATCTTGGATTGTACGAGGTCTCTGTCTGTCCTGATTCGGGTTGCATTCAGAACGTATTGAAGCGTTTCGTCCCCGCCTGGTCCTCGGGGGGGCCTGAGCCTCTATTCAAGCCGTTCCCAAAGGGCAGCAATCCTCGGCGGAAGCGGTGCGTCTTCTGGCCAGGCAGAGCGGGGATCGGGCGTGAATGCGGAATTCAAAACGAATACTCTGCAGAAGGTGCGCAGGATCGGGCGAAGAGCAAGCTGCCCGAACAAAGAAACAAGTCCATCGGCAGAGCTTATAACGATCGTACGGTAGCGAGGGCGGTCCATCGCTCCGTAGAGACGTTTACATAGTAGGGCAATGCGGAAGGGTCCCGGCGAGCATCCAGATGTACCCGCAACTCGTTAGTTATCGGGTGTCGAGAGCGGAAACGATCCTGACGCATGGTATAGAGTGAAAATAGTGACGGCTCCAGAAGCTCGAAAATGTCGTGGATCAGCTCAGTCGGCAGACTCGTAAGGGTCGCGGGGGGCTCGCGACTCGCAGCCATGTTTCGGGCCAAAGAAAGGAATGAAGATATGACTGTCGCAGCCTAAAAAAACGAGAGAGGCGTTGATGGTTGTAGTAGTAATGAACCGTGGCGGGAAATGGGATGGATGCATGGGGAGGAAGAGGACAATGAGTCCCTGATGGGCCGCCAACTGGACTTTCAAGTTTGTTTGTTCGCATCCAACGGGCAAGCCTTCCCCAGGAGTACTATATAGTACAGTACCTGCCTAGGTGCTCATGGAAGGCAAGTATTACTTCTCACTCGGGAGAGCCAAGGAAGTGGCCGCTGGTCGTGTATGAGGACTCGGAAGGCAAGACGAGCGCCCGCTGGGCCCGGTGAAGAAGCACCAGTCGGGTCCGACTGGGATATGTTGCCCTTGGACTGTCTCTAATTGAGCAAGATCCCATCTCGATTTTCTCAAGGCGAGGTTAGGGCCATCTCGATTTTCTGAAATTAAGAGAGAGGCCACCTCAATTTAAGAAAATCAGGAGAGAGGCCATGTTCATTTCTTATAGTTGACAGACAGGTTACATCGATTTTCTGGGGCTCGATTTAACGCCTGTTGGTCGACGTGGCCGGTCCGAGGGCGGCCATGGATCTTTTCCGCTACCCTCCTCGCAGCTACTACAGACAGAGTCATACACACATACCGAGCAGGAGAAGTGGCTGGCAAGCACGACTCCAAAGTTGCTGGTGGGCGGGCGATTCATGTACGCCGGCACAGCCGTGCCCCACCGGGCCCCGGCTCACATCGGCGTTGATGCCGGATCCCCGGATGCCGCGGCGTCGGCGCCCGGCCATCGCCGGCTCGCCCGCCCCCGAAGGTACTCATGAGACCGGAATGCCCACGACTGAATTCCACATCGGTTGGAGTCCGTGTCAACGATTCTGGGAAATCCTTCTGACTGGCTACCCGTCCGTCCTCTCCTCTCGCCATGTTCTTCAACGTGCCATTTCAGCCATCACACCGGGCCCTCGAGGCCGCCCAGCGGGACATCTCGTGCGAGGTGGCCCGGAAGTTCAAAAGTCGGCAGAGATACCACGCCGTGGACCGACCAAACGGCCTCGTTGACCTTTCGGGCGTCACAAACTCCCTCATGGCGGACTGGCTCGACAGGTACACGGCCACCCTCCCGTCCCTCGATGCCTCTCAGCTCATGGACGGCCCCTCGTCCTCCGGCTCGGATGCTCTCCTCCACGCAGCAGCCGGGTTCTTCAACAACTTCTTCCACCCCTCGCACCCCGTGTCCCATTCCGAGGTTCTCGCCGGACACGGGGCGACCACCCTGCTCGATCTCCTGCTGTGGGCGTCGTGCGATCGGGGCGACGCGGTGCTCGTCATGACCCCTACGTTCTCCATGCCCGAGATGAACCTCAGGGCGGACACGACCACAATACCCGTCTCTACCTCGCACATTGCCGATCCTTTCGACGTTTCCGCCGTTTCCGACCTCATCCGAGCTCTCGATGCCGCCACAGACGGCGCGGCTCGACGGCGAGGGGTTCGCTGCCGCGCGCTCTTCATCTGTAATCCCGCCGCGCCCCAGGGTCGCTGCTATTCCCCGAAGACCCTGTCTGAATTGGCAGCGTGGTGCAGCCGCCGCGAAATGCATCTCATCGCCAACGAAGTGTATGCTCTGTCCACGTTCGCCTCGGTTGGCCAGCACACGCAGGGCGCGAACGGCTTCACGTCGGTTCTTTCACTCCCGTACTCCGGCGGGCGACCGCCGCAGAATGTCCACTGCCTGTACAGTCTGAGCAAGGACTTTGGCATGAAGGGGCTTCGCGTGGGCCTCCTCGTCACTAGAAACTCGTCAATACACGCAGCTGCGTCGAAGGCCAGGTACGTACGTCTGAGGCGAAACTCGTCGCTCGCGCCGCAGCTGACACCAGAGCAATTCCAGCTGGTCTACCTGCCCGACGCACTTCTCTGACCAGTTCGCTGCCGGGTTGCTTGGCCAGTGCGACCTGCTGGGAGGTTATTTGGTCAAGTATCGCCAGCGACTCACTTCAGCATACCTCATGGCCGCCGGTGCGCTCCGGCGCCTCGAGATCCCCTTCGTCCCGACGAATGCTGGATTGTTCGTCTTCGTCGATCTGAGCCAGTGGCTCCAGTACTTCCCCGAGCAAGAAGACGACCTCTGGGGTCCGAGTGCTGAGCTTCGACTCTGCGAGTGGCTCATCAACCATGGCGTGCTCCTAAATCCCGGCCAGGTGAGTAGCGGGTTTCTCGCAGATCGATCTTCTCTCACTGACCAGATGCACAGTACTCTGGGTTTGAGCTGCCGGGACACTTCCGTCTGCTGTTCGCGGGGGATTCTGGGGCGACCATGGTGGGCATCCAGCGACTGCGGTTGGCGCTCGACAAGCTCGGGGCTCCGAGCCGCGGTTTACACCAGGGTTCCTGAGGGAGCGAAGCTCAATTGCGTGCCCCTCGTTGAACCGCAGTGTTGGGAATTCTTTGTCAGGGCTGAGCCAGCCAGGTTCAACCGCCAAATGCCGACTAGCCATGGGACTTGATTCAGCCCGGAGCCGTAGCGCCAGGATAGCGCAGGGGTAATCAAGCCACAACGCTCACTGTCGACGGGGCCCGGAAAGCCTTGTCTGCCTTGCAACGGTGTCCCGAGTCCCCGTCATGTCCGACCCCAAGGAAGGGCTGAACGACCCTGGGCCGAGGACCCCTGGGAAACTAAATGACCTGGCTTGCAACGGCATCGTGGGATGCCGGTTTGGGGAAATTGATCGACATCGACCCCTCCGTCCTGCCACTCGGCTGCCTGGCAGCTGTGAGGCCAAAAACCCCTAGTTCGACGCCACGGCACCCTAAGGCTGGGGGTCGATTACCCCTGAAGCTATCCGGAGGGCTGACTTCACCATTGGTGACGGGATCAGCCACCGAAGAAGATAATCTGGCCATCATTGGCATCGTGACGGATCGTCCCGGCATGAACCCCGCAAGACCGGACGAAAAGAGGCAAAATCAAGCGAAGGCAGATGTTTGTTGCGTGTCCTTCTTCGTGCTAAGGCAGCCTCGGAGTGCCTTGGGGTACTTTCTAGCTCGTCGAGCCGTTCGTATAATAAGAGCGCAGTCCGGACTCTCGTCAGTCGCCATCGTCAGTGACAGCCCCTTCACGCCCATCGTACCCCTGAGTCCTCGAGTTGGAACCCAGACAGACACCTCCCATCAATCTCATCACTCACAGAAGCCCATCATGGTCCGCCTGCCTCCTGCCGAGAAGCTCCCCCTCCTGCTTCGCAAGAACCGTAAGGTCTACCCACCAGTCCCCCGTGGAGCCCATTGTATCTGACTCGAGCAGTGCGTGATGAGTGGGACGCCAACAAGGACGCCCTCGAGTCCGAGCTGTCCGAGCTGCTCGGCACCCCTTGGTCCCTGAAGGAGATCAACCCTAACGCCATCTGGCCCTACGCCGATGATGGCTACGCGAAGGAGTCCCTGGGAAGCTGCATTGCCCAGTATGTTCCATGTCTGTCCTTTTGACACAACCGCCCCAGTTCCTGACACATCCCCAGGTACGTCCGTGCCGTCAACTACAACCTCAAGAGGTTCGTGGAGCAGCAGGGCGAGGAGGGCAAGGCCGAGCTCAACAGGATCTGCTACGAGCACGCCCTGCTCATGGACATCGACGACCGCAGTGAGGATGAGCGCGTGCGGTACAGCGGCCCCCGCTTCGTGGATGGCAAGCTCGTCATCGCCTTCGCGCCCGGCCGCCTCGGCACCAACATCGACGACACCTTCGAGCCGTACACCTTCGTGCCGGCGCTCGACGCCGCGCCCCAGCCCGAGGGCGCCGACGGCCCCGCCTTCAGCTACGCCGCGCGCGCCGGCATCCGCACCGAGTACGACGAGCAGATCGAGCCCATCCGGGCCAAGATCGGCAAGATCCTGGGCCGCGACGACGTCAAGCTCGTGCCCAACTTCGAGGAGAACTACGCCAAGATGACCGCGGCCAAGGCCGCCGACAAGGACGGCAGGATCGGCGACGACTGGGCGTCGAGGCTGGGGTACCTCATGCGCGCGCACTTTGAGGGGCTCAGCAGCCAGCTCGAGTACCAGGGCTTCGACAAGGACGAGCTGCTGCAGGAGGGCCTCAACGAGGCGCTCGAGACGGGCGAGTTCCGCTTCAGGATCCAGGACGAGCTCAGCAAGGGGACGTACAGCGAGGTCGTCGTCGAGGACGGCGCCGTCTACATCAACGTGAGTGGCTGCTCGGGCAGTGTCTTTTTGGTACGATGGGAGCTAACCGCGACACAGGCCGTCCCCAAGTACTTCGGTGTCAATGTCCACGCCACCGGTGAGGGTCTCGTTGACCAGCTGTAAGGGCTGAAGTGATGTCCCGGGTTGACTGGCCCTTGAAGATGTAGCGATGAATCTTCATGTGCCCAGCGTTGTAATATACCGTTCTTTAAATATCAGACTAGGGTTCTGGTCATGGAGGTCACAGAATACCTACACAGCCCGAGGACGGCCGTCTTTTCTGCGACCCCCTTGCCCGTCTTTGACATACACGAGTGGATCTCCCAGTGATGACTTGTGGGCAAATCAGATTCTTGCTGTATTCCTTCCGCATGGATTGAGGAATGGGCTAAGATGAGATGCATCTTGAGACGAAATGGAACACAAAGTTATCAGTCCCCAATTCCAGAATCTGCCATGTCCAGCATGACCCGCTGACGTCTAAAGCCTTTGAGAACCATTTTGTGCGCAGTCGTGCGCGACTTTCTCCAGACACATGTAGCATGGGATGGTAGAGTCGACCTGGTGGGAGGCTAGTAAGAACCAGTGGGGTGCTCTCGACTGCTTCGACATTCAGGTCGAAGAGCCTTCTTGAGGGCCGTCTCTCTCTTTAGAACGAGTGCTGCCGCCTGCATTGGGGCTCTACATTGGTTTCTGCTGGGGTCATGCTGGGTATCCGTCTGTTGTGACTCGGACTCTGACCATTTTGGGGGAAATGAGGGAACATGCTTCTTCTACGGCCCTTACTGCATGAATATATTGCTATTGTCGTGTGGCTTCCTTCTTCTGATTTCTTTTCGTCCCTAGATGTCAGAGTGAGGCTTTGCAAATCCCGGATATCATTCCGCATTTCTGAATTCCGAGAATGCTCCGGCTGCTGAAGGATCATGGACGGCGCTGGCAGCAAGATGAAACGCGCGTATCGATTTGAAAAGGCAACATGAAGAAGTCTGCATTCTATCTCATTCCTCCCAGGTACAACTACGACAGTGACATTGGGGGATATGGACCCTCGGGCGCAAAGCCTGAATGCTCCCGAATGTTGTGCTCCCGAAATGCAAGGTCGGTCGCAGTGCCATTAATTTCTTTGGTAATACAGCGTCAACAAAAGACAGAGAGAGGCTGGTTGGTCCTGAGCGAGAGTTATAAGCCGGGGTGTGCTTGTCTCCCATGTTGCCTCGGCCCCCAACTGCAGTGTTGTTCAAGCATCTAACGCACAACACAGCCCCAATTGCCGGGACCGAAACTCCCACCCCGTCCCGGCGTTACATCGGATTCCCATTGGGCATACAGGCCATTTCGGAACCTGAGAATAGCATCACAAGCTCACTTCGCCACGGCATGTCAACGATGGCCCTGGATGTCGTGGACAACCCGACAGCACACGACGGATAGACTGACGGGTATAAGAATCAGTCAGGTCGGTGCTTCATCATCGTGGTTCAGCCTCATCATCGAATCCAATCACCCACACAAGTTCCATCATAATTACATCGAAACAACACCCAGCAACCATGCTCTTCAACAACTTGACTCACTTTGTTGCCCTGCTAGCCGTGGCCACTGGCTCGCTTGCGAACCCTCTTGGACCAAGAGATACCTCCGACTCCCTCAACAACCTCGAGGCCCGCCAGTTAGACTTGCGCTGTAACAACGAGGACGACTTTCGCGGCCACGCGGACATCAACCCTGGAGCGCAGGGCCGTGGAGCCATCACAGCCTGCTTCGACACGAGCCTCCCCGCGCAATGGAACCCATCAACGCCCCCGTTCCATCGCCGTACCACCAGCCAAGGTGTCAACTACGACTGGAGCATCCGGTGGGAGCCTGGCTGCCAGAGGGACCCCCAGAATGTGCATTTCCCCGACGGTTTCGGCGGCCCTCACTGCACGAGACTCATGTGGGACAACTTCAACAAGTGTAAGAGCTCATCCTGCAATGAACGACCCCCTGCACCTGCTGACATGTATCTGTACAGGCAATAACGGTGGTGTTGGTGGAGAGACAAAGGCTGGCTGCCTCTTGTACCGGTTTGACGGCGGTCGTGGTTAAAGATTGGGCTGGTGGATGGCTTGGGCTTGGTGGAATACACAGACCCTCTAGCGATTGCAACGGATCATGGGACGACACTGGCGAGGCGGAGGGTGAACCGAGTTGAATTTCTTGCATCTTGCCTGTGTACTACGGTAGTGTCGCTCCAGCACAGTAGGCTGCTTTGGCCGAGATGAACGTCATGATGGGCGCGATATAGAGACAGAACCAGTTCGAGCGACTTGAAGTGTATTGACCATGGTGAAGGAAACAACAAAGGAGATCTATGGAAAAGCAGCAACGTGAAAGCTAAAGAAACCAACAATGAACGGAAGCCCAGTCCCAAAAAATAAACGGCGCAGACAAAAGAAACCCGTCGAAATCCTTGCACCCAACACCGGCATGGGCCGCAGGATATGCCAACCTTGCCTCCTTCCCCGACCCCCCACAGCTCAGCTCAGCCCATCAACTGAGCTCCAGCGGGGAGGCGACGGAGCTTCCGGCGAGACAGGTGATGGACGAACATGCTGTCGTTCCTCTCCCACCATCCGTTGATCGGCGTCATGCGGCGTCGGAAGGTGACTTCGCGATTCTGGTCAGCGAGACTGAACAGAATCAGCGCCCAGATGGCCATGCATGCGGTGAGTCTTCCCGGGCCAGCGGCGTCCCAAGGGATGGACTGCCATTCCATTCCGAAGGTCCCCTCATCGTTCGTGACGAAGGTGCGGGTCACCACGACCTCATCTTCCGTGAATAGGAAACCGTATCGCGTATGACCATGTTCGGCGAAGGTGGCGAGGTGGCGGAGGGGATAGTAGGCTGAGGTGTCGCCGCTACCGATGTCCGAAGAAGACCAGGTCTGGGCCCTGCGGGTCGCGCTGTGGACGAGGCGAGTCTCGGGGTTCGTGTTCCAGATGAAAGAGAGCGAAGGGTGGAACGAGCCAATCCTCTTGTTGGAAAGGCTGGATATCGTATGAAGTTCGATGTCTAGGCGTTCGGCAATGACCAGGGATCCAACCTCGAGGGGCGACTGAAGGAGAGGCACGATGAACTCCTTCTGCGCGTCTCTGAGGTCATCGACCGTCGGAGCCGGGCAATGGAATTGGCGATAGTTCAAAACCGCAGGCAAAGAGAACAGATCGCCGAAGGCGCCGGTGATAGTCTCCAGGTTGAAGTCTCTCCACCTGTGGATGTTGTGTCTGTGGTCCACATCGACCCAGTAGCAGGAGAACAGGGGCCGAGGGACTCTACCTGCGTCGGCGTTGAGAAAAGGGGTAGAGACGGCGAGAACAGAGCCAACTGTATGCGGGCCCTGTGCCTGGGAGATATTGGCGTTGGAGTGGTGGATAGGCATTGCTTCGGGTGTGGTAGACAGGTGGAATGTTTCGATGGTCGCGCGGATCGAAAAAGGGGGCGGGGTTGAAGCCGAGGATTGTCGGATCTAGCGCGATGTCGAAGGAAGGTGAGGATGTGATGGATATACGTTCGTCGGGAGTAGTTCAAGATGAAGAGGTCTTCGGGATGATTCAACGAGTCGAGCGCTTGCTGCACGAATTGCAGAGACACAGGAGGGTTGTAGAGCGTGGAGCACGACCATACTTATGTGGGATGGCCACTCGCCCAGATATCTACTGAGAGAGGCTCTCTTGGTCGCCTCCGGTCATCTCCGGAAACATCTTTCCCATTTTCAGCAAGATCAGTCACTTCTCTCCAGTTCAGGGGTTGCTTCCATGCCGGAGACGTTTGGAGGACTTTGATGGCTTGCTGTGGATGGATGAGCTTGAGGACAACACCTGTCAACCACGAGTGATCTGGGCCGGCATCCCGTTGTCTGATTGAGATGAGCTTCTTTCCCCTGTCTCAGGTCGTTTCCACAGAAGCCAATGGAAGACCGGGTTATTCGCGGCATGCATCGCCTGGCGGAGGAAAACTGATCAATCTTCAGCCGGCACGGGTTGCCAGGCAGCGTTTGTGACGAGCAGGAGATATCAGTTGACATTCTGGTCTATTCTCATAATTCTCGTCCTGACCAGCCAAATTCCAGGCAGACAGCCTACCACGCAATGGGGTGTCCAGGTGGTCCAGCTGCTCGGGAGTCTTTGTCATTATTGAAACAACCTGTTCGTAATCGGCAACGCCGCCGCGATCTGATTGCACCAAGAGCCGTGTTGTGTTCTTTGTGACGAAATAATCCCCAGCATGTTGAAAGGCGACAGGTGCTTTCTGCTGTTCGCCCGACCATTATCATTTCCGTTCTTTGATATTGCCCATCCCCGGGACATGGCTCTGCTGCTGCTTTACAAAAAAGGGACAATCCTCAAACTGTTCATTCCTCCCAGTACCTCTGACCACTTCATCTTGCTTTCTTTGCCTTAACTTACATACTTGACGAAAACTTTCCAGCGCAACTCCGCTTCCCTCCGTGGCTGCCCAAGGAGCCAGGCCAGCAGATCCACCGCTTTCTTCGTCTCTCCTCCCACCCAAGATGGCCAAGCTCAAACCACTTCCGGAGTGTGAAGGTCCTAAGCTGGAACCTTTCTCAGATGACCTCCTTGCAATGGACATCGAATTCTTGCTCATGGACGTGGCAGAAGATGAGTCCATGGACGGCCAGATCTACAAAGTCAGGATCGAAGGAAAGGTGTACTGCCTCAAAGTTGTATGTTGACCAATGACCCCCGTTCTACGCAATACGAAGCGGCGACCCTGCTCCGCCTCATGGTTGTTCTGGACTGTGAAGCTGACCATTTCTCCAACGTCCTAGTTCACCAATGAATGGTCCTGCCTCTTCAACAAGATCAATGGCCAGCAATACGTCCACGAGCTGGACAACAAGAGCGAGGAAGTCAAGAGGCTGATGCTGATCCACACCACGCCTTTCTACAACGAATGCCGCGCTTATGGGCGCCTCAAGGAGCTTGGGATCGAGCACCTTGCCGTCAAGGTATACGGATATGCTGAGATTTACCCGGGCAAAAGGTACGAGCAGCTGCGCCATGACTGGCTGGCAAGAGAGAAACCATGGCGGCTCGAGTGGACAGACCCATTCGATTCGGCAAACTGGCTGAATCGCGATTCTGGCGATCCGGAGCTGGACCGAAGACCCGTCATGTGCATCGTCAAGGAGTGGGTTGAGCCAGACTGCAAGTATGGCGCGGAGACGCTCGAGCACTACGACGTACTGCTGGAAGAGGCCCGACGGATCCCCCGGCTTCTCGAGGACCTGCACCAACTTCACAAGAGCGGCATCGTCAATCGCGACCTCCACATCGGCCAGTACGTGAACGGCCTCCTGGTGGACTTCAGCCGGGCCTGGACCATCCCGCACATCCTCGGCCCGGAGGGGGGCGTCTGGCCCAGCTGGGTCTTTGCCTCCATGGCCGCCGGAGACCTCCAGCGGTTCCAGGACCACGTCGTCGGCGAATGGAACGAAAGGGCCGAGGAGCTCAACAAGCGGTTTGGTCTCGAGGGACCGAAGCGACTCCCCAAGAGCCGGGTCCGAGCATATCCAAAGCCTGCCGTCCAAGGTAGCGTTTCTCGACTTCGACGCCTGCAGCACCGCGAAGCACACAACCTCTCGTCCACACCCATGCTGAGCAGAAGCCGCATGACCACAGACGTGCAGGGTCCTGTTTTCCCTCTCATGGAGACGGACGATAGACCGACGCGCTCTTTCATCCACTGGCCACGCCATGATCCCGCGCTGTTCGACTGGAGGGCCGTCGAAAGAACAAAACCGGATGCTGCGGCTGCTACCGCCGCCGCGAACAAGACTGGGAGGACGGATCTGGCCACGAGCGATCGGGCTGCTAAGCGATCGCGACGAAGCCGGTGACCTCGCGACAGCGCTTGAGGGCAGAGGGGGGGAGGGGGACGGTACTGTTTTTCTGGTTGTTGCCGTAGATCTCATGGCCATTTTCATTACCATCCGGATATCCACCGCCTTGCTTGTCCTGGATTTCGCACTATTCATTCCTCAGCATATATCTAATGAAAACTCCATACCTGCTACCATGACAATCCGTGTCTCCCCCCAAATGTGAAGAGTTGGGCCTCGATCAGACCGCACAAGATCACACGAGGCTGAGCTCAGGGGGTTCTCACCGGACACCAGCGATCTGGGTGAAATAGGAGTCACGGTTGTCTAGAGTCTACTGCCAAAAGATACTCGCAGCGCAATTTCCTTCACTTGCCTGCCATCCCCTCATTACCAACGGCGTCCCCCCAGAGACAACCGCGATGCCGCTTGACAAAGTAAGGTATCAGACGCATCTCCATGCGAATCCAAAAACAATGCACCCAAAGAATCATGCTGGTAGGGTATATAACGCCAGGCGGCGAGCGTCGCGCCGCCTCATGCTGTCTGATGCAAAATCCGCCCATCTCTTCGTCGTCTCGTCAGAATCATTCTTCGTCGTCATTAATCCAGCCGCAGTGTCGTGTTCGTGTGCCCGCTGCTCACCAGCTCTTCATCCTCCCCCATTTCCACCTCTTGCCGTCCTGCGACTTCTCGCCCGCGCCCGCGCCGCTGCCCTCCTCGTCGAGCTCCAGGCGGTACCGCCGCACACTGCCCGTGTCGTCGTCGAAGGCCACGCGCTCCTTCTCCTTGGGGAGGAAGCAGCCCGGCACCAGGTGCCGGCGGGCCCAGCCCTTGAGGCCCCTGTGCGCCGCATCGATGGCGGCGTACTCGAGCCGGCGGGTGCGGTCGCTGGTCCAGTAGTGCGTGGGCTGGGGCGGCATGTGCTCCTCGGAGGGGGACTCTGGCTCGAGCTCCAGGGCCGGGTGCTGGGCTGCTGCTGCGGACTTGGAGGGCGACGGCGACGATGATGAGGATGCGGATCCCGGGGCGACGGGGGTCTCGAGATCGGTAGGGTGCACGGGGAAGTGGAAGAAGCCGGAGTGGCTGCCTTGCTGCCGGTGAGAGGAGCCGAGGTGCGAGAGGCAGAACGGCTGTGCTCGCGAGGCGTAGAGGGCCTGCACTTGTCCGGCTGCCGGGCGGACGGGATAGGGGCTCGTCTTGGCTGCGCGGCGGATGGGCGGGCGGCCGCGGGATGAGGCCGGGCGAGACGGCGTACGGGCGCCGGGTTGAGCCTGGGCCTGGGCCGTGAGACGAGAGGATGCAGTCGAGGAGGCGTTGGAGATGCGCCTCTTGCTGCCGGGCGAGGACGAGGTTGAGTGTCTGGGCTGGATCGACTCATATCCGGAGTCCTGCCTCTTCATGGGACTGGCCGAGGGGGTTTCCTCTGGCCGCCGGTTCTCCTTGGGCTGGGTTGCGCTGGTCCGCTGGTCCTTGGCCTTTGGCGGCGATGCAGGGGCGAAGAGCTCGATGTCGTGGAATGAGTGATAGGTGACGTCGGTGGCCGACATGTTGGACCGTGACCTCGATGATCCGAAGTTGGCGAGGCGAGACATCTTGTCGGCTCGGACACCCAGGGAGAGTTATGTGTTTGGATGCTGAAGTGAAGGGGGCCTGTCCGAAGCCATGGACACTGATGATCCTCACGGTTCCAAGGACTGCCTCTCAAAGGGCGAGACAAACGGCGGGAGGAAGGAAAGAAACAACAAAAGAAACAGCGGGAGGCCTGGTGAAGTCCGGCCTCCTAATTACTTGTACTACTGTGCACCCGAGGATGGGACGGGTGGTTGCCGGAGTACGAGCAGTGGTTGCCGGGGCATAAACAAGCCCGTGGATCCAAGAGATTGAGAAGCTGTCACCGCCAGTTGACGAAGCGTCAATAGTCCAAGCGCTGTGGGTTTCTTTAATCCCAAGCCGTCTCGAGCGTTGCGTCGATGGCAGGGGGAGCGTGGGACTCGCGGCGGCGGCGATTGGCGGGCGGGCGGCGGTGAGGGCGACGTTCTGGGCCGGTGGATGCAGATGCAAGGGCGGGAGTTGCAGCGGCGCAGGCGGTCCAGGTTCAGCTGGAATTGGCCGGCGGGAGTCGAGATGAAGAGCAAGGGTGTGTGTTGTGGGTTGGGGTTCTGGTGTCTCGGACTGAGGGTGGCGATGATGAAGGGGCGCGGGATGTGTGTCGGATGTATGTAAGTGGTGTCCTGTTCCTGTAGCCGTCGATAAAGCCGATTGTTGCTGAGTGAAACTGAGGTCTGTTTGAGGGGCCGTTTGATAGTCGGGGCTTTGAGTCGGCTGCAGCTAGAAGTAGTGCAGTGCTTCAGTCTTCCGAGACACTGGGCCAGGCCAGATCAGATCTTGTTGGGCGGCGGCGGACGGGTATGCAGATGTCATCCGAAGTCGAGTCTCACAGCAACAGCCTTGCGGCGAACGCCAGGTGGCGGTGACGGTATACTTATGAGGCCCGTTGAGCACCGTTGGCCGGGTTCCTGAGCCCAGGTGCCGGTGAAAATACCGTGGGGCGTGGGGCTGGGGCTGGTGAGGTGCCCGTTGACGGATTTGACGCCGTCCACTGTTATTGCGGGATTGGAAGGGCCCAGACGGGGATCGGTCGAGGGGTTGATGCGCGGCGGTGGATGCGTCCAGGCCAGTGAGGGCGAATCCTGCGCCCTTCCTTGGTGCGGGAGCACTAAGGAGCGGATCTTGAGATGTTAGATTTGAGTCTTGTTGGGGTTTGTGAAGAGGCGGTCAGGAGTTGTGTCTGAGGGGCGAGAGGGGTGACGATGATATGTAAATGTATTCAGCAGGGCTTCACGAGAGGGGCCGCCCTTCTTGTCCAAGCCTCGACTCAGGTTGGACTCAGGCGACGGCTGCTTGAAGCCTGTGCTGAGCTGCGCTGTGCCTGTGTCCACGACCGGCAATAGGCTGCGGCTTTGGGTGACCCTTTGGGTGTGTCCGGTGCGAAGATCACCCAGGGCGATGATGTGATTTGGCGCGATGGCTGCACCAGCGAGGACTTGTGTGTCTGTTTGTCACCCGCAAGTGCAATGACCCCCGGCGAAGGTGTCCAGGTGACCGACGAGGGTTGGGCAGAGGCCGATGTCGCTTGGCTTCTGCTGCTCCCCGCTTCGAGCTATCGGCTTGGCTCCCGTGCTGCACCGATATTGATGCTTAAAAGCTGCGTGTTGGTGTGCGCTGTTGGCTGCAGGGGGCCAGGATGGGACGGATTGCCGAGGGTATGCAGTTCAAGCGAGGGGGAGGAGATGATGCTTTACTTGGAACAGGCGAGAGTGAGGAGAGAGAGATGAGGCCATCGGGCTGGGTTCAAGTAGGACGGACGGCGGGCGGACGGAAGTATGTATCTGTGTATGTCTGTAGCATGTGCGTGTGTCTGTGTTGGCCTGGGCGATCACAAGGATCTAGACGCTCGCTCGCTCTCCTGGAATGAGTGGTGGCCGTGAATAGCATCACAAGCACATGTCCTGCCCTCAGGTCCGCCCGCCCAGTGAGGCTGTCTCATCCACTCAGCGCATCCCACGCCGCCCTCCAGCGCTCCTTCAGGCCTTCACATGCCAGACAGGGATCCACGCTGCACCTGCCGCCGCCTGTCTCAGCGCTGGGGCTCCTCGCGGCGTGGCCTGCCGTCCAATCACGGCCGGCCGCGTTAGCGACTGAGACCCGTGGGACCTTTCCTGCCCTGAGGTGAGTGACTGACCCCGGCTGACGGACGACCCCACCCGACCTTATCCGCCATGCTAAGATCGCCTGCCACCCAATGGCCGCCGCCACGATGACCACTCCCAAACCAACAAACCACTTCTCTCCCTGCCTCCTCCACCCCCGCGAGACGCGCACTTTGCCCTTTTCCCCTCCTTGGCTACAAATTCTCGAACGTGAGCCAAGCATTCGCTGTCGGGAAAGCAGTGGGAGGGGCCATCTTCAGCGGGTCATACCGGACTCCCTCCAAATGTCTTTGGTGGTTCTTCAACACCGAGACAGCCTCTTGGACGACCAGCATCACCTGCTTCGCCCTCCAACTCCAACTCCCGCCGTCACACACACAGATCGTGGCCCTCCAATCCGGCAGCGATCTGCACGCGGGTTGGTCATGCTCCCACGATCCAGGAACGCCCGCCCCCATGGCCCCTCCTCAGCCGGGTGCCGGCCGTCAGACATGTTGTCTCGCCAGAGCTCAGCCCGGCCTGGCGAGTGACGCGACGGCTGACCTCTGGGCTGTTTGCTCTGAGACGTCAACTCGGGCTTTGGCCGGCCAGGCAGTCACTCGTCACGGGAGGGCCAGGCTGGTTCTATCTCGCTGAAAGACTCGCAGACGACAGTTCTGATGGCGCCACCACAGCCTGTAGCTCTGCTCATGGCGTGCCTACTTGTATCTCCCTCGAAGAGCATGCCGTCCCCTCCAGCAGACGAATGACCAAGCCCTCCGTGACCAAGCCCTCCAAAAGAAACAATCCGACCTCTCAGGCTCACTTCCCCTCACCATTATCACCACCTCCACGGATAGCTGCAGAATATTATGCACAGAGGCACTCCCCAGCCGCGCCCGCCACATCGAACAGACCTCTCACCATGAGGAAATCTGTTTGCCATACGCCACGTCCCCGACACAGCGCCTGGCACACCTACCATCTAGCGCGGCGTTCCAATCGCGGCCACTGCTCGCCACTACGTCCATGCAAGTAGGTAGATATGGCGCCGCAAACAAAGGGAAGATGCCTTGGCATCGCAGGTCACTCCCAGGATGTATTGAATGATCCGGAGGAAGGCTTCAGTCGTCAGATATCTTCCCCTCACCGCCAGCCTGAGGCTGTGTTGATTTCGCGAACGTGACGACGGCCGTGAGTTCTCTTCGTTTGAAGCCATCCGTTTGAAGTCGGTCGTTTGCTTGCCAGGTCTTCCACCCCGATCTGCCTCAGCTGCTGCATCTCTGTGCTCCCAAATATCTCGCAATTCTCTTCGCTTCAAGCTCTCTTGCCCAAAATCACGACTCGAGGCTCCGCGCCTCGAGTCTCCCCGCGTCCGTTGAACCTCCAACGATACATTACTCCCCGTAGTACCTCGCATCCCTGGCTGCGATGGACTCCCCGAGCCATCGATACATGGCCATAACCGAGATCGTGCATCGCCGCGATCGAAACCCTCTTGGCTCGGGAGAGATAGCAAACAGCCCCGGCCGATATCAGGCTGAGATCCCTCTCAGACATTCGCAGAACGAGCGACATTTTAGATTTAATCGAGCCATGCAGTCGAGGAGCACCTCATCCCCGTCATCAAGGGAGCCCATTTGGCAGCGCAACGGCGGCTTCAGCCCGTCGCCGTCACCAAACGCCATGGCGCCCGTGGATGTCAGCGGTCATCCGTACATATTCCCTACCAGCTCCGGCAGAAGACCCCCGACCCGGGAGGAATATCGAAACCTCACCACCGGTGCGTACGCCAGACCTCAGGATCCGCAGGGCTGTCCTCCCTGGCCGGGAAATGTGCGAGGCGGAGTGTTTCCCCGCCATGACACCATGGAAGCTGGCCAGAACTCTCCCTCGGCCTCCACCGCGCCGTCGAATCCACAGACTCGGGCCACCCCCCAGCGGTCATCGCCTCCTCATACTGGTGCCACACGGCGGGGGATCTACAGGCCTCCGGTTGTTGCTGCGGATGATGCTTCGGTCGAGGAACTAGACGGTGAGAATTAGCATTAGTTTCTCTGATGACCTAGCTGACGCGTGCAGAAATCCAAGCCTGCCACACGCCCTCACGGCAAGCCGAATCGCCCTCGAGCCCGGACCCAAGACCAAGAAAGAAGCCGTTCATGGTCCGCGAGCTGAACCGGCTGTTCCGGGATGCGAGCGCTCTCGGTGGCATGCGCAGCATATCCCCATCGGCAGAGCCGGCGGAACAACCCGGCAGTCGACCGACGCCGAGGCGGCGAAGGCTACGTTCCGACATGGCAAAGAAAGCAGGCGGAGGTAAGTCCAGTCGGCCTCGGAGACGGGTGAGATGGGAACCTGACGAGAGAGGCAGATACGTACCGGTCCCGAGACCGATCGCACCTCAAGCGAACCGCGGCGCAGGCGCTACTTCTCGGAGAAGATCGTCAGGAGGGGGCGCAGAGACGTGACAGCGACGACCTTTTCGACGATGCAGTCAACCAGGCCCTTGCTGGGGACGACAGCCCGGGTATGCCGTCGTGGAACACGTCGGTGGAGGATGTGCTGGGTGCCGACAATCGGGAGAGCTCGGCGCGAGAGTCTCAGGCGCGGACTATCATGCCTCCTCCGCCTCTGCCGGCGCGACAGCCTCCCGAGCAGGCAAGCCCGAATCGCCCGCCGCGGAGACCGGCCACGAAGCCGGGAAACCCCAGAGCACCTCAGACTCAGTCCCCCAACCGCAGGCCGCCTACGCCTGAGCTCGATACCATAATATGCGTTGAGCTTGAAGACGACGCGCATCAGCATCAGCCTGAGCCTGAGCGCGATATGGAAACTGAGGCCGAGGCCGTGACCCAGGAGCCTCCTCTTGCCCCCGTCCCCCCCGTTCAGGTGCCACAGTCCCGGCAGGGCAGCCAGCACCCCCGACACCCTTCAGTCATGAGAAGCATCGAGCCCCCGGACGACGACAGCGAGGACGAGCTGAACGGGCCGGTGACCCCGCGTGGCTCGGTGGCGCCCAGCGTCGGCCAGTCGTCCGCGGCGCCGATGTTCTCCCGCACGCCGTCGCTGCCGTCGTGGTACACAGCCAGCCCGGCGCGTGAGGCGGCGCCCCCGAAGAAGAAGCGGTCGAGGAGGGTGGTGCCGAAGGGGAACTTCTTCACGGCGGCGGGGACGGCGTTGCTGTTGCGCGAGGTTGACGAAGTCGAGCCTTGGGCGGGTAAGCGTATGGCTGGCCGGGCGGAGAAGGAGTATCAGTTCTCTATGGCCGGGATGGAGAGGCTTGGTATGTTCAAGGAAACGTGGGCTCTTGCGATATCTACGTATGAGAGGAAGCTGGCTGAAAAGAGAAAGGGCGGGTGTAAGTGCGGGCACGCAGAGAGATCATAGCATATTGGTGGTAGAAACTGAGTGTCGGTGGATGGTTTTCGGTGGTTTGAATGGTCATTGGATGTTGTTTACTTGATCAGCTGAAGAACTAAGCATCTATTGGCCCTCTAGTTGTAATTCGAGACACCATCACATGCCGAAACCGTCGCCAACGCTCTTTTGACCCTTTGGCGCACCTCAGGTCACCTCACCCCAGATTCACCCCGAAGCGAGCAGTACCCTGCATGTCAGAGATCTGGACCGCCAGGATCCCTTGCATCACCAGCCAACGCCCACGGAATCTCGGCAAGCCTGGGCCCATTCGGGGGCGGGGAGCTGCCAGATCGGGCGTGGTTACAGCGGCGGAAGAGGCCCGGTAACCCGCACCGGCCTAGCGCCACCCGCCGCTAACGTGGGCGATAAGGAGAAACTGGGGACCGATAAGCCACTGGGCCGCGTGAAGACGCGCTGGAAGTCCGCCGAAGCTTCAATGGGCAAAGAGAAGAGGGACTCAGCTGGCAGAGGAGAGGACTCCGACGGAAATGATCAAAACCTGACGTGCCACCACCTCCAGCTCCGTCGCAATTGAACTTTTCTTCTCCTCCTCCTCCCCCTCGGGATCTCCCTGCGACCACCTCGCCGCGCATTGACGACCAGACGAATCCTCCCCCAAACTTCATCTCTTCTCTCCCCGCTCATCTGCTGCTCATCTCGTCGCATAAGTTGCTAATTGCGTGGCACACCGTCCATCTATTCTATTCTCCCCCCGCCGGAAAGCCCGTCCCCGCCGCTCAAAATGGCAGACATCATTAATACCCTCCTGGACTTCTACGTCAACACGACCCCCTGGTACCGCTTGATGGCTCTCTGGTCGTGGATTCTCGGCGGCATTCTTCTCGCGGTCCAAACCTCTCAGCTCGGCGAGGACAACCCCATCAAATGGACCAAGCTGACTTCTCAGACAAAGTGAGTACTCACCGTCGCGACCGGGGACTCTGATGAAGAAGACGAGGCGACTGACATCTCCGCGCGCAGGCCCTACTGGTATCTCCTCTACGTCTCTGAGTTGCTCTTCCTCATGACCGGCGCGTACCCCCTCTTCATCAAGCAGATCGACGGCCTCCTCTGGGGCCGCGAGCAGCAGCTCCTCAACGGCCTGTGGCTCGGCATCGTGGGCCTCGAGGTCGTCATGATCGTCAGCGCCGCGTCCATCTTCGTCCTGCGATCGTTCCAGGCCGCGCCCAAGCAGAAGACGCAGTAGACGGGGCGGCCCGAGGCTCGGATCCTGCGGCACATTCGACGGAAGGCGATCTCGCGGCGCGATCGGGAAAATGTCCTAGGATGACGATGTAGTTGGAAATAAAATACCTGTTGATACCCTTCATCTGGCCCCCTGGTGTCCTCGGTGACAGGATTTCGCGGCACTGGCCGATGAGAGCTGCCTCGGCTTCCGTCGGCTGGCCTGGGTGTGAGGACAGATGGGCTTCGGTTTACCTTCCACGGCCATTCCGACACGGGATTCATTTCATGGTTCTAGCGCCCGACTCATCGTGGATTCTTCGGATCGACAATCGCCTCGCCGTCAATCCCAAGCCCCAAACTCACCTGCCACGCCGGGACCAAGGCGTGCCGCGGGAGACGGGACAGGGTGGCGGCGGGGCTTCCAAGCCTTGGAGTCGCCTTGGGAGCACGGCCAAGATGCCAAAATCCGGGGTAAAGCAACGAACTGGCGCTTGCTCATCGACGGCTCTGTGTCTGTCTGGGCGCGATCGACATTGATCACTCACTTCTCTCACTGTCCGCATCGACCAACAGCAACTCTGTCATTTCCCCTTTGTTGGGAGGCACAGACCTTGAATTGCGCCCCCGAAAGAAAACACCTGGAGACGCGGTCCGCCACCCGGCGGCACAGATCAGACAGGCTGTGATAAAAGGCCTGCGCCCTTCCGCATTTCCGAGTGGATGATCTGGCCCGAGGTCTTCGCCATCCCCGAGAACCTCCATCGAGTCCCGAGTCCGTCCCCAATTCCGAGACCAAAATACTCGCCATCATGAAGCCCACCGCCCTCCTCTCGCTCATCGCCTTCGGCGCTCATGTGGCCCTCGCAGCCATCACGGAGACCTCGACCGACCAAGGTACCCTCTGTTGCTCGGACGGGTGCGACGACTCTGGCAAGGAGAAGTGCTGGCTCTGCGGATCTCAGCGGTGCGGTGGCTGCCGGTCCTGTCTCCCGACACAGCAGCTCGACGAGGGCCAAGAGCCGATGGGCTTTGATCTGTGATGAGGCGGAGTGGTGGTGGACGTGGTGGTGGACGTGTAGGATGGAAAGCGATATCTTAGGTTGAGCATCATGGCAGCGACAAGACTGAGGGCACAACATCAGCGGAGCAACAGCGGAATAAACCCATTCCCTGGTTCCGCGCATCAAACACTGTTACATTGGGGATGGAATGGATGCTCAGGGTTCACGGTCGTACTTCCAAGCTGTCGGGATGGCCGTCCAGACACCCTGGCCATCCCTCGCTCTCACTCACCTGAGCACCACCAACAACACCCATATCATCGACCGTGGAATACCGAAGGAGACGTGGTGACAACTCTGAAAAGTACAAGGCATTCTCATACGGCCTGCCGAAAGTCCGTATTGGCAACGTGAGGGGAAGAAGATCTTCGCCTCGCGTTCAGACGAACCGCGAGCATGATCATGCCTCTCGAACCATAGCCGCAGCCAATAGACCCAAGCAAGTCATCCTGCCGTCTGCAGCACTAGACCAGAAGCATCGTCGGCTCGAGGACAAGAAGTCATCATTGCCCCGTTTCCCCGCACCGTTTCCCCCGGAGCTCCCCCACAGCGTAACCAGTCTGGATAGCCTCCAAAGTCCTTTCAGGGGTATGAGGATCCCCTGTCCCTGGATGTACATCATGTCGGCCCAAGACTGGCCGAGGAGACCTCGTCAAGTGTGGTCCGTTGAAGCGTCGGCCCTCCGCTAGAGCTCAGAAGATGTCGTGAATCTGCAGCTGACATTATCCAGACACGAAAGATCCTCTGCCTCGCCTCGAGAACGGCTAAAGTCCTCGCCGGCCAAGGCTTCGACCACCATGTTCGCAAGGACTACCCCGAGGACAGCTCTGTTTCGGGGGAGCATTGTAACGAGAGCTCGAGGGCACCGCGGAGCATGCGTCTCGTTCTCTGCTTTAAATAAGTCCCACGATGCGACGCTGCGAGTAGAAGGAACCTGTCTCCTCCAGTAGCACACGCTGCCAAAGGAAGCTCCAGCCAGCTCTTCATCATGCTCCTTCGTCCCGCCGCCATTGCCCTCGGCGGCCTCCTCGGCCTTGCCAACGCCATCGGCATAGAGAAGGGCTCTCTTCGCACCAACGCCCAGACGAACCCCATCGCCGTCGACAACACGACTCCTCGCTTGACCTGGCGCCTGACGTCCGATGTCAGGGCCGACAAGCAGACCGCCTACCACGTCCAAGTGTCCTCGTCCGAGTCCTTCGACGACGTCGACCTCTGGGACAGCGGCAAGGTCGAGTCCGAGTGGGCGTGGACCGTTTACGACGGCAAGGCCCTCAAGTCTCGCGATGCCGCCTTCTGGCGCATCAAGGTGTGGGACGCGGACGACGCCGTCTCCGACTGGAGTGACCCGGCCACGTTCGAGGTCTCCCTTCTAGACGCAGCCGACTGGAGCGCCGAATGGATCAAGAACCCGAACCATGTCAACGGCGTGACCTCCCTCCCCCGGTTCGCAAAGGTCTTCTCGGTCGATTGCCCCGTCGAGAAGGCCCGCCTCTACATCCTCGGCCTCGGTCTTCACCACCCTCTCATCAACAACAAGCAGGTCAGCGACGACGTGATGCAGCAGGGCTACGCCACCCTCAACAAGACCCTACTGTACTCGACCTACGATGTCCTCGACACTCTCAAGAAGGGAAAGAACCTGCTGGCCGTCGAGCTCGGCAAGGGAGTCTACGACAGCACGGTCCCCGTCGGCGGTCGCTACACCAAGTTCAGACAGGCCCCTCGCGACCTCATGCTGCTTGCTCAGCTCGAGTACACCTGCGAGGACGGTAGCGTCGAGAAGGTCTACACGGGCGAGGACTGGGTGACCACCGTCGAGGGCCCCTGGCTCGAGGCGCACTGGTACGGCGGCGAGGAGTACGATGCCCGCAAGGAGAACAAGCTCTGGGGGCACCTCTGTGGTGACCGCTCCGACTGGGCCAACGCCGTGCCCGCCGTACCTCCCTATGGCAAGCTCGTCAGCCCCCGTGCGCCTCCCCTGAAGATCACCGAGAGCTTCACTGCCAAGTCCGTCTGGCAGGCAGACAACGGGCAGTGGGTGTTCGACCTCGGCACCAACATCGCCGGCATCTTCACGTTCAAGATCAAGGGCCACGGTGACAAGGCCGGCACCCGCATCACTTTCTGGCCCGGCGAGTCGGCCGGCCGGTCGAGCGGCGTCAGCCAGACCTCCACGGGCACGCCCATCTACAACGCCTACACGCTGTCCGACTCGGATGACCAGGAGTACACTCCCCGCTACATCTACCACGGCCACCAGTTCCTCGGCGTCAACCTGACCTGGACCCCTCAGGCCTCCGACCTCGTCGGATCCGTCGTCCGCGCCAACAACGAGCAGGTGTTGTCGCTCTCCACCTCAAACCAGCTGTTCAACGACATCCACAAGATCATTGACCGCTCCATCCAGGGCAACATGCACTCCGTCCTGACGGACTGCCCTCACCGCGAGAAATGGGGATGGAATGAGCAGGACCACCTCGTCTTTGACCCCCTCACCTTCAACTACGACTTCCAGGCCTACGGCGACGACCTGATCCGCACCTTCGCTGACGCCCAGGCCAAGGACGTCCCCGGGCTCATCCCCGCGACGTCCCCCGAGTACAACATCATGGGCGGCGGCTACAGGAACGACCCCAATTGGGGCAGCGCCATGGTCTGGGTGCCCCTCAAGCTGTACCGCATGTACGGCGACATCGAGATCCTCAAGGTCAAGCACCAGGAGATGATCGACTACGTCGGCTACCTCATGACGCGCGCCGCGGGCCGCCCGTTCCTCGACGACGGCGGCCTCGGCGACTGGCTCTCCCTCGAGCTGCGCCCCGTGACCCCCAAGGGCGTCTCCTCGACCTTCGGCTACCACGGCGCGGCCCTCGCCATGTCCGAGGTCGAGGAGATCCTCGGCAACACCGAGTCGGCCAAGTTCTACGCCGACCTCGCCCGCGACATCCGCGAGGGCTTCCACGGGCGCTGGTTTAACGCCACGGCCGCCAGCCCTTACTACTGCGAGAACACGCAGGGCTGCAACGCCTTCGCCCTCGGCATGCAGGCCGTCCCGGGCGACGCGCGCGCGGACGTCGTCGACTCCCTCATCGGGAACATCAGGCAGCACAACTACACGATGCGCATCGGCGAGATCGCCCTCCCGAGCATGTTCCGCGAGCTGCAGGCGCACGGGCGCGACGACGTCATCTACAACATCATGAACACCGAGGAGCAGTGGGGGTACGGCTACATGGTCCGCCAGGGCGCGACGTCGCTCTGGGAGCACTGGGACCTGCCGGTCACGGGCGGCAGCAGGAACCACTTCATGTTCGGCTACGGCGACGGCTGGCTCATCCAGCTCGCGGGCATGTGGCAGCTGCCCAGGTCGGTGGCCTGGAAGCAGATCGAGTACCGGCCCATCGTCGTCGGGGACCTGACGTCCGCGTCGACGGGGTACCGCACGCCGCACGGCCATGCGTCGGCCGCCTGGGAGAAGAGCGGTAAGGAGATCGCGTATGAGATCACGGTCCCTGTTGGGTCGACCGGAAAGGTTGTGCTCGCCGCGGAGGGCGTCAAGGAGGGCGGCGAGGCTGTTGTCGAGGGCAAGAACGGCGTCATCTCGGTCGGCGAGGAGGATGGGCAGGCTGTTGTTGTTGTCGGCTCTGGCACCTACTCGTTCACCGCGACGCTGGTTTGAGGGCGCAGGATCTGGGTCAAGAAAAGGGTTGAGAGGCATCCAGCCAAGGGCAAATCAGTGCAGGGGAGCCGCTGAAGGGTATATGCATTGGCGATGAGGCAATGAGTGATGACTTATACTGTACATACTGCTCCTGAACAATGTCAAACGAGGGAATAAACGCTGGTTGTACACAAAAGATCCATACATCGTCGTCCTCAGGATGATGGTCCCTTAACAACCGGGACCTGTCTCTTCGCCTTGTTCCTCATCACGAACCATGTCGCCAGCGCGGACAGGGCCATCATGACCGGGACACCGAGACCGACGCCGATTCCGACGCCGAGCTTCCACTTATGCCTCTCCTGGTTGCGACCGATCTCCTCCTGCGCCTGGGCGACCATCCCGGCCCAGTGCCGCTGGACGGAGAACGTCGAGGTTCTAGATACTGTGCTTTGGAGCTCGCTGCTGTGGTCGATGATGGCGATGCTGTTTCTCATGTCGGCGGTCAGGGCCTGGAGGTCGGCTCTCGAGACGTTCCAGTCGCCCGAGTCGAGGATGTCCCTGTAGACGGCTCCGGGCGAGAATGTGAGGTGGTCCTCTGTCACATCTGAGAGGCGCAGGTTCGTCAGAAACCGGTTCATGGTTGACGGTGGGGCCGAAGCCAGGTAGGGACTTACTCTTGGACCATTCGGCGTGTTTGCCTTCCCTGTTGTTTACTGAACGTGAAGAGATCCTCCAGAGGACTTCGACCTCCCCGGGCGCGTTGACCCAGGTCAGGGTGTAGTTCTCGCTCTCGTCGATCATGGCGTAGCCCGTGTTGCGGTTGAGCTCGCTGTGCAGAGCGTAGACGTTGTCTGGGTACTCGCAGGGGCTGGGATCGCACCAGCGGAACGAGGTGAGGCAGACACCGCTAGTGTCTTCGCACCTCGAGCATAGGCCGGCGACTGATAGTAGCGACAGTGTCGCTAGAGTCTTCGTCGAGGGGAACATGGCACTTCGGGGGTGTTGACCCTGTTGTTGAGGGTGTATAGTACGGTTTGAGTGTCGGTATTTAGTTGCCCAGAAGAGCCGTACTTAGAAAGTAGTAGAGATGGAGCACGAGCGGAGTGATTTGAGCTGAGCCTTGCTAGATGATATATTCCATCCCTCAGTCTTCTGGTTGGGGATCTACCTACACGCGTATTGACCGAGGCCACTGGTGGTGTCCGTTGAGCGTGGCGGAGGCTTCAAGGCCGGGCAAATCACGAGAGACCTTGGACTTGACGATGCTCCAACATTGGCCAACTGCCGTCATGTACCCGCTAGAACCAGTTATTTGGGATCCTGCGCCGCCCTAGATGGGTGAAGGGTCTCCGGTGAAGGTCCTCGGACGGCAGATCGGCACCGCAGCGTTGGCAGCTTGACATCAGCCAAGAAATCAAGGCTTACAGGGATCTACAGTCAAGAGCCCAATGCGGAACATGTCATGTCGGGCGGGAAATATCCAAGCATCTTGGCCAACTGAAGCTTCTTGATTTAAGGGTCTCGATTGCGGGGAGTTTCCCGATTCTCACTCTAACTAGCGGCACTCTGTGCTCGCTATTCTTAGCGCTTGGGCACTCCATGTGCTGCACGCGACCCTGAACTTCTCAAGTCGATGCTGATCATGTGTCTGTCTGACGCTCCCCTCTCATCACGTGCCCCTCAGCCCATCAGGAGTTGCGCTCTCCTCGACTCGCGGACGCCGGCTCCAAGGATGAAGGAGATCCTCAGCGCCGCGGTGAACATCAGGAAGAGGAGGACCGCCCAGTCCTCCTTCCACCAATCGGTGATGCTCCAGAAGCGGTTGTGGTAGTACATGGCCCTGATCTGGCCGATGAAGTAGAAAGCGTCGCACGTGAGCACCGCCCACTGGACGAGCTTCCAGATGGAGAGGTCGTCGGTGCGTCGCAGGAGGAAGACCTGCAGGATGCCGATGGCGGCGAGGGAGCCGCCAAGGTGGTAGAGGAAGGCGTGGTGGTGGTAGTTGAAGGCCTCGTGGGAGAAGAGGTTGGCCATCCAGTTGGTCTCGAAGAGGTTCATGTAGACGGCGAAGGCGATGATGAGGGGGTCGATCCAGGTGAACCAGATGCGGTAGAACACCGGGAGCTGTGCTTCGCGGACCATTTTCAAGGCTGCCGGGAGGAACTTTTCTGTAGAGGCGGATGATGAGCTTGAGGCGAACGTGGAGCTTGAGGCGTGAGATTCTCCCGAGACTGATGAAGGCATGGCGATGGGTGAGGAGGCGGGCAGAGCTGGCCGTACTTATGTTGCTGTTGGAGGAATGCGGGAGTGCCGCGGGATGCAGGTGTGTTCTTTTGTTGCTGGCGCCCCCCTTTTATCAGGCACCGGTTTAAAATCCTGCGAGGTGATCGGGACTTTGGTTTGTCGTGATTCTGGCGATCCCTGTTGGCGCTGATTCGGCTCAATGCGACCCCTGACCCCTGTCCAGGCCCATCCCCCTAACCCTATCGGGTCCCAGGCAACAACTCGAACGACCAGATGAAGCTGATGTCACGAGGGACCTTTGTAAGTCCGCCGTCAGCTTCCGCGGGGTTGTCGTGTGTCTCATAATATCACCTCATCCCGTCGCCACGTCCGTTAGGCAACTCAATAACATCAAGATCTAGCCAGCAACATTGATCCCTCCAGGTCTGTGTGGCCAGAGAGAGGCTCAACGCCATCATGGCTGCACGGCTGCCCCCCGAGATCTTGAAGCTGGCCGTGGAAGCTCTGTTCCCCTTCGGCGACGATCCAAAGACACTCTATCTCGATCAATGGATGCCCCATGGGAGGCCGCCGTACACCCACGGCACCATGGCCAATATGTGCCTGGCGTCCAAGATGCTCCGCGACTTCGCCATCCCCGTCCTATACCGGCTGCCCATGACCCTGAAGACAACTCAGCTCGCACGCACCTTGGCGGAACGGCCGGACCTGGCGCGCCATGTCTTGTATCTGCACCACGACTGCTGGAATAACTGGTACGGGATCGACCGCGAGCTGCTCGGGCCAGAGTTCACGGAAGTGCATAAAGAGGGCATCGCGTACATCGAACGCCGCGTGGCCGAGGAAGAAGACGGCCCCTGGGAGAACGAGGACGGGGTCCTGATGGACGAGCTCCGTGATGCGGCAGAGAGCCAGAACGACGCCCACATCTTGGATTCCATCGTCATCTCTCTGTGCCCAAACCTCGAGAAGCTCCACGTCTCGAGCTACTACAAGCCCGTCCTCGCCACGCTGGCCCCGGACTCCCTCCTTAACCTCACCACCGTCACTGTCTCCCACGGGGACACCGAGATGGCCATGCACTTCCACCTCCTCTTCTACCTCGCCAAGGCCGCGCCGAACATCTCGACCCTAGTCCTTGAGGCCCTCTCAGACGGCGACTTCAACGAAGAACCAACGCCCTTCCCGACCTTTCCCAAAGTCACCACGCTGCGGCTCCTGCGAAGCCTCCTCGAAGAGGACTGCTTCCCGGCAGTGACCCGCGCGTTCCCCCTGCTGGAGGACTTCACCTACGACTCCGGCGACAGCCTCGTCGGCTACGGCGGCATGCACGCAAAACAGCTCCAAGACGCCGTTGTCCGCCACGCGCCCGGGCTGAGGGTTCTCCAGGTCGACATGCGCGAGTTCTTCGCCCCAGACGGCCTGGAAGAGGACTCGGTGTGGGATTCGGGGCTGGCATCGATGCGGCACCTCGAGTCGTTCACCATGGATTCGGACACGGTAGAGCCCTTGAAAGACGACAGCGGGATTCCCGATGACTTCCTCGTGAGAATGCTGCCGACTTCGCTGCAGACCTTTCGCATCTTCTGGGGGGTGGGGAGCCACGGAGGGCAGGGAGGGGTGCATCCGACGGACCTGAAGGTCGCTCTTCTCAGACTTGCCGGGGAGGTCGCTACTCGCTTCACCAACCTCAAGGAGGTTGACTTCTTTGATCTGAGCGAGGCCGAAGACACGACGGAGATCGAAAACGCCTTTGAAGCGGCCGGCGTGGACTTTTCGGTCGTTCCGCGGGGGTCACGACCCTACTACTGAGGAAGAAGCAATGTAGAAGCAGTCAATAATAAAGGGGGAGTCCGAAGAGAGTCGCCAACAGAGCTGCCCAGTCCCCCGCCACTGCTACACTACTTCTCAAACCACTCGAGGACACCCAGATTATCACAAGAAGCCGCAATGTCCAGCGCCGTCCGCTTCCCCTCGTCCTCCAACATGGGGTCCAGCCCTCTCTTCCAGAGCACCTTGAACCTCACAAACCGGTCGTCATCCTTCACACTTGCCGCCGCGTGCAGCAGCCCCTGGCCCTCCGAGTTGATGGCATAAAAGTCCGCCCCCAGAGACTCGAACGCGTCGAGGACGGCCACGATGCTCTCGATATCCTCCGGTTTCGAGGCGAGGCTGCCGCTGCTGCTCTCACCCTCCTGGACCTCCCCGGTCCCCTGCGCAGGTCTGATGTGGACGGAGTGCGGAAACCGGGACAGAGACAGCCCGCCGGCAGCGTACCTGTGCAGCGGCGTCTCGCCGCGCTTATTCCTCGCGTTGATGTCGAGCCGGGCACGCCGCGGGTGCTCCAGGAGGAGGTATTTCAGAATGTCCAGGACCACCGGCTGGTCTGCGCCCTGGGCCGCGATGTGAAGAATGGTGTTCTCGTCGTTGTCCTCCACCGTCGGGTCCGCACCCAGGGACAGCAGGAGTCGGACGGCTTCCGAGCACGAGAAGCAGGCGGCGGCCCGCACCATCGCCAGGTGCAACGGCGTCCTTCCGTCGTTATCCCGCTGGTTGATAAGCTCGGGGCACCGGCCTGCCAGGAGCTTGAGGGACCGGACATTTGCCTGGGGCATCTCTTCCTTCAGCAACCAGCTCTCCTTGAAGGGCTGATAGTGGAACAAGTGGTGGAGGGCATTCCGGCCTTGGTTGTCCCGCGCGTACGGGTCCGCGCCGAGCGAGAGTAGGACCTGAACCTTGGAGGCGTCCGGCGATGCGTGGGAGACGGCATGGTCGGGGTCTTTCATACAAGCCGCGTGCAGGAGTGTGCAGCCCTTTGCGTCCCGCTTGTTGGCATCCAGGCCCGGGATGCCCAGGAGCGGCTCGAGCCCGGTACCGCCGCAGGCGAGGATCTCGTGCAGCACGGTGCCTTGAGGCCATGCGCCCCTCTGCTTCAGGTATCTCCTGGGCGACCATCCCCCCCTCCGCCGCCCCAACTCCGACTCGGTGCGCTCCGGGTATACAGCGAAAGGATCCGCCCCCTTCAGCAACAGCGCCTCGATGATCTGGGCCTCTCTCTTGCGTCCTCTGTCCCACGGTGTAAATACCAGTGACGCGGCGTAGTGAAGGGGATACCAGGTCAGGTGTTCTCCATTCCACGGGCGGCCGATCGAGTTGGCGAGCTCTGCAGGCCACGCCCGGAATAGTGTTTCCAGGATCTCGTATCGTATATCATTAACCGCAGTCAACACCACATCCGCATCTGGCTTGGCGCCCGCATCGAGCATGATTCGGACGAGATCGATGTTGTTCGCCCTGATAGCAAACTCCAACGGAGACGGCTTGACCGACATGTCGGCGCCGGATCGGATCAGCAGGCGGGCCGCGTCGAGAGCGTAGGTGCCGCCGGTCCGACTGGTGGTATGGCAGAGAGGCGTCTCCTCCTTCACGTCGGGCGCGTTGACGTCCGCGCCATGTTCGATGAGGTAGGGCATCGCCAGAAATACCTGCCACCATGACTTGCCCTGAGCCATGTCATGCAACGCGGAGGCCGGGGCGCTCCGCGGTGGTCCTATGTGCTTCTGAAGCAAGGCCCCCCGGTTGACGCTCACGCCGTACCCCTCGACCAAGAGCCGCACGACCTGCATGTTCTGGCTCACTGTCCCCACGGCGTGTGCCAGGATCTTGTGGGTATCTTCGAAGGCATCAACGAGCATCCTCGGATGTACCAGCTCGTCCGGAGATCCTGGTGTCGCCTCGTCCACCCGACAGGGCACGTCGTGGAGCAACAGAGCGATTAACATCTCTAAGGCATCATACACGGCACTAAAACAACCGCTGCGGGCCGGATTCGGGCTGAAAAGGTCCAAATCGCGGCGTCGGAGCTCGGAAAGCAGACGGTACTCCCGCCTCGTCATGATTTTCCGGAAGAGGGTGAAATCTGATTCCGAGGTGTCCGGGCTGGTGAAGACCTCCTCTCTCACCCTCTCGTGATACCTGGCGTTGGAGGCTCTGATGGCTTGTAAGGCCGTTTCCGGGAACTCGGGCGTGGGGGTATCCGACACGGCCCTCAGGAAAGCTTCCTGCAGACAGGAATCCGTGTAAGTGATCTCCCCTAGATTGTCGCGTCCCCCTGATACTCGGGCGAAGAGGAAGCGCCGCTGGTCCTCGGTTCCGGCGGCCGACCCGTCTTGTCCGCCTGCTTGGAGCAACAACGTCAATATGCCCCCGAGGCTGGAAAACGCATGGCGGCAGAGCCGACCGCCCTGGCTATGGGTACAGAAGTGGCAGTACGGGCGCGACTCGTTGAGGCGCAGGCCAGGCAGTCCCTCGCGGCGCTCCGGGCTCGTCTCCGCCCAGAGAGACATCTCCTCCTCGAACTGACCGCAGGCCTCAAGATGAACCGTGTCGGTGGCATCGGCTCCGGCCCTGAGCAGCATGTTGACTATATCTAGCCGTCCGGCTCGGCATGCGTATGTCAGCGGCGTCCATCCCCGTTGGTCTCTGGCGTCGACGCCGGGGATGGGCCGTGGCGGCGCGTCGCGATACCACGATCCGGGGATTTCAGTCTTCGCCAGCGCATCAAGCAAAAGTCCCACAGAGTCGGCTTTCCCCAGGCGGGCGGCAAGATGCAGCGGCGTCAGGCCCTCGGGGGTCCCGATCGCCAAGTCTGCCCCTCGGTCGACCAGCAGCTTGGTGAGCATATTCTCAGAAGCAGCGGCGGCGGCCAGATGGATGGGTGCGAAGCCGTCAACGTCTCGAATGTTGAGGCTCGACGTCACCGAGACCAGTTCCTTGTCGAAGGCGCTCGGCTTCTTCCTCCTCCCCCCCTGCAGTGGGTCATTCCCTACTTGTCTCGCCAGGAGATGCAGAGGTGTCCGGCCGGCGCTGTTCAGCTGGTTGCCATCGAGGCCCAGTCCGACGAGGAACGACCAGCCTGACAGCTTGTTATCACTTTCTACGGGCGGTTCCGGGGTGAACGCCAGCAGGTGCAGCAGAGTGTTGCCGTTGTCGTCCACGGCTCGGGGGTCGAGGCCGAGACCCAGGACGAAGTGGAATGGATGGACTCGGCCCTTGAACTTGGATATGTTGACCAGCGTGCTAACCATCACATGCAGCAAGGTGCGGCCCCTTTTGTCTCGCGTGTCTGTGGACGCGCCCCTGTCGAGCAGCGACTGGATATGGCGAGCCTCGGTACGACCACCGGCGGCCAGGTGGTAGAGAGCAGTCCCGCCGCTGCTGTCCTTGGAGTTGATGTCCCACCCCGCCTCCATGAACATGTCGATCTTCTCCAGGTAGTGCTTGTGGTCGATATTGATGAGATCTGGCGGTCTCTCGCCCTCCGTGTTTGCGAGGTTCGGGTCCGCCCCCTGGCCGAGCAGGCGCTTGATGAGGGCCGCGTCGGTATCGTAGGTGCCTCGGAGAGCGAGGTGCATTGGTCCGTCGCCGTCCATATCTATGGCGCGGCAGTCTGCTCCATGATCAAGAAGGCTGTTGACTGCAGCCACGCTCCTCGACCCACGACTAATAGCTGACAGCAGAGGTGTTTGGCCGTTTTTTTCGTTGCGCTGCTCGATGTCTGCGTTGCCGTTCTCGACGAGGAGGGTCACAATATCCCCGCGATTAGCAAGATGGAGAGGAGCGTCTCCGTGACTATCGACCGCGTTGGCATCGAGGCCCAGGCTCAAGAGTCGGGACATCAGGGCCGAGGAGTTCATGCTCTGATGGAGGGGGGTTGTGCCGTCCCAACTGATCTTGCTCATCTCCGCGCCGTGCTCGATGAGGAGATCCAGCATTCTGACAGGAATGGCCGGGTCTTCCTCCTCAAATTGGGAGTGTAAGACCCAGTAGAGGGGAGTGCAGTCGGCGCCCTCCATGGGATGATACTCCGTAGATGCGCCAGTCCTGGCCCGGCAGTCGCACTCCTTGTTGGCATCGGCCCCTGCTTCTAGCAGCATCTTAACTATATCGGGGCAATAAGATTTGCAAGCGTGACACAGAGGTGACAGTCCGCCAACCTCCAGGTGTAGGTCCATCTTCGGATGGCGCAGGATCGCAGCTATCATTCTCTCCCGCTCCGGGTAGATGGCACGGATCAGACCCTTGTAGAGGTGTTCCGGATTGTGGATGAGCGGGAGAAACACCTCCAACGCTTCCAGATGCCCATAGGCGCAGATCGTCTAACAGAAGAGCAAGTATCAGCCTCATCATACCAGGGGCGGGACCAAGGACATGTAGATGACCTACAAGGAATCGTGATTGGTCCACCATCCTAACACTCTTGGGCCGGGCCATAGGATCAGCGCCGGCTTCAAGAAGCACTCTGGCGGCCTGAGCGTGGTTGTAGAGGACCGCTCTATCCAGAGGCGCCAGTTGCTGTACATCATCTGTTATTTCAACTGCTGCTCCCGCTGAGATGAGACTAGAGACACATTGAGCGTGCCCCTTCTCCGCTGCCAGTCCCATGGGTGTGATGGCGCTCTCGTCGTCGCCGTCGACAGCATAGCCCTCCACCGCGATCAGTCTCAGACAGTACTCGGCCAGTCCCAGAGAGGCAGCAAGATAGAGCCCTGGCTCGCGAGCGGACTCAATGGCGGGGCTGCGGTATCGAGGAGCAACATGTCCGGAGCTCCATTTGTTGATCACTACCCTCTCGAAGAGCGGTCTCTGGAACAGCTCGTGGACGCAATCGTTGAGCTTCTTCTGGTCGGCCGGGTCGGAACGATTGATATGGTTACACCAGTTGGTCGCCGCATAGTCGACAAAGGGGTATTTGAGCCTGAGGGCGGCACCATCAACGTCGGTACTAACTAGCTTATCGTTCCCGGCGGGCTGGTCGTCGTTCTTCTCGGGAATACGTTCCTTTTCCAGCTCCCCGAGTACTTTGTTTAGGTACTCAACGCAGATGTGGCCCAGTTTCGCATGAGTCTCGGAGAATCCTAGGACTGGACACCCTAGCTTCCCAGAAGAACGGGTCTTGCCGGTGAGATATTCGGTGAAGGAATGGTGAACGACGGAGACGGTCTCGTTCGGAAGTATCTCGAGGAGCGGCCCGCACGAGGCTCTGACCTTGTCTTTCGCTGATTTGATGTCGGTCAGCGCATCCGGACCGCAGGCAGAGCGGATCATGTCGGCCATCTCAAGCAGACGCAGCGGCCTGGTGGCATGAGTGACGGCCTGCAGAATGGGCCGCTGGATGCTGAGCGGGACGCCTGACCTTCTCGCGTGCTCCCACAGCAGGTCCGTGTAGATGTCGCTCAGGTTGTCGGGAAGCCTGTCCAGGATCTGCTGGATCTTCGCCCCAGGCTCGAGAAAGGCGTCCAAAGCCAGCTTGGCGTAGAGAAAGAGACCGTTGGCCCGGCCGGGGACGGCCTGATGAACGAGTGACTGGTCCTCAGCCGACAGTGACGAACCAGCTAGGCGGTTCCTGACAAAAAGTGAGATGTCCTGGTCGACCATAGCTTCCTCGAGTCGGATTTGGGTGTTGGGGCTGAGTCTCAGGAGACTCGCAATTTCGGGCAGCGGCCGGCTGGTGGCCAGCAGCCTGATCTTTTCTGGGTGGAAGCATCCGAAGGCTGCCAGATCTGTCAGGAAGTTGCCGTTGCCCTTGTCCATCTCATCGAGGGCGTCGGCTACAAGATACGCCTTGTCTGGCAGCCCGACGAGAGCAAGTCGGAGAAGCTTCCACAGGTCCGCCATCCCGACGGTAGCCATGGGCGTGCTGCCGTCCACATACTCCTTCAAGCTCCGCTGAAGCGGAGGGCTGTAGGTGAGAACTTGGTCCAGCCAATCTCTCAAGAGGGCCGAGGGCGTGTGATTGGCATCAATGATCTGGCGGAAGAAGAAATAGAGCACTGGGATGCCCGGGTTAGCGGCCGAGATGTCGTGGATCAGGTTCGCCGCGAGGACTGATTTGCCGGAGCCGGGAATGCCCTGAATCCAGAGCATCCCCTTCTCTGAGCCATGAAGCCATGATTGATAGACGGGGGATGCGGTCAGCCAGGCGCATGTGCCCTCCTCTCGGGAGGCGAGGTGCTTTCGGTACTCGCTGCCCGAATGATTATACGCGGTGGGCTGAAGCCATTCGCGAATCCGACGGATGATATCCGGCGGCTGCGGCAGGATCTGTTCGGGATTGTAGTTGCTGACGTCGTCGCGGCCGATCAGGACGCCGTCACTGTCGCTGTCACTGTCACTGTCGCTGCCGACGTGGTGATAAGCCGCTGCCATGTCTGCTGGGCCCAGGCGGGGTTCGAAAACGGTTGGGAACTAGCAACCGGAATCCTTCTCCGTCTCTCCTTCCCCGGGTTATGATGCTCTTGGGGTTGGCTGCTTGAAGGGCCTTGGGTTGGGCTGTTCGATGCGTGGGATCGGAAGTTGAGGACGACAGAGACCCTCTTCAAGTATTTCAAAAAGTACACTCTTATCTGGTGCTAGCCACATGTACTGCAGGTTTGTACACTTTCCGCGCCACACTGCAGGTAAGACGGGCCAACTTGGTCGCAATCAAGGCTGAAGATGCGCCCTGCAATTGTACTGGAGGACCAGCGCGGGGTAAACGGCCGTGATGATCTTGGCATGTCTGCCTAAGTGGTTGGAACAAGACACCGAATGCCGTCGAATTCAGGGACCTCGCGTCCGAGCCCGGATCGCGAGCTGAGCCATCCGAGATACAGATTTGGTTGAACAAAGCATCTAGTGTTGGCCAATGAGTCCATACAGGTCTCGAGTATACCTAAAGATAGGTAGGTAGATTACATGGGCATTCCGTTCAACATGACCCGGAGAAGCATCGAGTTCTTGACCTCGTCTGCTCTCTCAATGAGCTCCTCAGCGTCGCAGTTGACCCAAACAAACTTGCTCTTCAGAAACTCGGCCTCCGGGGACGCAAGCCAAACGAGGAAATGTCCGGCCAGTTCCGCTATAGTCTCCGTCAGCACATGCACGTCATCAAACAAACGTTGACCGAGAAACATACGAGTATCCTGTCCGTCTATCCCGACATGAGCATTCAACTCGGTGGCAACAACCCCTGGCTGCACGTTGACGACGTGAAAGCTCGGGTTCTCCGCGGCCAGATAATCAAATACCTTAATGACTGCGGCCTTGAAGGCGGCATACGTGAACATGCCGTCAATGGGGTTGATGTGCGCGATGCCGGACGAGATATTGAAGATCTTAGCCCCTCGCGCGGCGACCGGAAGAAGTGCCTGGACGGCGTTGAAGGCGCCCATGACGATGATCTCAAACCCCTCGCGGAACGTATTCTCATCATAGCCACGAACGGGGGCCAGCTCGGGCAAGATGCCCGCGCTCCACACGAACACGTCGATGGAGCCGACCTGGTCCGCGATCCTCGTCAGCGCAGCTTCGGCGGAGGAACGCTGGGTCATGTCGACCCCTTCGTAGAGCACGTTGGTGCCAGGGCCAGCTGCCCGGATTTCTTCGGCGGCTTCTTCAAGTCGGTTAACCCGTCGGCCGAGAATGGACACGGAAGCGGCGCCGGCCTGGGCGAAGGCGACGGCGGACGCTTTCCCGATTCCCGTGGCACCGCCGGCCACGACAACATTCTTGCCAGCCACCGAGAGTTCTGGGCGGGATGGGTCGATAAAGGGGTAAGGCTTGTTGTGCCACTCCTTAGTGAAGGAGATGAAGCTAGAGAATCGGCTCTGTGCATCGGTAGCCGTAGACATTGTATCGGTGAGGCTTTAGTTGCGAGAAAGCTTAAGTATAAACGATGAGACAGGTTGAGACTTCAGTTCTTAGAATAGAAAGAGTACGGGTGAGCTTGCGGTAGCTGGATGTATTGCTGTTGCCGTTAAGATTCTGGTGTGTAAGATGAGATTTCCAGGGTGGTTCATCCGGTCTTGACTCACTTATACACATTTAGGATCTTGTTGGACTTGGAGTTTGCGCGGTATTTATCATGTCATGATCGGCCCTGTCTCTGCACTGGCAATGGCCCCGATTCACTGTATGAACACTTGTCAAGATGACCAATACCTGTGATAAAGGGTTCATTTGACATAATCGTCCGTTTCCGAGGAGCCTTTTCGGAAGCCTTCTCCTGTTTGACACAACACGCGAAGAATAGTCTCTTCCGTATCTAGACTGGCCTCCTCCGCAGACTTCCGTGAACCTTCCGAGGAGCTTCCGGTACCAGAGAAGCTACTTCAGTTACTAATGAAAGACTTTTCTGGCCAGTTGTGAACTGTTCCGAGGCGAAAATGTTTCGTGTATCTGTCGTCACTGAAGTGTCTCCAAGCATATATTGCATAAATTGATCGTGGTCCACACTGTAAGATGAAGAAAAATTACTGAGTTCGTCAACGTCTTGAATATCACAGAGACCCCCACGGTTCCGAGCTCGACATTTCCGCCATCTCACTCTCTAGCATCTGCCACTCTGAAAGCCCTGCGAAATCCAGGCGTTGTTCCTGCTCCTTAGAGAAGCTCTTCTGGCCTGACATGGCGTCTGCGTGCGATCTCAGGCCCTTGACAGCGTTCCAGAGGCTAGCATGCTTTCCATTCCCCGTCCGAGTACTAAGAATGTTCCCCACAAAGTGCATTGCAGTGTCCATTAATTTTCGATCCTGTTCGATCACTTCGTTCTGTGGGTAGAATATTCCATTGGCTGTCAGGAAGACGAGGCCGGTGCTGTGAGCACAGCATGTTATGCTGTGTCGAGGGTCAGAAATATCCTTGCAAAACAAGAGAGAAGGGCATGGAAGTGGGGACCTACCGCATGTAGAATGAATCTTTGGGTGTCACCGCATCGAAAAGCCTCATGAAGTCCCTCGCCTCCTCTACCAACGCCTCCCACCCCTGCGGCACCCCCATTGATGTCCCCTGAGACGAGACACGCTTCCCGGTAACGACCATCTGACCGTAGTCTTGCATCTGGTCCATCCACCCGGAAAAGTGGAAAGAGTCCCAAGCGCTCGCATAGCCGACGAGGGCCCTACACGAGAGACGGACGGCATACAGCATGCAGAAGTGCCTATACAATCCAGGATCCACGGGACCAATGTGGTCAGCGGAAGGTGAAGACAGCGTGGCTGACTGGAAGTCCATCGGGATCTGTGAGCTCCACGCGTTCAGCATGTGAAGGATGGACGCGATGTTTTTGGATCGATCCTCGGGCCCTGCGTTTTGGGCAGATGCCGAGTAGACATACTCGTACACCTTTCCCTGGATTCGGGCAAGTTGCACGCGCGCCCTGAAGAGGTTCATGCCTGTATCTCCATTGCGTGTGAAGCCAAAGCCTGTAAGATCGCCTTCGGGAAGCTTCGCTGGAGGAAGGTCGAGATCGATGTCGCTGTCAAGCTGGACCGGGGCCAGTCGGGCACGTAAGCTGATGTCCCTGTCCAGAACATAGGCTACCCAGAACACGCGAGTCCGTTGCAAGTCCGCCGCAGGGTCAAGATTGAGGGATTCGGAGGCCTTCCTGGTGTGAAGTCCAAGCCGATGCGCCAAGCGTAGAGCAGAAGCAATCAGAATGGTCGCAGGCCCGAGGTCGTCGGCTGTCCAAAATAACATGACCATTCCCAAGAGCACCTGGATGTTAGGCAAATCTGTCTCGCCCGTGATGACATTGTTCAGGACTGACTGCGCATTATTGAGGTAGACGGCCGCTCTTCGGGACTGATTCGGCTGGTCTGGGTCGGTGTGGTATGCGAGGGCGAGGACGACGTTGATGACGGCATAGCTGACGTAGTCCCTGGAGTGAGGATTCTCGTACCAGCTTCCAACAGTCTGCAAGAGACTGCCAGGGTGGAAGAGCGGCAGGGTTGAATTGAACGTCTCCAAATAGCTGCGGACCAGTGGCAGAACTTCTTGTAAGGGCGGCAGATCGGTGTCCCAGCTGCTTGGAGCGTCCATCTCAACACTCGATGATAAAGGCAACGTGGACCCTGGACTCGCTAGGTCGGCATGTGAAGATATCGATTCGGGTGCTCCGCGATGAGGATCGTGGTTAGACGCTGGCTGCACCGATTCCAGCCACTGCCCATGCTGCTCTGGAACAGCTCGGCCTTCCAGCGTACCCAATCTCTGTAAAACTGCATTGAGCTGCTCTTCCAGGGTTTTAACTCGAGCCCGAAGTAGTGCGCTCTCATTCGGTTCCTGTGTCGTGACTTCTGCAGCGGCGTTGGCGTTGGCCGCCACGAGCTGGGCTTGATGTTTCCTCGACGTCGTCTTGCGGCTCGCCGCATTGTAGGTGCATTCGGGTGTTGCGTATGTGACACACGCAGAGCAGCGGGGTTTGGAGCCGTCACACTTGATCCTCTTGCGATAGCAGAGATCGCAGGCCTTTTGGGAATGAGTTAGTGTGTCTGCACCATCTGCGGTGCGTGTTGCCACACGAGAAGGACTACAACATTACCTTTCTTGGTCGTTGCGCCCGTTCCATCTTGGGAGAGCATTGATTTTGTTGTTTTTTACTTGTCTTAGCTCCCGGGAATCTCATCAGATCCCGAGTACACGAAGTACACGAGGGAAAGGTTAGACAGGGGGAATGGGGCTCTTCCGGAGTTGCTTCCGCGGAACTTCTGATCACAAATGCGATCGGAGCTCATTGGCCGCTTATTTAATCAACGTTGGAGGCCTTTAAAGCCGTCGACTCCACAGCACGCAAACCGGAAATAAGGGGCGTCTTGTATCTCTCTCCAATCGCTGCCCGTGCCAAGGTACTGAGAATTGCACTTGAGCGGCGAGACGACAACTTTGACTCGAAGGCATGAGAAGCACCGTAGGGATTCGCTGGCTGTAGATCTGCGTCTCCCTCGACGTAGTGCCTCAGATCTTTCACTAAGTACTGGATGCCCAGAAAACCCAGACGCGAGCTGACTGAGAGCAGACGGCGGATCGCGAGGGCGATGGCCCATGTCATGGATGGTACAAACTAACGCGCGCATCGAAAGAGTCGTGTTCGACTAATCTTGTTCTCGGTACATCTCGCCAAGCTTCTTCCTTTCCTTCTTTCTACAGTCTGATTCCCTCTGGGAGAGCGTCCCCGTCAAGAATCGCACCGTTGCGTTGAAGAATGCGCTGCACCTCCTTGGCGTCCGGGAAAACGCCAGCAGCAGCAATCAGACCCGCGGCGACGCCGGCTGCCTGGCCTGTCGCCAGGCCAGTGCCCATCACACGGGCAGCGCTACCAGCCATGCGGTCACCGTCCAGGCAGCGCCCGGCCGCCAGAAGATTCGGCGTATCCTCGCTGCACAGGCATCGCAGAGGGATCTCGAAGACCTCATGAGGGGGCAGAGTGAACGTGGAGGCCCAGTTCTCCGCCGTCTCGTCGTGCCACTCCATGCCCCAGCCGCAGATGGCAATAACGTCGTCGAAGCGAGTCCTCTCGTTGATGTCCTCGACCCGCAGTTGGTACTTGGCGTTGACGTGCCGCGACTCGCGGGTTCCGAAGTTGGGGCCGCTGGAGACTAGGTGCATGTTTTCGTGCCCGGGAAGCTTACGTAGGATCTTGAGATACTCGAGCGCCTGGGCCTTGCCGAGCTGCTCGGCACGGGTGATGCTACGGGAGTCGCGGGCGTCGTACGAGGCAGAAGCCAGGTATGTCGTGACGTCTCCCGACTGGGGGAGGCGAAGCTGCACGCTCGAGACCTTGGGGATCTTCGCGGCCAGCTTGGGGTCTTTCGCCTTGGCTGCCATGATGGCCTGCTTCCAGAGCTCGGCCGAGGGGTTGGCGTCCTTAAGCCCGCCGAATCGTGTGGAGAGCGTGCCCAGGTTGATGGAGCCATGGTTCCCGTAGCGAACAGAGGCACCGCCGTGGTATGCGAGGTCTCCATCTCCTGAGGCGTCGACGAATGCCCGGGCGGTGAATGTTGTCTGCCCTTTGCGCTCTTGGACAGTGACAGAGGTGATGTTGTTTTCGGTAGACCGAGTGGCGGAGACGACGGGAGAATGCAGGAGGACATCGATGTCATTTTCCGTGAGGAGAACATCGAGAGCGTATTTCATGCCTTCTGGTTCAAAAATCTAAGACCCAACGTTAACTACAGAGTAAACACTAGGTTGTATGCTCAGAGGGTTAACTTACCTGGAAGACTCCACGATGACGGGTTGGCTTGAGTCCAGTGGCACCGATTTCGAGAAGAAGCTTGTGTAGAGAGTCCCAGATGGAACCTACTGTTCTTCTAGGCTTGTCCGTGCATGTGTACAGCCCACAAAGAGAGTACACGCCGCGGTGAGTGCCCGCGCCGCCGAGGCAGCTCTCGCTCTCCAGAAGCAGGATGCGGCCGGAGGGGATGGCCTGTCGAGCGCCAATGGCAGCTCCCACTCCAGCAAACCCGCCACCGACAATAATCACATCATACTCGTGGTCGTCGGCCACTTCAGCATTGAAGTCTTGAACGTCAGATATTACTGCGGGCGTGAGGGCAGCGGGAGCCATTGCGTGTAACTTAGTCAGGATTCTCAACTGGGTGTCTAAGTCGGCCACCGATGTGAACGAAGAGAAATCCATTGGACCGAAATATTCTTGCTTCAAACATATACATACACGCGATGCCCATGCCTAATACAATTTGCCCCCGAATGCAACAACATCATGGAATCATTCAACAGTCTGCCCCTTTCGGGGAGCATCTCGAGGCGTGTGGCCAATCGGAGAGAGATCCGGTCGAAGGACGCCGGTGCCGAGCGGACTTCTCAGCCAATCATTGCTATTTCCGGCAGACCTTCATCCCGAGACGATGTCCGAGCATCGCCCTCATCAGCTCCTCCGTGCCTCCGCCTCGGGCACATCACTCTTGATCGTCCTTCGACTGCATTTCCGAGCGACTGCTCCCTTGTTTCGGGTCCTCTTCAACGCTTGCCAGCCAAGTACGAGCATTGGAAGACAAGGCCGAGCCTTCCGAGATCAAATGAATCAACCACCGATGCAGCCGAACAAGCCAGGCCACGGGATGAGCAGCGCCGAGAAGCCTACAGGGGGTGCGTCGACCCAGGCGCGGCGTACCAAGGTAACCACGGCTTGCCTAACCTGCCGCGCCAGGAAGGTCAAGTGTGACGGCCGGCGTCCAGTCTGTACGCGCTGTGCGGCGAAAGTCGGCCCCGACGGCCACCCAGCAGTTCCTTGCGAGTGGGACACGGCCGATGGCAGAGCAGCCGGGGTGCCTACACACTCAGGAGCAGCCAAGAGAGCGAAGAGGGCACACTCTGACCTTGTCGGCACGGGAGATGGCAACGCGTTTGCGACTCCCCAGTTCTTCCTCTCCCCTTCCAGTGCAAGCTCGCCCATCCCCTGCTTAGGCGAAGGCCTAAGAGGACTGTCCACCGCTTCCGGGAATACTTCCAACAGTCAGCACAATGGGCACCAGGAGTTGTGGGTGGACGCATTGGACAACCGCAGTAATGGCGCTCACCACGGCGAGACCTGCGATTTAACGTCTTACGGCGAAGTTGGCAGAGGAATTGAGCAAGAACTAGGGCGCCGGGGCCGTCGGGGCGCCCTGGGCACCGCGAGTGTTGGCCCTCTCGCGTCCAACATCCAAAACTCCGCGGCTGGCGACACCGACCCCGAGGAACGGCCAGCCCATCCGTTCCAGACAGTCGCCCTCAACCGTCACAACAGTATCATCTTCCGGCCATCTCAGCAGCTGAACGAGATTGACCTCGAGCTCCCTCGAAGGGCGAAGTCCGATACGCTCCTTGGCATCTACTGGGAGTTCTTCCACCCGATCTTTCCAACGCTCGATATCATAGAGACGAAGGAGGCCTATGCCAAGCTCTGGACGGGCGACTCAACGACCCCAAACCGCATATTCCTATCCATCATCAACATGATCTTTGCATTGGCATCTCGGGTGGATACGTCCTTGGCCCCGGCCCTGAGAGAAGAGGCATCGGCGCGGTACTGTGGTCGAGCGCTGGAGCTCTTCAACCGCGGCCGGATGCACTGCGTGTCCTTCTCTTCGATACAGGCAGCGCTTCTCATCGCTGAATATCTGCACTCTCTTCATCCCGAGCAGTGCTGGATGTACTCGGGCATTGCCATCCGGATGGCTCAGTCTCTTGGCCTCCACCGACCGCGGATGACCTCGTCGATCAGGAGCCCACGCGCGCTACTTCTGTGCCGCAGGGTATGGAAGCTGTGCGTGGCATGGGATCGCATCCTGTGCATGACGTACGGCCGCTCGATGATGGTGAGCCAGAGGGAAGCGAGTCTGTTCCCGCCACTCCATGCGCTCTCCACCAAGTCGGACACCACTCCTGAGAGCTTGGCGGAGGACATGGCCTCCTTGTTCCTGGACAAGTCGCTCGAGATGTACATGGTGGTGGGGCGTGCTTTGGATGACTTCTCCTCGTGGGACCTGGAGGCGCCGGAACAAGAGTCGCTTACCCCGACTTCTCGGGTGTCTCCTGGTTGTATTGCGGTCGACAGCGTTCTGAGATACGAGCGCGCGCTCTCGGACCTACGAGCAACGCTCCCACCGAGCCTCTTGATTCCAAACGTGTTCGAGACAACAGCAGGGCTACTCCAGCAACGACATGCTGTTGTATTGCATCAGAGGTACACACACACTCTCGATCTTGTTCGAGCTCTCGCAGCATCAAGGCTAATGCAAGTGCTCCACAGGTTCTCCCAAGCACAAACAGTCCTTCTCAGGCCGCTTCTCTCATATCTAGTGCGACTTCGGCAGTAGCCCAAAGATGGCACCAAGCATCACCCACCCAACTCTCTACACCACCGAACTGTCATTCAATGTGCGATATCGTGCGTTGCGGCAGCCCGCGACACGATACAGACCCTTCACACGTACCACCGATACCCGGCCGGCAGAGGTTCTCTGAATCTAACAAACACATGGTGGAACAACGTGCTATATCTCTACAGCGCGGCAACAGCTCTCATCGCAGCCCGTTTCTGTACCGAGGTTGTCTCCGGCGTCGGGAAGGCCGAAATGGACAAGTCTTGGTCCCTCGCTCTACGGCTGTTCCGGGAGTACGAGGCAAACGGCCACTGGGTGCGACAGCTGTCCCAGATCCTTCAGCGGCTTGTACGCACGGCTGAGGTCGCGCTGAGTCCGGCAGCAGTGACCGCTGCCAGACCGGTGGAGGGCGGGGATGAACTTGATCGGCCTGGCGAATCAAACCTCGCAGCGGATGAGGGGCCAGATGCTATGGAGTCACTCTTTGCTACTGGCATCGAGAACCATCCATTCTTGCCCCTGCCAGATCCGCTAGCGGTGATACAAGGCGGCATGCCGTTCTTTCACCAAGGAACAGACCTGGATGCCGTCTACTACTTTGGGAATGACCCCTTCTCGGCGCTTGGGGACGGCATGTTTGGGGGTTGAAACGATGTGCGAGGCCCGTCAAGCAGGTTGCAAGGCTTCTCACGGCGGACTCCAACGGGAAGTGGTTGTTCCGATGTTAGTGGCACGGTTTTAAAAGTTTGAGAAGTGTGATGAAGGCGATCTGCAATTCTGTATAAGTTACTATCGCAGCACCAACAACAGGGGCAGCATCAGTTACGAATTCTCGATAACCAAATTCATATGCAAGGAGTAAGGCCCAAACGTCGGTGGGGAGAACATACATCCAAGTGGCGCAATTTCAAAGGCCGACGAGATCGGGACATTCAGAGGTAGAGTCTAGGGCCCGTACTCGAGGTACCAACCAGTCGAGGTTCGGGGTTCTGACATCCTCCGTGGCCACCAAGGGCCAGAGCTCTTGCTAGCAGTCCTTTCGGCTACTTAAACTTTGTATTGGGGTTTGACCCGCGAGTCATTCGATAAATATCCAATCACAACCATCGGATTTCACCTGAAGCCGTCCCCGAGTACCGAGCCTCGTGTCGGAAATAGTTGTCATTGGCTTCACACAGTCCTCTGCCCCGTATCCATGCCGAACCCCACGGGACACCCCGCAGCCTCATGGGATCTTTTCTGGGGAAAGCGAGGTGGACTAGGTCCCAGCTTTTCGGGTCTTTGCTTCACGAGAGCATGGAATCGACGTGCGCTCTGGATGCTTAAAGTTGGCTCGCCGGCCCTGCCTCTCGTCGCAGGTCCAGCGTCCTCACCAAACTCATCACTCCTCATCCTCTTCTACTTTCACAGGTCACCCTGCTCACCGTTGGCCGTACGCCCATCTATCAACCATGGTGGCCAAGAATGATGAAATCGGCATGCCTCCTGGCCAATGCGCAGAGAACGTCGAGGATGCCAAGCCAAGGGCTGCCAACTTGGACGACGATCCCGAATTCACGGTCCAAGAGCAACGGAAGATTATTCACCGCATTGACCGACGCCTCGTCGTCATGCTGGGCTTGATATACTGTGTCAGTCTGATCGACAGAACGAACCTGTCAAACGCCGCCATAGCAGGCATGACGCCAGACTTGGAGCTCAACGTCGGGTTTCGTTACGTGAGTATCAGTGTATGATATTGTGACTGCACACCGGCTGACCTTGAACGTCCAGTCCATAACAGCCCTCGTCTTCTTCATCACCTACACGGTCTTCCAACCCCCCGCCACCATTCTGACCAGAAACATCGGACCTAGGATCTTTCTTCCTGCCCTATGCTTTGCCTGGGGTGTTGTCATGGTAAGCAACGTGAAACGACCGAAGGCAATGCCACCGTATAGCCGCTGACTTTGCCAGATCGGGTTCGGTTTCATCCACCACTGGTCAGTCTTGGTGGCGCTGCGTCTGCTTCTGGGTGTCTTCGAGGCCGGTTTCTTCCCTGGCTGCGTTTACCTGATCTCTACGTGGTACTCTCGTTACGATACCCAGAAGCGTTATGCCCTATTTTATCTGATGGGCACTATTGCGTCCGGCCTCGGCGGCGTTTTAGCGTACGGGCTTCAGCAGATGGTCAGTAATGTTCCGGAATATCCCCGATGATCGTCATCTGACTGTAGGCATGTTCAGGAGGGCCTTGGCGGACTGAGAGGCTGGCGATGGATCTTCGTCATCGAAGGCATTGTGACATGTCTCTTGGGGATTGCGGGCTGGGTCTTCATCGTTGACTTCCCCGACCGAGCAGTCAACAAGAAGTACTGGCGCTTCCTGTCGCAGAACGAGATCGCTTTCGTCCTCAGGCGAATCAACAATGACCGCAACGATGCCGATGGCCAGCCTTGGAACTTGAAGGCGTGGGCTTCTTCGGCACTCGACCTCAAGATCTGGGGCTTTGCACTATGCCTGTTGTAAGTCGGAGCACACGAGTGGACAAGGATTCTCTCTCTGACGCACTCAAAGCTGCTGCACGACCATCACTTCTGCGCTCTCGTTCTTCCTCCCCATCATCCTGCGAGAGAACATGGGCATGACGGTTGCGCAATCCCAGTGCCTGTCGACACCACCTTACTTCGTGGCCGCGGCATTCATGTACGCGGTCGCTTGGGTCGGGGACAAGTACAAGATTCGAGGCCCTCTCCTGCTCATCAACTGCGCCCTCGGTCTTATCGGCCTGCCCATCTTGGTACGTCCCTACATGTGCATAGAGCCCGTTTGTCAGCTCTACTAACAAGTTCCTAGGGCTTTGCGTCCAACCCAAACCTTAGGTTCTTCAGCACGTTCCTCATCTGTGTCAGCGGTCCCGGCGGCATCCCGACTTGCATGGCATACCAGGCCAACAATATCCGCGGGCACTGGAAACGCGCCTTCTGCTCCGCCACCTTAATCGGCTTCGGGGGCATCGGTGGAATCGCCGGGTCTCTGGTCTTCCGCCGTCAGGACTCTCCCCAGTATAGACCCGGCGTCTATGCCGGAATCGCGTGCAACCTGCTCATGCTGATCATCGTCGTCATCAACACCATCTACTTCCGGCGCTGCAACAAGCTTGCTGACGAGGGCAAGAAGGTCATCGAGGGAGACCCGAACTTCCGGTACACCATCTAGGCTGGCTCAAGGTCTCGACTTGGAGATCCTGGATGAAGCATGATGTATCTGAATATGCCCTGTCGCATATCTGAGCGGACGCGAATATTGTTCATAGCTTCGGGTGTAGTTCCATCAATGTTGACCCATTCCTTCGGTCTCCTATCGGCCTGTAGGACACGCCACCGCCATTCAAAATGCCCTCCCATATCCGCTCTTGCGTTTAGATGGTGCCATGAAGTCCATCTCCAAATCCTCCTGCTGCCCTTCCGCATTCTTCCTCGCTGCCTCATACTCCATGACGACCTCGGTTGTCCGGACGATGCTTTGCTTGTCTGGTGATTCGCCGATGATGCTGCGCTGGCTGTCGTCATCTCCAGGTTCCCCACGGTCACCCCCGGCTCTCGTCCTCGTAGTCCTTGATGCGGAGGGCGGCTTGGCCTTGCTTGACCAAAGAGACGTCCCAGGGCCGTCACCGGACATGCCGCCATCTTTGGATCTGTGCATATCCCGGAACAGAACACGCAGGACGGGAATAGAAGCGGCGATGATGGTGACATTCGGTTCCGCCTGGCCCCAAATGAAGATGATAGAGAGACGATCTGGAGGTTGCCCGCTAGTTAGCGGCGTTCCAACGGACTGTGACATGACTTACATGGAATATTGGTCGCGGTCGCCACCGTCAGGATGTTCACCACCTTGACCACGCCAATAGCCCCTGCAACGAGGCCGAGACTCATTCCGACTGCGGCACCGATCTTCTCGTGGCGCTTCATTTGCAGAGTCCAGAGGATCTTCCAGGGTAGAAGGGCAAGGCAGAAATCGACAATGGCAGAGTATCCTGTCATCTCATGGTTAGTCTGGGGTCCTAGGCGATGTGACAGCTAACATACCGTTGCAAATGACGGCCATGATAGCCATCAATTCCACAGACCAGCAAGGAGGAGGCAGGGAGACCTCATAGCTATCGCCAGGGCGCCCGCAGGCCGGCTTCCACGTTGTGACGCAGTTCGCGAGGAGCAAGGCGTTCATGGACGCGACAAGAGCCCAGATGAACCAACGTTGCCAGCCTTGAGCGACGCGTAGAAGGGTTATGGCAAACGAGGTCTTTGTCAGACCGAGGGAGATTTTGTTGAGCACGTCGGCGGTGGTCGTCAGGGTATGGTTGCGGGGGATGATGTCCAGAGTCATGCCAAACCCGACGCGCATCAGCTCGGTGATGACTCCCGTGTTTGCGAGAAGAGTTGACTGTGGAAATAGGAGAGTCATTATCGGACAGTAGTGCGAGAAGGTGATGGCTGTGCCAGTTGGCACGGTTGGGTATGTGAGCCAAAGAAGCACGAAGTACTCACCCACCCAGCAAACAGAATGTAGTCATCCCACCACATGCCTCTGGTTCGGAAGATTTTGCAATATACCCGAGCGACGAGAAAGAGTGTTGCCACAACAGTCATCGTCCATATGGAAGCATTGACCGTTGGCGCTGGGTCGTCGGTAAACACTGGCATTTGTTGAGCAGGGTCGGTGCTGTCCGCCCCAGCTTCGCTTGGTTCCTGTCGTGCCGTTATGGCAAGGAAGATCTCTGAAAGCTCTGCCATCATGAAATCGCCGCGACTGTCAGAATCCTGGTGACGGAGAATACAAGTGACAGAAGGGGATGGATCTGTGGCCGAAGGACATAGATAGACCTAGACCGACCGGATCATCAAAAAGCATCGCGAAAAAGCCGCAAACGTGCCAGATATCAATGATCACCATCACACTTGACCCATCCATTTCGCCGAAGAAACCTACCCCCGAGTCTTGCGTCTTGACAAGGATGCTTCTCCTGCAGAATCCCGTGCTGCCAGCATGAGACTCTGCCCAACGGCAGAAACCTTGCCTTGTGACAGTTGGTACTGTGTACGGGAGCCAACACACCGCTGCGCCCTCTCCCCGGCCCGAACTGCATGGATTTAGAGTGGCTTGGAAAGGGGCAACCGACGGCCTGGAACCGAATGTGCAGGTTCTTCATGGCTCTTGGGTTCTAGGCCAGGGAGCTGGTACATCATCCGCTGCGACCGAAACCTCTTGGCTAGCAAATGTCTTCGCAGCGGATTATTATCCATACCATGCTGCGTAAGTACGGCACAACAGCTGGACTGCCAGTGTTGCATGTCGCAGTGGATAATATCAACACTGGCTCGGTGGCGATGAGCGGACCGCCCTCTGTTGTTCCAGCCTCTCGAGCCACAGGAGAAAACAACCTAGATCCCCGTCCCTCCTCTTGCGATCCCCTGAATAATGTCGCGGAAACGGTCCGATTTCAATAGTTCACCTCGGTTCCAAAGTCTCGGGTCAGGCCTTGGAAGAAGACCAGGTTCTTGGAGGATCCGCAAATCAGATTCCCTTGTTGTTAGTGATGCCAAGGTGTTGCTTGCAGGAGTTGGCGTGACTATCTGCACCAAGTGCAGACGGCAAATTGGTCAGCCTCGGCAACGGTATTCTGCAACAATTCTCTCCCGTCCCAGAGAAATATCTGGACCTCCAGGACGCACCCTGATCTCTTTCATCGCTTAAACCCTTGGATCATGCATCACATGCTGGTCACCGGACAGTTTGGTGTCCCGTTTCCCGACCGAAGCCCACATCATGGCTCAAGCTAATCAAAGCCAACTTGAAAGCTGCAGGCTGTGTTCGTTCCCTCTTGTAGACTCGTAATCGCGCCGCTGATCGCGTTCTGCGGCTTCGTTTCTCCTGCCTCATCAGACAGCCGACTTGAGTTATTGCATTGAGCCATTAGGCATTTTGTTTGATACACCATAATGAAAAGGGCTCTCGGAATTGCGACGACCGGGCTTCTGCTCGTAGCAACGGCGGCGGCAGCAGCCACTTGTCGATGCCTGCCTGGCGAAGAGTGCTGGCCAAGCGAAGACGAATGGCGCGCACTCAATGCAACAGTAGATGGTGCCCTCGTGAAGGTGGCACCCATTGGGGCCGTCTGTCATGATCCAACCTACGACCAGGATGCCTGCGAAGACCTTCAAGCACGATGGAACGACGTCAAGACCCAGTAAGCGCTTTGCATTCCATGTGATGCCCAATTGAACGAAGAGGGGACATACTCTAATATCAACTGCCGATACTAGTTACGAGTCCATGTCCTCCCTCATGACTGCGTACTGGACCGGTCAAACATGCGACCCTTTCGCCCCTCGAGAAACTCCCTGCACCGCGGGCAACTACAACGCTTACACCGTCGATGCACGAACACCTGAAGATGTCAAGGCCTCTCTCGCGTTTTCTAAGAAACATAACATCCGTTTCATTGTTCGAAACACGGGCCACGACTTTTGGGGTCGTTCCATCGGCCATGGAGGACTCGCGGTCAGAGTTGCAAGCTTCAAGGACAACACGATCCTCGACTGGGAAGATGAAGGCTTCTACACCGGCCCTGCCTTCAAAATTGGCGCCGGCATGATGGCCATTGAGGCCCAGAAAGCTTTGGAGCCTCACGGCTTTGTGATGGTGGCTGGCTACGGGAACACAGTTGCCCCTGCAGGCGGCTACGTCCAGGGAGGGGGCCACTCGCCTTTGAGCAGCGTTTACGGCCTTGCAGCGGACCAGACCCTGGAGTATGAAGTTGTCACAGCGGACGGAGACCTCATCAAGGTCAACCGGAACGATTACCCGGACCTTTTCTGGGCCCTCAATGGTGGAGGTGCTGGAACCTGGGGTGTGGTAGTCTCCATGACCGTTCGGGTCTACCCTCAGCGACCCATGGCGGGTGGGCAGGTCTTCCTGGACCCTTCCACGATCCCTGCGGACAAGTTCTGGGCAACTGTCGACAAGTTCTACTCCCTCATCCCGTCGCTGACCGACCGGGGAGCGTACATTACCTATGCCTTCGCCAACACACATTTCGTCTTGTACCCCATCTCCGTCTACAACAAGACCAGCGCCGAGTTGGAGGAGATGCTCTCCCCGTTCACCACATATCTTTCCGAGGAGCAGATACCTGCTCTCATCCAGTACAATGACGCGGATACCTACATCGAACACGCCGCCGTCAACTTCGCCGAGTCGCTTCCGATGGTCGAGTTCCCGTCAGGAGGCCGCATCATCCCCCGCGACACCCTGGTCAACAGCACGAGTCGCGGCGAGCTCGTCTCTGTCCTTCGACACATTGCATCTCAAGGCATGACAATCTCAAGCACATCCATGCGTCCCGTGCAGAGAACCACCAACCCGACTTCGGCGCACCCAGCCTGGCGGAACGCAGACTGCCTCGTCATCCTCAACGTACCCTGGCAGAACGGCAACCGGGCCGCCAACGACGCCGGCGTCAAGAGGCTGACAGACCTTGCACCGCTTCTCATCGAGGCCGTCCCGGAGAGCGGGTCTTACAGCAACGAGGCGGATTCCTTCATGCGAGGCTGGCGGCGCGAGATGTACGGGGTGAACTGGAGCAGGCTACTCGAGGTGAAGGACAAGTACGACCCGGAGGGCGTCTTCTATGCACATCACACTCCTGGTGCGGACAAGTGGCATGTCAGCCCGTCAGGAAGGATGTGCAGGGCGAGTGACATCTGCCCGCGAGGCAAGGGGCCCAAAAGCAACTTCATAGACTTCTAGATAGCACTAAGCATGACGATGGGATCATGTCACTCTCCATGCCAAGGGGACCATAGCACGTATAGCTTCTAATGTCTCGTTTCTTTAGTCATATATCACGCATCAATCCGGATCCTTGCCGACGGTGTCTCGGTTGCTGTACAAAGATCGCGAAGCCGAGTTCCATCAAGATGCATCTCCGGTCATCTCCCGGTTGCCACGAGCTGCTGGGTGGGTTGCCACAGGAAAGTCAGCTTTCCCCTTATGAATCGGAGGAGGAATGAAGAGGATTGAATGTTCGTTCCCTTGGTCTGCCCGTATCCCTTTCAGAGGCGACTTGCCGAGCCTGGCCACCTCTTCATAACCTAACGGTACACTCATCCGTCTTGTTTAGCATATCTCCTTACCGAAATTTGATGTTACAGGAGTGCGCAGTCTTCAAATACTCAAGTTAGCTTCTTTCGCCACCGTCCTCATGTGCTTCTCTGCGTGTATTGTTGAGGTTGGGACTTTTCATGAGAATCACATGTCAGAGACGTTGGAGATGTCAGGATCTACAGGGACCCTGATGAGGCGTCATTCCAGCACATTCTCAGTCCACGTCGCCTGGTCCGTGCCATCGCCTGATATGGTTATTACAGGGCCTGGACAGGGATAAGCTTTTCGGGAAATTTGTTAGGGATCGACAGGTGATGGTGTATTTGTGCACCCACCTGTGGTGGCAGTATACTTCAGGACAGAAACCATCTACCAAAACGGTCCTTGCACTGCCCCGCGCCCCCGCTCGGTCTCATCATCGATGGGCCGATGACGTTGCTGTGGAAGGGAGCTCTTGCCCCTCGCTCCAGTTTCACCACCACCAGCAGCAAGAGGCCGCCTCCCACCAAATCGAATCGTCGGTGCCTTGGCAGATTCCGTAACACCCTTCGCGTCCCCATCTCGTGACAATTCCTTTTTCTATCAAGACATCCCGCTTCCTTTAAAACACCTTTCTCCCGCCCTACAACCTCAACCAACGCAACCCTCCCAACCCACATCTCTCGACTCCCACCTCTGAATCCCTGAGATTACCCCGCCTCAACAATAACCACCAACCCCAATCACACCGTCATCACAATGTCTGCCAGCGCAGTTCACGTCAAGAACATCTCCTCGTCCACCGAGGACAAGGAGATTCGCGACTTCTTCAGCTTCTGGTAGGTCTCCTCCCCTCCGTCTCAATCTGACCCCCCAAGATCCCTCCTAACTAACGACGCGCAGTGGCAAGATCACCGACATCCAGGTCTCCCCCTCCGGCGAGAACAAGGAGGCCACTGTCACCTTCGAGAAGGAGACTGCCGCCAAGACTGCCCTCCTCCTGAACAACACCCAGCTCGGCGGATCACACATCAACGTCACCAGCGCGTCCGGCGATTCTGGCGACAACGGCGGCTCCCCCAAGACGGACGCCGACCGCGACAACGACGAAATCACGCAGGAGGATAAGCCCCGCGCGCGCATCCTGGCCGAGTACCTCGCGCAAGGATACGTCGTCGGCGACGCCGCCCTCCAGCGCGCCATTGAGCTCGACCGCCAGCACGGCGTGTCCTCCCGCTTTTACGGCACCCTCCAGCGCCTCGACGAGAAGTACCACGCCACCGACCGCGCCCGCGCCACCGACCAGTCGTACGGCATCAGCGCCCGGGCCCAGGGCCTCTTCGGCGGCATCAGCAGCTACTTCGAGCAGGCGGCCACCTCCCCCACCGGCAAGAAGATCGTCCAGTTCTACACCGACTCCCAGCGCCAGGTCAACGACGTCCACGCCGAGGCACGCCGTCTCGCCGATCTCAAGAAGGAGGAGTACGGCGGCAGCGCCTACAAGGCCTCCGGCCTGGAGAGGGTCTTCGGCAAGGAGAAGGAGGCCCCTCCCGCCACGGGCGAGAACATCGGCACCACGTCCTCCACACAGCCCGACCCCAGCTCGGCCGTGCCCCTGTCCAGCACCGACGAGAAGGTCACCTACAAATAAGCACGCGGTCACTTCTCGTGAGGATGAAACGTGGGAGGGCAGGCAGGCAGGCGTTGCGGTAGCGTTTTATTAGCATCCGGTCGTTGGGATTTGCGGCTTTTTCCTTGGTACGAAGTTTAGCAGAATGACACAAGCACGACATGACGAAACGAACATCATGTGCCGAGGACAACTCGGCGGCTCTAGATGGCTGGTCCCTCGACCTTGCCGGGCAATTGGTTTCAGGTTCGCAAATCGATTCAATTAGGAATTTATCTCATCCATCGTACACATCGTGATCTTCCCCCAGTAATCTCAACGCTCCTCAATGCTTGCCGTACTTGGCCTCCAGGTTGTCCTCCATGGGTCCCCTGGGGTTGGAAGGGAGGTTCTGGCCAGGTCAGCCGGGTGGTCCTCTTGTCGCCTCACGCGAGAGACGGGCGTCATACCTTGAGCTGTTCTTTGTTGGTCTCCTTGCTCTCGGGGGCCTTTGAGACGCCCTTGCCGGAGCCAGGAGTTTCCTTCATCTGGCGACCAGACTGGGACTCGGGGGGAGGAGATTCGCGTCCCTCAGGCATTGTGATGTGTGGCAGAGAAGTGTAGGCGGTTCGAGTGGATAGGCTTGTAGCTTGTGCTTGTGTTTGATATTGTTATTGTTGAAGAAGAGAAGGTGGGCTTGCTACAGAATTTATATACCGAGCTCCTCTTATGCTCCCACCGCGCTTTCATTACTCAGCTACGTGGCTGCCATTCTAAAGGGTTGACATCAGCCTGTCCAGGGGCAAGTACGATGGCCGATGCCGTCATCTGGTTGACGTCAAGTTTGCTTCATTTGGGTGCTCACTGAAGCTGCCCGGAGCTGTTGCTGCGGGGGTGGGGTCGTCTTATCTTATCACTGTTCCAACCTTTTGAGGGAGATCCTTCCCAGAGTGAGTGAGTGAGTGAGTTTGAGATGTTGAGCCAGGGATGAGCGAATTGAACAGAAGTCCTCGTCCTCGCTGCATAGAGGAAAAGAGAGGTAGATTGGATGTGCAGCATGGTATGAATGAATGAGCGCCTGTTCCTCGCATCCCGTCTGAGGCAACGACGACAGATGATGACTAAGCGAGACCTTGTTTTGTCGAGCGCGCTGGAAAGCGTCTCCAATCATCACAAAACACCAACAGATTCATCACGAACTCTTCCATGTCACATCTCGAAGATGAAGTACTAACTAACGTCGTGAATCATTCATATCAAGAAAAACACTACTAGTCGTACAAATTCGGAACCGCATTTTACAGAATCGCAACGCAACCAGCCCAGAAAAACAACAGCCCAAAAAGGAGACCGTGATCCATCCTCAGCCACATTTCGACGCTTCAGCTCGTGTTCTTGTTTTACTTCTTCTTTCCGTCCTGCTGCTTCCCGCCGAGGGCCTTGGTCAGGCTGCCGAGACCGAGGCCGTCGAGGAGCCTGTTCAGGCCGAGGCTTCCGAGGAGGCCATCGATAATGCCACCGAGGCCGAGACCGTTGAGCTGGAGGCGCAAATGTCAGCGTTGAGCATCATCAGGAGTGCAATGGAGTAAGAACTTACCAGACGGCCGACAAGGTTGAGGACACCGGCCAGCAGGAGACCGACGGCTGCCAGGATCTGGAAGAGAGGCTCGGTCAGGAGACCCCAGAGAGGGTTGAGCTCCTTCTTGGCGTGGGGCATGTCCTCGATCTTCCTCTTCGCGCCGTCGATGCAGGTGGTGACGGTACCCGTGAGCTGGTATGCTGTTAGTACTTGCCATCATCTCCGTATTGGGCGTTTTGCTTACCTCCTTCAGGACCTCAGCCAGGTGGTGCTCGGCCGGGGTGGCCTCCTGGGTGCCCGACTTGTGCTTGGCCTGGCGCTGGATGCGGCCGTCAGGGTCGAGAGCACGGACGGAGCCGTTGAGCTCGCTGAGGATCTTTCCGCCCTCCTCGATCAGGGGCTTGACCTGCTTCACGAGCTCCTCCTCGTCCAGCTCCTCCTTGGGAGTGCGCTCGGCCCTGTCGATCTTGTCCGTGATCATCTTGCAGATGGGCCGGACCTTGTCCAGGCCCTGCTCGATCAGACCACCGAGGTTCTTGGCGAGCTTCTCGTCCTTCTCGGCCTGCTCCCGCTTCTCCTTGTCCTCGGCAGACTCCTCGGGCTCCTCAACGAGGTCCTCGACCAAGGTGACATGGCCGATGGTAGTACCCTTGGAGTCGACGACATCGTTGTCATCGTCAATCTCCTTGCCGGCGCAGATAGAAAGGTCGCCGCTGGTGAGTTTGGCAAGCATATTACCCTCCTTGTCGTAGACCTCACCCTTCTTGTTGACACGAAGACCCTTGAGGGGGCCTGCCTCCTTCACCTCCTCCTCCGGCTCCCAGCGCTCGGCCTTGCCGATGGAGTTGCCGTTGCGGTCGAGAACGTCGCCATCGTCGTCAACAGCGCGTCCGAATAAAACCTTGCCATCGCCCTTGACGAGACGCCCGACGATATCGCCGCTGGGAGTCACGACCGTGCCGTCCTTGGCAACGGTGCAACCGGGGAGGTCGGTGAAGGGGCCCTCCTTGAAACCCTCGCGATCACCCTCGGCGACGAGCTCAGCCTGGCCGAGTACATCTCCAGACTCGGAGAGGATCTGACCCAGCTTGTTGCACATGCGCCCGGTGAGGCGCTTGACATCACCTTCGATCTATACCAGTGTTAGCGTTGTACTACGAAACAGGAAGAGGATAAACATACCACGCGACCGAAGATGTTTCCGTTCGAGTCGACGACGTTGCCGGCCTTGTTAACACGCTTGCCAGCAAGGATGGACTTGTCGACCTCGGGCTCGGGCTCGGGCTCGGCCTCAGGCTCGGGCTCCCAGCGCTCAGCATGGCCGAGCTTGTTGCCCTGCTTGTCGAGGACGTCACCGTCCTCGTCGACCTTCTTGCCCTTGAGCTTCTTGGCATCACCCTCAACCAGGCGGCCGACGATGTCACCGTCACTGGTGACCTCGCCGTTGGACTGCACCGTGGCATCGGGGAAGTCCTCGAAGGGGGCGGGCTCCTCGAACTCGCGGCGGTCCTTCTCCGGGATCAGCTCGGCCTGGCCGATGACCTCGCCAGCATCGTTCCAGATCTGGCCCTTCTCGTCAGCCTTGCGACCAACTGTCGTATGGTTAGCATATTGTCTCGATGACGAAATATTGGGCAGGAACACGTACCAAGGTGCTTGAGGATACCCTCGGTAATCCTGCCGATGGCCTCGTTCTTGTCGTTGACGAGGTTGCCACCCTTGTTGACCTTTGCGCCCTTGAGGATGGACAGGTCGGCAGCCTTCTCGGCCTCTTCCTTCAGCTCCTCGGCGATCTCAGACTTGAGCTCGACGCGACCAATCTCGCTTCCGCTCTCGTTGAGCACAAGGCCTTCGGGGTTGATCTCGTGGCCAGCCAGCGCCTCCGGATCGCCTTCGACGACCTTTCCGATGGAGCCCTCCTCGAACATGACCTTGCCCTCGTCGTCGATCTCGGCACCCTCGAACTTGGCGAAGGGGGCGGGCAGCTTGTCGCCCTCGATGCGGACGGTCTCCATCTCGTCGAGCTGAGACTGGGTCGCGTCGGCGGCGCCCTCGGCTTGCTCAGGGATCCCTTCGGCGGTCTCCTTGGCCTGGTCCGTGGAGTCGCCGGCAACGTCCTTTGCCTCGTCTGGCACGTCTCCAGTGACGTCTCCCGCCTTGGAGGTGGTCTCCTCTGCGGTCTCCTTGGCCTGGTCCGCGGTGTCGCCAGCCACGTCCTTCGCCTCGTCTGGCACGTCTCCGGCGACGTCTCCAGCCTTGGATGTGGTCTCGTCCGCGTTCTCCTTTGCCTGGTCGGCGGTCTCTTCTGCAGTGTCCTTGACCTGGTCGGTGGTGTCTTCGACTGCGCCCTTCGCAGTCTCGGTTGTGTCTTCGGGGGTCTGCTCTGCTCCCTCGGCAGCTTCTCCTGCCTTCTCGGTCGCGTCGTCGGCAGTGTCCTTTGCCTTCTCGGCGGTGCTGTCGGCGGCGCCCTTGGCGTCATCCGGGATTCTCGCGTCATCTGGGCTGATCTCTGTGAGGTTGTCGCCAGTAGAGTCGGTGAGCTGGGTCTTCGAGTCAGTCTCGCTCTGTGGCGGTTGCGATTTGGTCTCTACCTCGAGGCGGGCATCGTCTGCGGCCTGCTCCTGGTCCTTCAGGTCGATGGGAGCGGCTTCCGAGGCCTTGTCCGTGGTGTCGAAGAGGTCCTTCTTGGCCTGTTCCGTCACCTCCTCCTTCTTCTCGGGATCCCTATCCTCGGGCTTGGAGCCGAGAAGGCCGCCGAGCATGCCACCGCCCTCACCGCCGCCGAGTCCCAGGCCCTTCGTGAGATCGCCCACGAGGGGCACGGTGCGGTTCACGGTCTGGACGGTGCCATCAGCGGTGTCAACGACGCCCTTGACACCTTTTGCGGCTCCCATGATGCTGAAGCCGCCGCCCTCCTTGGCTTCGCCCTCCTTACCGTCGTCACCGAGGGGCAGCGCCTTTCCAACGATTCCGCCATCCTTGCCGACGATCTCTCCGGTGGCTGTCACGACGTTGCCGACTGCAATTGGTTAGCAACATTGCGTGTAAGAGGGGGAGCTGGAAAGCCATACCGAGGTCGCCAGGTTCTCCTTCAGTAATCTTGCCGACTGTGTTTCCAGCATCGTCCACGATGTCTCCGGACTTGTTGACGATGCCAGCAGCGAGGTTGCCGACGGGTTCTTGTCCCTTGCCCTCCGCTATTCTCGAGTTAGTCGCCAAGTCTGTGGGGGAAAGGGTCGCACGCCAGGTGGGAACCGCCGCCTGTCAGGGAGAGACATTGGGCGCGCTACAGCTTGTAGCGCCTGTAACGCACGGGTCTGGACTCTTCCGAGGGGGTGGTACGCACATTGGTTCTCGCCGCCCCCAGCGCCGGGGACAGCTTGGCCGAGCTTCTTTCCAGCTGAGCCCAACATTTCTGATATTCTGGTCTGTGTGATGTTTTTTCTTTACAGCTCTGGATGAACTGCTATCTGTGCAGGAAGGGTTCACACCACCTTTGGAGCAGATCCCGCATGCTCCGTCTTATACCTGCCCGCCTCGACCAGCAAAACAAGTTTCGGCCTGCCTGCTCAGTACAATACGTCAAACTCAGTGGGAGCTTCTACTCCCCCTAGGGGCCCAGGCCATGCACTCGCCACGGTCCATGACTTCATTGGGAAATGGTCAGCGTTGTGGCCCCGTCTATCATGACGCAAAGCCACACCCGGCAGCAGCCTTACGATGCCGCCTGGCATCTGAAGCTGCCCGGTTACAGCTGCTTTCTGGCGGCCATGACGCAATGTGCGCTCGGTGTAGAAGCAGAATGGGCTTGTGATGGTGCGGCACGTCGAGGCGTAAGTCTGTTGTCATTGGGGACAGGCTGGTGGTGATCGGCGTCCTACTGGAGGTGTGGCACCCAGCTTGCTCGTGTGTGGCTGGAGCTCCCTCCGGCGTTGGAGAAGCACCCCCTAACCCCTGTTGCCACAACGGCCACCCGCGCGAACTTCCCAGCTTCGACCAGCCCACACCCATGCCCGTTCTCCTCTCAGAATCGAGATTCACAAGCTGGCTGCCCGTTTACAACGTCATTCACGCCGGTCGAGGTGCGCCACCACGCGATAGCGCCCCGCAGACACGCGTGCAGAGCACATGTGCCGAGCCACGGGCTCTCGGTCTGCTCCTTCACGCGTCGTCCATCACGATCGATCCCTCCTCGATGTGCGTGCGGGGCATCTTGAGGGACCCCGGACATCTGGAATTCTAGAATCAGAGGAGCTCCGAAAGTGCTTCTTTAGTGTGTGATGCTCTCGACATGTGATAAAATTACTCGAGAAAATCCGTTCTCCCATCGGCAACTCCGTAAAGTACACCAGTAAACCTACGGACTTGAGAGTGAGATTCCAAAATCCGATACCGAGAAATCCATTCTTCCCGTAGAACGCCCGGGACTCCGCGCTGGCCTCCTTGTCCCCAGAATCAAGATGTAGCAATATGAATGTTAGGCCCTCCTCCGCCGTTGAACACCGTGGGTATCTTGATAATAAGCTGGACTCCATCGTTCGTCGACTTTACGTCGAGATAAATCTCAGAGGGGCTCGGCGCGGCAGTAGGCTTGGGATTCTGGCCGTGGCAGCTGCAATTCTGCGACTTTCTCTGCCCCTGCGAGGCGCCGCCGCCGCCGCCGCCCTGCGTGCTCCCCTGCACCCCCTTGCCCACGTGGTCACCGTTGAAGTGGCCGACTACATTATTGCTCTTGTCCAGGATGTTCCCGAGGTGGTCGACCTGCAGCCCGTCGCCCATGCCCTGGATCGGCTGCGGCGGCGGCGGCCGAGGCGGGATCGTGTCGTTCTCCGCGACGTACCCGACGACCTCGCCATGTGCGTTCATGACCTCTCCCGTGGCGGAGACGGGCCGGCCGATCATGGCGGGGAGGTCGCCCTCGACGCGGCCGAGGACCTGCCCGTCCCACTCGAGGACGTTGCCGAACTCGTCGACGTACTTGTCCTCGAGGCCGTCGGCGAGCTCGGCCAGGTTCGGCGGCAGCGTCAGCCCGGAGGAGAGGGGCGTGACCTTTGGGATCTGGATGGTCGGGTTCGGCGGGTCGTTCTCATCCTTGGCCTTGAGGGACGGCGAGGCGCGCGGGGTGGGCGCGTCCTCGTCGGTTGATTCCGATTCTGCCCCTTCGCTGTCTGAGCGCGGGGGCGGGGACGGGGACGGGGACGACGACTCGGCGGCCGTTGTGCCGTCCTTGCGGACACGATACTGCTCTAGGGGGATTTCCCGTGACTCGCGAAGCTTCAAGGGGACTGTGAAGTCCGGCGACGAGGGTGGTGATGACTCCGAGGGCTTGGTGTCTTGCTTCGGGTCGGACTCATCACGGGCCCCGAGGGACGACGAGGGGGCTCTCGACTTGGAGTTCAGACGAGGTAGGCCGGGGCGCATCTTCGCCTGCGACGAGGTCCGTGGAACTGGAGCTGCTTCTTGGCCTTCGTCGTCGACTTCGACGACCTCGTAGTCGTCGTTCTTGTGGTCTTTTGCTCCCGGATGGGAATCCGAGGGCGCATTGCGCATGGAGGCGGGATCCATGCCGGGCCCTGATGCAGGGGCGGGCATCTGCATGGGGTTATGGGCTTTGTTCCTGGGGGAAGCGAGCGTCTCTGGCAAGGCTATGGCTCGGCAGGACTGGCTGAGTGTGGAGATGAGCGAGCTGGACCTGCGGCGAGGAGTGTCCGATTTGCGTCAGGAGATACAAGTAGGTGTAAAGGTGTGAAGGCGGTCTACGCGGGACTGCGACTGGGGGAACGGGGATGGGCTTTGGCCGGGGGTTCAAGGGATTCCTGGATCAACTGATGCTCGACGCGGGCGTTGTCGATCTCTTCGAGGTCTGGAGGTATGAAGTGGCCTTGGGTGGGCTCTAATGGAGAGTTTGGGGCGCGACACGAGAGTCTGGGAGGTTTGTTGAAGAAGCTGACAGTGACGTACTTGACCAGAAGGTGGTGGGAGAGCTTGGACAGGTGTGGCTGCTGAGGTCGGTCAACAAGGAGTGGCTCAGTGGAGAGTCCAGCTTGCAAGACAGGTCCAAGCATGCGCTACCAGAGTTGGAGAGATCGAAAACAGGGATCAGTCGGCTCGGGGGGGCAGCTTGTCAGGCTGGAGGTAGCATTTGCACCCACCACGGGGGTTGGCGGGAGGAGACTACGGAGTTGATGCCGCTCAGGCTCCATGACGCAGAGGCTGGAACGAAAGTGTGCTGCTGGAGCCGCTCGAAATCAAGATTCCAGGGCCGATGAGACAGATGCCGCCTTCGACGCGTGGCTGCGGAGTTCTCTGGTCCAGACTCACTCCGTCTGCTGGGTCTTGATGAGCCCTGTGGGTAGGTAGACAGCACGTGGAGTCCAGCAGTCCACAGCGCTGGAGTAAAACCACAATGTATTGTTCAACAGTTGCCTGAGAGTCTCTAAAGGGGGTGGTACATACAGGGGTTGGGCTCACTTGACCGTTGTTGACGACACGGTGACATTCGACGGTCGCGGTCAAGTCATCATGCCGAGAGAAAATACATACTCAGCTCTGTCTCCGGAGCAAAGTTACCTGGACGTCTGTTGTGAGTGGCTCCAGGAGCAAGTATCCCCTGTCCAGTACTTGTGTAGTGGTTGTAAGCCAAGACCAGCTGTCAGCGACAGGGTTGCAGGGGTCGGAGGTGGTCTCCCGCTTTATTGCAAGTCCGGTTCCACTCAGCCACACACGACCTCCTGTGGCTGTGACACGCGTTCCTGACGTCTGCTTGGGCTCTAGCCTCAATGCCGGGTCTGACAGAATTTCAAAAAGTTGTTTAGACTCTGGCTAGTTTCAACGGCCTTCAACGTCGTCCCTTTCTGACTCCCAAGTGCGAAGAAGACCTGCCGAACAACCGACTATCGTGACGACTCGTCACAATTGCGGCATCTTCGGTCGCCTCGTCCCTGCACAGGCCAGCCCCCTCCGCTGTATCGGGGAGGCGGACTGTGGGTGTCTCGCCCCAACTTGGCTTCCCTGTCAAGCACCTCGCTCCAGCCGCGATCTCGATTGAGGCGACAAGCGGAACGGAAAGGACAGGGACCCGCAGCGATCCACACTTCCGTTAGGAGCGGAGAGGAATGGAGAGGAACGTCCATGAAACGAGCCAAGATGGGGCGCCAGAGTTCTGGGCGTGAAGATCGGCTTGTGGCCCCCCTGGCGTGCGCCCGAATTTCCCATCCCACTTTGCCATCCCCTCATCGTCCGGCGCTGATCCGTACTGGGGAGCTAAGAACGGGCGCTATCCGGCAGCGCATCCAGGTCAAAGGTACAACAACGCCACAGAGTCACGCAGAACCAATAAGCCGAGTGACAGCCGTCGAAGTGGTGTGTACTTCTGCTGCTGCTTGTGCGGGGAAGACGTTCCTCTCGCTCGAGTTTTATCATTTTGGCTGGTCATGAATATCCAATGTTCCGTACAATTACAGAGAGAGCTTCCCCTAACGCAAGCCCTCCACGAGGCGCCCGGCGACCTTGGCAGGTCTGCTCGTGCCGCCGTCTTCGTGTGGCCCATCGACATGACGTTGCTGTTTCGTCCGAAAAGCAATGATGCCAACTGGCTTTATGTCCCCGCTCCCGTTTAAGACTCGTGGCAAAAAAAGAAAGTAACCAGCAGAGCTCTCGACAAATGAAATCATGGTGTCGTCGTCAAATATAGCCGCCCGCAGTGGTGGTGACTTTCGCGCGCAAAAACAACAAAACGACCCCGTCTTGCTCCGACCAGATGAACGCCTCTCAGTTCCTGAAGGGTGGTGAAAAAGCCGGTCAGCCCTCGTGAATAAAAAATCTAGCCCGTACTTTTGGACACCGTTGGTAAGAACACGGACGGAAAGTCTCGAGATTGGGGGTGGTTATCCGGAGGGGTTACTCACAGGAGGGCGAGCTCGAGGTCACCGTGGATCCGCGCCTTGAGCGTGATCTCGATGTCCAGGTTGAGGTCCAGCCTCAGACGCAGGGTATCCGACTTGTCGCCGCCGCCGCCGCCGCCGAGGGCGTTTCCGGCCACGTTCCCTAACGTGTTTTGCACGCCGCCGGTCAGGTTCTGGGCTGTGTCGGTCACGCCGCCGACGCCGCCGAGGTTGTCGAGACCGCCAAGGGGTCCGCCCTGTCCGCTCTGCTGGCGCTTCTGCATCTGCTGCCTGTTGCCCCTAGGTCGCTGGCGGCGCTGGCGCTGGGGAGGCTGCTGCTGCTGCTCCTCGGAGCCCTCCTCATCGGAGGCGTACTTGGTCTCTCGTGGGGAAGAAGACATGTCGGTGGTGGTTTGGTGTTTGATGGGGAAGCGTTGGGGGTATGATGGAGAATGCGGCTCGGAACAGGTACCTCGTGGTAAGTGAATTATGTGAGTTTTCTTTTCTGTCTGTGACCCTTCTTCTGCAGGCACCGGAAGGGCTTGTCATATAAACCAATCCCCCAAGAGCCGCAGCGGAAACAGGGTAGGGGACCTCGAGGCGGGATGAGATCATGCTGGACCCTGAATTCCTGCTTCCCACCCTCCAGCTTCTGCCGGCATTTCGTCACAGTCTCTCCCTCTGCCTGCCTGCCCGTATCTATCAACTCCTCGACATGACGTCGAGGGTCCGGTACAGCACGGGGGTGAGGCAGGGGGGCAGGACGTGGTGGAGGGGTGCAGGGGGTCTTGTCGTCCTGCGGGTCGGTGGCCAGCCCTCCTCCACCTCTTCATCCCCGGCCGTGCACATCTGCCATGAGGCGTCAGCGGTAGTTGACTGGCTCGAGCGAGTCCATGTCACCATCGAGGAGTGTGGCTCGCGACTGGAGAGGTTCCAGGCTCCTGTTGATCTCAAACAAAAAGTTGGTTTAGTCCGGCCAGCATGACGCGCCGGCCGTTGATCGTCTACGCTACCCCGATGCCAAAGGAGAAAAAAGCCAAGTTTGAACGCCGTCCTTCCCGCCGAAACGCCGCTGTTCCAGTCCCAGCTAGTCCTTCACATACCGGCTTTCACATCCAAGTTGGAGTTGTCTCCGTATAGCCACCCGCATGGCTCGATCTGGCCCCAGCTGCTCGCTCAGTCTCCCATCCGGATCCCACGCAACGTACCACCTCTCTCCCTCCTCCTCCCTCACCGCGATGAACCCCTCCCCGCTCTCGCGAAGGGTCAGGAACTTCTCGTTCGGGGTCCAGTGCCATGGCCCAACGACGTGGTCCACCGTGTCCTTTCGTCCTCCGTATCGTAGCACGCGGGTGTCCGCGTCCACGAACATCCACCCCATTGCCGGAGGGTCTGCCGAAGTCATGGTGACAAGGCCCATGTGTTGCTCCTCGCCCGGGTACATGAAGTACCAGCCCTCGAATTTGAAGCCCTCCACGGGGCTCTGCCCGTGATTCAGGAAGAGCTTCTCGGCGTCAGCAGCGTTTCTCATCTCATGGCGCCGGGCTTTCATACCTTTCCCTCCGTCAAAACGCCCTGTGCTTCCTCTTCCACCCCGTTTATCGTCACAGTCAAGCCCAGCGTGAACTTGATCTTCTCCTTGTTCGCCTGGTTCTGCTGCTTCTGCGCGCTGATGGCCTCCGCGACACCGATCACGGTGGGTATCGCGCCGATGACGAGCAGGCCAATGGGCATGGTTGCGCGTGTGTGCCGTGGGGATTGATGTTCGCTAGAGCCGCTCGTTCTGCTTTCTAAACTGTCAAACTTGCCGCGGGCTTGGTCTGGCATTATGGGTTCCGTCATACTTGTATCCCGATCTCGATCACCATCGTTCATCCCCTACCCCTGTTGCCCCCCTGAAGTCATCCCCCTCCACCCTTACCAGACCCATTCACACCTTGACACCCCCAACCCCCTTCTGGCATGCGTTGGAAGACCCCTTGCCCTTCTATACACCGACGTCATGCCACCTGTACACCCTTTTCTCCAGACGACTCTGCATCACATCGGCGCGGCATGGTGGCTGCCTCGACGTCACATCTGCAACCAGCTCCCCTCGTCCTGGTCCCTGCATGATCGAGTAGACCCCTGGACCGCCGCCTGCCAAAACCTGTTCTCCCATGTGTGCCATGACAGCTCTGGGTGCCGAGTGATATCACAACGGCTCCATTGGGATGTAGTCCCAGAGAAGTGTGGCCATATTGCGTCACGGTGGGAAACCGGGACATGCTCATGATTTGAGCGATCTGATTTAAGGGTCTGCGGCCTGGATTTTCCTCCTTCGTAGATAGCCTTGCCTCGGACCTCAACAATACCCAAACTACATTCGGCCTTAGTCATACATAACACTCACCACGATGGCTCCCAACAACAAGGTAAGTCAAGGTCTCACACGTGCTCCGGGTATGAGATCTGTACTCATGCTTCGTCCTGTTACAGAAGGCCGAGGACGCCTCCAAGGACCAGAAGGTTGAAGACCCGAAGGTCGAAAACCAGGACGTCGAAGACCAGGACGTCGAAAACCAGGACGTCGAAGACCAGGACGTCGAAGACCAGGACGTCGAGGACCAGGACGTCGGGGACCAGAAGGTCGAGGACCAGAAGGTCGGGGACCAGAAGCCCGACGAGAAGACAAAGGAGCAGATGTCTGATGCCGAGGAGGAGGTCGAGAACCAGGCGGAGAAGAGCGATCAAGCCAAGAAGCAAGAGACGTCCAAGGTCGAGGACGCCCCCAAGAAGGAGAACAACAACCAGAAGCAACAAGACGACGGCGACGACCAGTACGACGACGATGAGGAGTTCGACGACGCCAATGACCAATACGATGACGACTACTACTCCGACGACCAGTACTCCGATGACGACCAGGGCTACTCCGACGAGGAGGACGAGGACAACTACACCACCCAGCAGCAGGAGGAGAAGCCGCAGCAGCAGCAGAAGACCGTCCCTCGCGCTATGCAGAAGGGCCGCAACCAGTCATGGGTGGAAGACGACCCCTACGCCAAGAACAACCAGATGATGCGACAAGGCCAAGGCGGCCAGCAAGGCGGCGAGGACGGCTATCGCCAGCAGCAGCAGATGCAGCAGCAACAGCAGCAACAACAACAGCAGCAGATGCAGCAGCAGCAGGGCGGCGACAAGGGGAAGGACCCCCTGAAGCTGAGGCTGGACCTCAACCTCGAGATTCAAATCGAGCTCAAAGCGAAGATCCACGGTGATCTGACACTGTCTCTGCTGTAAGTTCCAACCCCCAGGGTCGACGCGCCCTTCTCTTCCCCTGCACCCCATCCCAATTCTCGCCTCTCCGTCTCGGTGGTTTGGCCAGGCGGCGCCAAGCCTCAATCGTCACGATCAGCTCAAGCCTCGAAGCGACGGAGCTAGGGCCTGGCGCTAGCCTGACGGCTTCCGCGTCACTGGTTGATGGGATGGACCGGCCGGCTTTCGCGTGCGGAGTCCAGCCGTCCGGAATGCCGGCGGCCGCTTCTCCAGAACGCCATCGCATGCGAGTGAGCTGTCAAAGCTGGCAGATGGCGCACTTGCGGCGTCATCTTCCCGTCAATAGCGGCCCTAGTTCCGACGTCCTTCCAGGATTTTGGTCGCGCCGGCCCCTTCTTCATATCCCACCACCCCCACCACCTCTCATTCTTTGCTGGACTCAAGGCTGACTGGATAGGGACATGGATTAGTGAGTGACAAAGGCATCTCGATGCCGTGCTCGTCAGAGAGCAGGGGGCGACGACTCGTCGTCATCGCACGGATACCTCCTCGGGCGGTTGTATTTCACCAGAGCGTTGCATGCTTCTCAATCCGCCGCGCGCGAGACACCCTCGTGTGTCTGTGGGCGGCAGGACAAAAGATGACACGAATTTCCTATGTCGGGCTGCAAAGACGTTGGGCGGGTGTTTCGGTATCTCTACAGCGGTCATTTACTGCGTGTTTTCGCACCAACATGACTTCTGATGACATCCGTTTCTTGCCAGGCAGAAATGGTAGGCGTTCCAGGTACTCTGTAATATTACCCGATTGATGAAATGGCCGAAGCGAGACGGTACCAGGGGCCCGACCGGGCAAGTGAACAGCGCTCACGGTGAAGGTGGCAGGTCACCCGACGGCCTGTCGGATGCGTTTAGGTAATGTGGCTGGAAATCAGCGAACACAACAGGCAGACCATGGCCATTCAAGCCTGATCCTCAGCGCCTCTGCAATTGCGAACGTTATTTTGGGCCGTACGTAGGCTGTTCGTCCGTTGTCGTTAGTCGTCGCGCGACGGCACAATCAGCCGCATCGGGTGCCCACAGCGGAGATGAGGTCTGGTCTGAAAACCGGTTTTTGTCTGGACGGACTCGATGCCGAGAACCGACGGTCGGGGCCTGACAGCGGATAGTCACAGCAAGTAACAATAGGGGGAAACTCCCCGAAGGGTGCTGTGTGACGGCCCAAGTACAGCGGTACGAGAATGTTTGGTTGGCGAGTCCATCCCTGTGGCGCTCCCGTGTCACAATCTGATCGCACGTCACACCCGTTGCGGGTACTTGAGCGCGAGAGGGGATAACGTGCCGGGATATAGGTGTAACAAGCCTTGGCAGCGGGCGGGTGACGGGTGTAACGCAGCTTGTACGGACTTCAACCCAAGACCGCTGAAAGATGGCGAACCGAAGCGCCTGAGGGCCACGACAACAGGAAGCTGTCTGCAGAGGAACAGCGCAGGTCCTGTGAGGGAACCAAAATGCCCTAGGCACCCTCTCGTGCTATTTTCAGAGCTGCGTGTCTCATTTCTGTCGAAATGCCTCGTTGATCAGAGGAGAGAAGCCAAGGGCCGAGACCACGACGATCAACAGTCACGACAGGGGTGTCCGGAGCGTTTGGACCGGCCAATGCCAGGGGCGCGCAGGCAGGTTCTGGGGCCTAAGTCGATATTGTCCTTATCGGGGCGACGGAGTTGCACCGCCACAGTATGCGACGGCGGCTGGATGGGGCAAGTATCGCCGTTGCCCAGAGTTTGCTGTCGCAATGACGGACGCAAAGGTGTGCCATGTGCGCCAGAGGTGTCTGGGGATCAGGCGGGATCAGCGGAAATAAGTCCTTTTCTTAGGTATTGAGCGCAGGATGACTCGATTGCGGGGGCGGTCGCTCGATGGTCGAAACCGTGGTGGGCGCCCAACGATGGGCACGCGGCGGGACGCATCCTTCTTCTTGGTGGCACAGCCAGCCCGGGAGCCAAGCAGGCGCAGAGCTTGTCCCCTAAGAGAAATGTATGAGTGTAAGCTTTCGCTGAGAGAGTGAGGGTGGTTGGCCAGAAAGCTTGGTCGTGCCCAAGAATGTTGGAAGTTTGGTCGGAGCTTCATCTGTGGACCAGCTCAGCACGCCCCACATGAGCTCGATTGGGATCACGTGACCAGTCAAATGGAGGTGTGGCGTTGGTTGGCGCCACACTTTGAATGTGGCTGTGTTTCGAGATGGGCGCGAGGTCATCGTCAGTGCATGGCATCGATTGATCGCACAGAACCGGATTATTTCCCGGATGGCCACTGGCGCTGGTTCAAGTTTAGTCTGCTCCTGGGGGGGTTCAATGCTCGAGGTTATCACAGCGCTTTTGTTGACTTTCGCCGGTGTAGTGTCTTCCACCGATGAAGAAGAGAGTTGTTGGCAACTCTTCGAGCGAAGGAAACAGTGTGCAGCAGAGATGGAGGCCTCTTCAAGTCGGGAGATGTTCCAGCCATGTCCGGTCTGTAATCCTTCTGCTGCGGTTGAGTGTCCTGTTCGTGGCGGCGTTCTGGGATGTAGCATCTCTCCACGGCTTGGGCAACACATCTCTTGACCTCGTGAGCGAGTTCTTCGCTGTTTCTTGTGAAAGGACGATATGCCCGATATAACTCTAGTCGAAAATGACCCAAGAAGCTGATGATAGGTATATCATGATACCGATGGTGCCAGCCACGGCCGACCAACCTTTGGTAAGCAAGATTGTGGCAGCCTAGCTAGGCCTACACATGGCGAGCCGTGTCCAAATGGTTATCCGTAGCGGTTGGATTACAGGAGTTGTTTGACGAGCTCTCGGAGCTGGAGCGTGTTGTTCGATTGATCTTGAGGAGGATGAATGGTGAAGTTGTGCTGATTTCTTAGTAAGCGGCAGGTCGCACCCAGGAGCAGACCCACGTGATGCGGGACCCACTGTAATGGATCGAGGGGCCGGCCCCCAACCCCTGTCCTAGTGCATTGAAACCCGACCCGAACACCTACAGCATCAACACGTTGTCAATGGACTGACTGATTGTTTTCGTCAATGCCCCCGAGCTGCGCGCATGCAGCTCTTTCTAGCTCCCAACCGTCTTCTGATGGACGTCTGCATCAATCGGGAAGCATCTGATCCACTCGTTCTAGACCGCGAGCATTGTCCTTTGCAACGCGAGGCCCCTCCTTCTTGATCTCTCGAGCTTCTCGATATCGAGCTTCACTTCGCAATCACCCTCTCTCTCGGCCGTCCGCAATCACTCTATCACCATGCCTGACCTCAACTCTGTCCCAGAGTCACCCCATGCTCTTGTGGGCTCCCGGCGCACATCCAACAACCAGATGCCTCCCCCAGATGCATCTCTCAACATCCTCCCCTCGAATCAGACCACCATCAACCAACCGCGCCGGCCCTCGAACGCCTCTCTGCCCTCTCCCCACTTTGCACCGGCTACACTGAGCCATCCTTCAGCTGATACCGGCATCGTCTCCGGCCCTGGGCCCATCCGTCACCCCAGGCCCATGACCGCCGCCGAGCTGCATGTCCAGCTCGAGAAGGAGCAGGAAGCAGTGGTATGTTGAACACAATATATCCTGACCCCTGCCTGGCCCCCGCTAACTTAAAGTTCCCCAGGTGAACCGCCTGACCCGCGAACTCCAGCTCCTTCGCGCTGCTCACAACTCTTCCACTGTCTCGAACGCCTCCTCGACCTCCGCGGGCAATGCCCCTGCCGAACAACACCAAGCTTCAGTCGAGTCGACCCTCCTGTCCAGCTCCGGCTTCTCGATCCCTTCTGGCACAAGCCGCCGTCACAACCGCACGTCGTCCAGCACCAGCGCTCGCAGCACGGCGGCCACCATCGGCTCCGGCAACATCCCGACAACGTCTATCCCCATCCGCCCAAACCCGGTCCCTATTCCGATGTCGCGACAGAACAGCTCTACCTCCCACCGCAGCTTCACGAGCTCCTCTCCCGCTGTCGATCCAGTCACCGGCGCAAACTACTTTTACGGATCACAGCGGACCTCCGCTTACCTGTCTGGCAGTCTTGGCAGCCAGGGCCACGGCCATGACCAGCCCCTGTCGCCCGGCCTGATGCCCGGCACCACGCGATACGAGGAGACGCTGCACCACCGTGAGCAGCTCGATACCGCGCTCCAGGAGAACGAGGTCTTGAAGCGGCGGATCCGCGAGTTGGAGCGCATGCTGCGAGAGCGCAGGCGCAGCGATAGTGTCAGCACCATGACCAGCACCGGAGGCGCCACTGGCACCCCTGCTACTACTACCTCCGTGCCGCCCCTGTCCCTTGCCCGAGAGCGCCTGGAGCTGGAGAGGAGCATGACGGCCACGTCCGTCAGCAGCCAGAGCGTCAGCAGCATGGCCGTTGGGGTTCCCGACGACGAGATCCAGGTCGGCGGCAGCGCGTCGAGCTCGGGTCTGGTAGCGCAGACGCAGACTCCCTGATGAGCGGCGGATCTGAGATATATCCGATCAGGCGTTCGCCAGAGAAGGCCTGCCGCAGGATTTGCTTTTTGTGTGCGAATACATGCCCCCGGGAGGGCATTTTACGACCTGATGTCGCACGTTAGGGATGCAGGGAGTTTTGGCGAACCGGCCTCAGGGTTAGAGCGGTATGATCTCATCTCAAGTCAATTGATATTGTTCTTTTTCAGCAGGGCCCCTATAACACGCGAGGTTTCCTCCAGGGCCAGCACTCACTTCTAAGTCGGGCGAGGTGCCCGTCAAGCATCGCGCCCAGCAGCCTCGCGGTCACGAACTCAACAGGCCAGGCGGCGGCCTCGTGGGGCGTGATTTGTTCTGGTGTAGGTATGTGTGGTGTATCGGCGCAATCGGGCGCAGCATTTCTAGCGGCGGCGCCTACTTTTGGTATCGTATTCCGAGAAGAAGTGTTGATTTAATACAGGGTGAGCGGCGTGCTCGCGCTACCGAAGATATCACTTCCCTTCCGCCTCTATCCTCCGCACCACTTCCGCAACGCTCTCCCTGAACAAGAGCATCGAGTACATCTTGTGGAACGCAAACAGGAACTCCGGGCTCAGAGGCTTGTTCACGGACGGGTTGCACGTCACATGCGCGCAGTCGATCCGCGCTCTATCCGGCCTCGCCTGGTCGCGGATGATGCTGAAGCGGTGCACCCCGGAGAACTGATGCGTGTCTGAGCCGAAGACTACGTCCACCGAGCTTGTTGACTCGCTCTGCCTGGAGTCCGGCGATTGAGAGGCGGCCAAGTCGATGTGAGCCACCTGGAAAGCCCCGAAGAGCCGCGTGTGCAGTGCAGGGAGGGCGTCTGCCTCGAGAAGCTTGGTGTCCCAGACGGGGACGGGCACCGGGAGCTTCTCAATTGCTGGCGACAGTTAGCGACCGAGGGTCTGCGTGGGCTTCAGCCAGACTAGGTGTGACGAAGAACTCACCCGTGAACTTGGCATTGGCGAATTCCGCCCTGAAGAGACCCAGCAGTCCCCTCTCCATGGCGAAGACCTTGCCGCCGAAGAAGCCCCTGACGAAAGCTGCCAGCAGGGCCTCGTCGCTCAGCTTCCGGGCCTTCTCCGGGATGTCGACGTCGATGAAGAGTCCGTCGGCCGTCGAGACGTGGCCCCTCGGGTTGACGAGGTTCCTGACGGTTGTCGAGGCGTGGAGGGAATCCGGCGCGCCGTCGACAGTCGTGATCTGGCGACGAGGTGTCGGCGATGTTTTGAGATAGACGTCCCAGGCGTGCTTTCCCAGGAGCAGCGCGGGCAGCGCCACGGCGCAGGTCGTGAATATCCTCGTTGGTGTAAGTCGTGAAGCCATTATGTTCACTGAGTCTATGAAGTGAGGTTCAAGCATCATCTGCAATCGGTCCATCCCGGCATCCAGCCCGTTTTATCGGCTCCGAATCAATCGGGCCCTTCGGGGGCCCTGCCATGTTCGTATTCCCTATCCCTGGCGATGTGATCACTTGACGGGCGCCACAGTGGGCGAGGCTCCGGCTCTACCCGATCGCTGAACATCGCCAAACTCAGACATCGACACTTCTCCGGAACTCGGAGTAATATCTCTGGTTCGGGAAAGGGAACTGTCGGACAAGTGACTCATCGAGGAAAGGAATTAATTATCATGATATACTGCAATTAGCAAACGCTTTGTACTCGAATCTGAAAAATCTGCTCGCTCCGCCATGCATCAACTCAAAGCAAGTTGAGAACTCTCAGAGCGCCTATTCCTTGAACTCGCCGGCGTACAGCGGCGACCCCTCCTCGTCGTTCATGATATCCCACAGGTCGCGCGCCTCGAGCTCGAGGTCCCGCCTCGCCTTGACTTTATCGCCCTTGGCATCCGCCGCGGCGATGGCCGTGAGCGCGTCCTCGCGGGCCAGTGCCACTGTCGCGCCATGTCAGTCTAAGCCGAAACGCTCACGGAGGGAGGTAACTCACTGTGCAGGTAAACACCAGCAGCCTTGCCGCTGTACAGCGCATGTGGGACGTTCGTCGAGTTGTCCGAGTTGGCGTCGCCGATGGCGTACACGCCGGGGATGTTGGTCATGTGGCCGAGGCTCGCGTTGACGGCGAGCTTGGTGCCCCAGATCCATACGCCCATGTCCTGTCCGATCTGGGACGCCTGGATCTTGGGCCAGCTCGACAGGAACGCGGCGCGCTCGACGGTCGTCTCGTCGCCCTCGAACTCGACGCGGAAGAGGTCGTGGTCCGCCACGGACGGGAGGCTGGGGTCCTCGGTGCCGTCGGTGCCGTTCCGGAGGCGCTCGATGCGCTTGAGCTTCTGGTCGTAGACGGTGACGTTGTGGATCTTGAGGAACGTCTCCCACTGCGGGAACTCCTTCTCCGTCTTTGCGCGGGCCTCCTCGTTGATCGTGCCGTTCGTGAAGGCGACCAGGTCCGTGTTCAGAGTGAGGATCTCGCGGACCAGGCCCGGGATTTCCGGCAGATCGGCCAGGAGGCCGAGGGGCTGGTCCATGTGCTCGTGGCCGTCGCACCACGGGCACCAGTAGATGCCCTTGCCCCAGGCCTCGGGGACGCCGGGGGTGGTCGGGATGATGTCCTTGAGGCCGGTGCCGAGGACGACCTTGCGGGCTTGCACGGTGCGCTCCTTGTCCTCGCCGAGGAAGTTGGTCGTCACGGAGAAGAGGGAGTTCTTTTCAGTTCCCTTGATCTCGATCTTGAGGACGGTGCCGTTGGTCATGGAGACGGTGTCGTAAAAGTTGATCTGCTCGCGTGCCGCCCAGCGGTAGTAAGCCGGCGTGACGCCTGCGACGGTCAGCATGGTGTCTTCTTGTAAGTGAAGGGGGGGATGAACCTACCGTCGAAGCCCAGAACATCGTGCATGACCCTCGTAGCGGCATTGCGGTACTCTGCAGAGTCGATGAGAAGCACATTTCTTCTCACTCGGGCGAGCGCACTGAGGGTGGACAGGCCGGAGGGCCCGCCTCCGACGACGATGGCATCGTAGATCGTCGAGTTGTCCTTCTTATGTATGGCTGCGCCCAGGCCCAAGGAGGCAAAGAGGGACACGATGAGGGTATCTCTGAACAACATAATGAAAGGCTGTGGTTAGTTGACTTAATCCGGATGCAGGCCGGGGAGCGCCGGTAGGTTGAAGGCCAAGGGGTGAGAATCATATATGTCCCCAGCGATCAGGAGTCCCGGAGCAGCCGATCCGGTGCCTGAATCGTGCCAGGGGGCGCTTTCTGTGATGAATGAGGTCTGATGAGTGTGTCGGGCCGTGTCCATGGTGTTTGGCTCCTTTTCCGACCTCTCCATTCCAGACATGGATGGATGTCTCACCTTGGGGTCCGCGCCGCACCAGCGTGTTTACTTGCTGTAGAGTCGATGAGAATAGAAAGATTACGTGGTATGGCGTAGAATGTTCTCTGAAAGATGTCGGAAGGTCCGGCTCAGGGAGACTGCAGCTTGGAGTGGTGGTGATCGCTGAGCTACGGATGCGCCGGTAGGACGTGATGATGGTGACTCGCCGGGTCTGCTCAGGGGGTGAAGACTATCATCTAAGCTTATCTCGTTAGACATGAAGAAGCCGAAAATAGTTCAGACGATGGAAAGTTGCAGCCCATTCCCCAACTGCCGCGAGTCGAGTGGTATTGTTGTCATCACAGCTTGTTGGACGTGGCGTCGAGCCGGCCAGCCACAAACCTTCACCAAGGCCATTTGATCAAAATGTGTGAAGAGTTTGCTCATCCATTCAAGCATGGTCCTGCAAACATTCCCGATTCAATTTCTTCCAAACTCGATCTGCGGTTGGTGCAAATTTGACACTCGAATGTCCGAGACCTCGTGGCCCAGCATTCCACAATCTCAGTCATAACACGCAGATCCTACTTGACTCACGGGGGCCCCGGAAAGCCGATGAAGAAAGGGGCTTGAAAATTATGACCGGCCCGTCCCGTTGCAAGCCCGTCAGCACCAACAGCGCCGGCAGTCAACGACCCCCTTAGGCTCACTCTCACCTCACCCATCACTCATCCATCGCCGGTCTATGCATACATCAGATGATATCACAGGCCGCTCACATGACACAACTTCTTCCCCTCCTCACCCTTGCTCAATTTGATGAACTGTCGATGAGTTCACTGGTCGTGGTTGGTTCCCGCCCTCTCCCAACCTCAGAAAACATCACGGTCACACTACGTTCACGACAAGATGGTATTATCAACTCCATTGACTGCTGAAGCATCAGCACTGAATCATCTAGTTCCACTTAACGCCCATCGTCAAGTTGATCTACTGCAGGCTCCAAAACATGCGACCCATATCGGGCATGTCACAAACCGCCTTGCTCCTCGATCCTTCAACGTCCTCCAATCGTGGGCGGATCGCCATAAACTCCATCCGGCCAGTGGTAACCAGGTCCATCCGGAGCACCCGCGTTCCCCCACTTCGGCGGAAGCCCCTTTGAGAACTGGTCGGGATAGGTCACGCCCGGAAGCAGGTCAGGATCCCGAGGCGGCCACTGCGGGAAGATGGGGATGTAGTTGAACTCTGCCTTGTCCAGTTCGGGGCCCTCCTGGCAGAGGCATTCCAGGTCCCTCGGAGACCGGTCTTCGATGCCTCTGGTGACGCAGATGGGCAGCGCGCCGTGCTTGCAGCACATGTCGCTGCAGGTCGAGCTCGGCCAGTTGACACCATCCTCCATTCCGCAGTGGAAGGGCTCCGACTTGCTGATTTCCTCCTCGTCCTCCACCGAGTCGTAGGCGGCCTCGTGAGCCTTTGTAGTACACCCGCTGCACCAGCATCGACCGAAGACCATGTTGCAGACGGTGTTGCTGCCAGGGAAGCACTTGTCGGGGCAGTCCTTGTGATCTTCGCAAGTGTTCGGGCTCATGCACTGACAGCCCTTGTCGAACCACAGGTTGTAGAGCGACGCATCCCGGAGCTTTTCGGTGTTGCACGTCGGCTCGTACATGTCCGAGGCGCACTTGAGGCCGGCGCAGTCACTGTCTGAGGCGCAGTCGGCGCCGCGAGTCGGCACACACTTGCACTCCCCGTCGACGCAGTGGTTCTTGAGGCCCTTCTTTCCGCAATGAAGCTCGCTGCAGTCCGACTCGCCCTTCTTGCCGCACTTCTCGCCTTCGTCTGTGGTGCATACACATCGGCGCTCCCTACAACGGCTGAACAAGCCGCCGTCGCACTCGACCTTCAGGCAAGCCTCGTCCATGTGGCACACGTCGCCGACAAAAGACTCGGCATTCTCGTATGCCCGTCGCGTGGTAGGGCAGCACTTGAACTCGTCGTCGTCCTGCCTGCTGGCGAGATCCTTCCTGGCGATGTAGTCGCAGTCGTCCTCGTCGCACCATTCCTTCTCGAACAGAATCTCCTTCTCGAAACGGACCTGGAGCTTTCGGACATAGCGCCTGTTCTCGGCATCTCCAACCGAGTGTTCAGGGCTGTACCGCCAGGACGTCAGCCCGTGCCACGGTTCGTTCGCCCACGCCAGGACGTTGACGCCGAGATCCGACCGGGGCTCGTAGATGTGCAGCCTGATATTGTCTCTCGCGACGCCTTGCTCTGTGAGAATGTTGCGGATCCTCTCGACCTCCTCCGGATACTGTGCCACGCTCGCATCGTTCTACGAATTGGGCGTGATGATGCCAGCCCAGAGGAAGCGCCGCCGGTTGTTGTTGAGAGGGCCATCCCCCTTGGTGTACTCGCTGAGACCGGGGTTGATGTTGCCCGGCTTCTCCACGCCGACGTCGAGGAACCTCACGACATTCTCCTGGAAGTAGTCCTCCTTGTTGCCTGGGTAACTTTCCAGCGTTTCCTCGTCCAGGTCGATGCCGTCACCGCCGAGGGTGAACGAGGGCGTCTCCCACAGGTGGCTCACCCAGATTCCCTGATCGCTGGCCACGACAACGACGGTGCAGCCCCAGACGGCCGGAACGCCTCCAACGCGTGGCCGCTTGGCACCTGGGAAGCGATCGGTTTGAGGCTCGCGGTGGTACATATAAAACCTGGATGTGGACCAGCTTTCAACGAGGCCATCGTCCCGCCACTTGTGACCGTAGATCGGGCCATGAACATCGATGGCTTCTTTGACTTGCGTCCACCAATTCCGTTCGCCTTGTTCGGAGTTCTCGGGCTCGAAAAGGTCGGGGTTGAGAATGTCATTGCTTCCCTCGGGCCGTTGTCGCTTCTCAAGGGCCGGGGAGCTGCTCCCGGTCAGGAGGCATTGGCCCGCGGCACAGCCACCGCCGCCACAGGCAGGTCGAGGCGGACGGCATGAGTTGCCCCTTTCCTCGGGGTCGATCTTGGGAATGGCGGAGCTGAGACCATCGCCACACCAGGATCTGCGGAAGACCACGTCCTGGCCGAAGCGGATGATGAGTTCCTTCGGCGTGCCGCTGTTGCTGCCGCCCTGGGTATCCCGTCCATCGCCAGGCTTGAAGTGCCAGGTCAGGAGACCATCCTAAGGCTTGCGGCTCTCGGCATCCATTGGCGCACGCCTGTATGCGAGAACGTCGATCATTTCGGTGTTCTGAAGACCCAGTGCGTGAAGCTCGCCTCCGAGACTCAGGATGGCCGCATTGATGTAAGCCCTGTGCTGTGGTGTGATGTCGGCCTCGGGGGGACCATCTCGATCCAGCGGTGCTGCGATGCCTACCCAGACCCAATCCTGCTCTCTTGTGTTCAGGGGGCCGCCCTCCTCGAGAAGCTCCTCTAGACCGGGATAATCGTTGCCGCCTTGGCGAAGGAAATCGGTGACACCCCTCTTGTAGTAGTGTTCCGGGTCTTCAGGGAACATGACATTCAAGTATGCACCGTAGTCGGTGCCTCCGCCAAGGGTGAATGTGGGAGCTTCCCAGAGATGAGCGGTCCAGATGGCGTTAGGAGAAGCGACGACGAGCGTGATGCAGCCGAAGACGGGAGCAACGCCACCGACATGAGCCTCGTAGTTGTTGGCGTTGACCTTGAAGCGCCTGGACGCGCTGGAGGAGACGTAGTCGCGGTACTCAGCCGTTGGGTTCTCGAGGATGCCGTAAGGAGTTCCCCATTCCGAACCCTCCGAGATGGTCGCCATCTTGTTCCACCAGTCTGCCTCGCCTTGTGGCCAGTCTTTCGGGTCCGAGACGGCTTTGAGGCCTGCAAGATCTTCGGCGATCTGACGTTTGGTTGTGTCACTCGTCGTGCTGCTGCAGCTGCTGCAAGGACCGCAGAAGATTTCTGGTTCGACGATTTCGCAGGCATCAGGGACCGCCACCTCCTCGTCAGTATCTGTGTCGTCGGGCGACATGGGCTGGCGTGTCTCGCCCTCGGCCAATTTTCCATCGCCGCACCAAGACTTGTCAAAGATGGTCCGCTCCTCCCATCGGACGACAATTCGTTTTACCCTGCCCTTGACCAGAACGGGATCCTCTTCGGCAGACTGCTCGTCATCCTCGTCCTCGGAGGCGCCGGGACTGAACTGCCAGGACACAAGTCCCATCCACGGCTGGTAGCGGCCGTGCGACATCTTGTCCAACTCCTCGATGCCAGTGATAGATTCGCTGTCGAGAAAATCGGAACCGCTGAACGTGGCTGGAATAACGGTACCACCCCAAGGAGAGTAGAAGACTATCGAGATGTCCTCATCCGGTATGCCGGCGACTTCCATCAGCCAGTCCTCAATGTCTCCTACCCTGTGCGGATACAGCGCATCTCCCTCGAACATGGAGTTTGGGTCGCTGGGGGAAATGAGAATCGCTTTGAGCCATCGATGAGAGTCTGAGTCGAAGACCTCGCCCTCGCCTGTATCCGGCTCGAGCGTCCTCTGGAGGAAATTCAGGACATCCTCATTGAAGATCGCATCTGACTCGTCTTCGCTCACGTCGTGCATCCTGAATGAGGGTATCTCCCAGAAGTGAGCCACCATGATGGCGCTGGGGGAGACGATCACCAGCGCGGTGCAGCCATGAATAGGGCCGACGCCACCCCCTGCCGGCGACTCGATGATCTTGCCATCGACTTCTTCCGCGAAGACATCCCAAGAGATTGTCGACGGTTCCTCCTCCACCTCGATGTGATAGTCGATCTTCGGGCCGCGGTTGAGAGCGAGCTGCCATGTCTTGAACCACCAGTCTCGTTTACCGGGTTCCCAGGATTCGGGCGTTGACTGAATATTTCCGAGAATCTCTTGACCGGTCTCGGGTCCCTGCCGGCGGAATAGAGAAGGGGGGCTTCGAAGACACGTAGGACATGTGCCGCGCTTGCACTCAAAGGGAACACAGAGGCCGTTCTCGGTTGGGACTTGGAGAGTGCCCTCAACCTGGGCATTCTCATGAGGAGCACCGTTGTCCTGCCTCGCTGAGAGAAGGCCTCGACGCCACTTCGATGTACTGGGCCGCAGGTTGTCACACCACTGATTGGTGAAGACAATGTTTTCCTCGAAGCGCATGACGAAGCTCTTCGCGCCACCTTCCGGACCCGGAGCGTACATCCACGAGAGAATACCAGCCGAGAACTCGGAGGCCATTGGATCGGTGATATCGTCCCTCTCGTCACCGAACTCGTCGTTGTCTTCCTTGACCCCCCAGTTTGGGGTGTAGGCGTGCTCGTGGATCATATGCTGCGGGATGTTGCCCTCGTCATGGAGCAGCGCCTTGAGCCTGTCGATGGGGCCGCGGCTGCGAATCTCCATACTCCGATACGCTCGAGAGGTGAAGATCCAGGCGCCGAAGAAATCAGGTGAAGCCGGATCGAGGGGGCCGCCGTTCCTGGTGAGAGGGAACAGGGCGGGGAAGAACTGTTCCGAAGGGTCACGGCCGACCTCGCCGGCCCTGAGGAAGCGTTCGACTCGCCGCTGGAAGTAGAAGTCCAGACCCCCAGGGTACTGCTCCTCGTACATCTGGTCGTGGGCAAGGTTCGGAATCTGCCAGATGTGGTTGGTGTACACACCCTTCTTTGAGGCGACGATGAGCATCGTGCAGCCCCAGACAGGACCAGATCCGCCACCCAGGCCAGGTACCCGAAGCGGGCCGTACAGCTCAGGAGGGTTGTCAAACTCGATCCAGGCACTGGATGAACTACCACCAACGCCGGCCCAGACAGGATCAGTCACAGAAAACTCGGTGCCATCCCCGGCGCCATAGTCCATGACGACTCGCCACATCTTGGCCCACCAGTCTCGGGGTCCATCAGCCCAGGTACCGGGGCTGGACAGCTGCTCTGTGAGGATGACATCTCCATCGCCAATGTCGCGCTCCTGGAGAGCAGGGCTGGCACCACCAGTCGGGCACGCACCACCAGGGCAGACGCCGGGCGCACAGTCCGGGAAAGGGGTCTCCGTGGCGGTGCTAAACGAGGTTGCCGTAGTCGTCTCGACCGTTGAACATAGAGTGCGCGTGTAGCAGGCGGCTGTGCTGCAGGTTGTCGAGTATGTGGTCGTGACGGGGGCACCCGGCTCAGCAGCCGCCTCCGTCAGCGGATAGACGTGGCATTCCTGGGAGCAGTGAGGAGCCACCGTGTACTCGGTGGTGCATGACGAAGCCGTGGAGGTTGTCTCCTCGTTGTCGTCCTCATCCTCATCGTTATTGTCGTCCTCGTTGTTGTCGCCGTCGCTGCCGTCGCTGTTGTCTCCCGAGTTGTTGTTGTTATCCCCTCCGGGTTTGTTGCCATTACCATCGCCGCCGCCGCCGCCGCCTCCGCCTCCACCATCTCCCTCTTTCTTGTCACCGTCCTTCTTGTCGCCGCCTTTCTTGTCACCGTCTTTCTTGCCACCGCCTTTCTTGTCGTCTTTTTTGTCATTTTTCTTATCATCTTTCTTTTCGTCCTTTTTGTCGTCCTTTTTGTCGTCCTTCTTCTTTTCATCATCACCAGGAGCGACAACCACACCTCCCTCGTCATCGTCATCGTCCTCATCCTCATCATCATCACCGTCGGTGTCAGGAGTCTGGATGATGGAACTAGACGCCACGATCGTTGACAAGTATGAAGAGCTGACGTGAGTCGGTGGCTGGTGAGGGCGGCCAGTGATGTTGCTCGGCGGCTGGGAACCACTATGGCTGATGCTGGCTGTTGACAGTTGAGGGCCGCCATGACTGAGACCGGTTGGTGAGACGCCGGGAGGGATGCTTGTTGGTGGCTCACGAGGGCCGCCATGAGTGATAGTCGTCGACTCGCGAGGGCCGCCATGAGGGATACTTGTTGGTGGCTCACGAGGGCCTCCATGAGTGATAGTCGTCGGCTCGCGAGGACCGCTGTGAGGGTCATCATCTTCCTCGGGAGGCTGCCCAGTGGAACGCGACGCACTGGTTGTCGTCTCGCCTGGACGCGGAACAAATGTATCCCTGGTAGTGTCGTTGAGGTCAGAGCGCGTACCGTCATCCGTCTCCTGTGAATCTCCAGCAGTCGTGCCAGATGGAGCTTGGGTCGAAGTAGACGTGGAGCTGAGAGGGGCGGGCACCGGGACTGCAGTGTCAGAAGGAGAGTCAGCGGTAGGCACGGCTGGTGTTTCCTGCTGAGTCTCCTCTGGAGTTGCACTGGTGGGACCGGACAGAGGAGGTGAGCCTTGCTCTGCAGACGATGCAGAGGGATCTGGGACGGGCGCTTCAGACGGCGAGGCACCGCCCGTTGCTGAAGTAGCCGAGGAGACAGGAGCCGGAGGAACAATGGGAGAGTCCTTGGAAGACTCGGACGGCGAGCCGGTTGCTGACGTGGCCGAGGACACAGGAGCGGGAGGGGAAATGGCCGAGTCCTTGAAAGTCTCAGACGGTGAGGTGCCACCGGTTGCTGAAGTGGTTGGGGAGACAGGAACCGGAGGGAAAATGGACGCGTCCTTGGAGGTTTCGTCCGACTGCTGAGGCGGAGGAGCTTCGCCGGTCGCCTGAGTCGTTTCAGTGTCCGCGGGAGCTGTCACCAAAGTGGTGCCGTAGTCAATCAGGGTGACACTGTGGATGTGCGTGACAACCACGGACTCAGTCCAATTGGGAGCATCGCTATCTGTGCTCTCAGCAGGCGCACAAGGCGCGCCGTCCTGAAGAACAGGAACAATCTGGGTGTACGTGGTGTAGACCGGAGCTGCAACCTGGGTCGCTCCAGAGATGACCGTCGAGTCGCCGTAGTCGATGTACACAACCGTCTCTACTTCTGTGACGTAAACCACCTTGGTGGCCTGGGTGGTTGAGGGGCAGGCATCGACCGTGAGGAACTGCGACTCCGTGATGACAATAGTTCCCGTGACTTGAGTATCGCCCGCTGCAGCGGTTGGTGTCGGGCCCTTACTGATCTTGAACAGACGAGTCTCAGTCCCGGTAGCGGCTTTGTTGAAATCGTCATCTTGAAGGTCTCGGTTTTTGAGCTTGTTAATGAGATGAATAGGCCGATCGGATGAAGAGATAAGACCGTCTAGCGCGACTGGATGGACAGCGGTGCAGTTGATGCGATTGCCGTCGATAAAGATGATGCCATCGTGAACACCAAGGTCGGTGCAAAGATCCACGTCCGAATCTGAGAGGAAGGTTAGTCAAAGTGAAGACTTGACGGAGCAGGAAAACGACGAACGAGCAGAGCCGACAGCGGAAAGCTGAAGGATAAGGAGGGCAAGGCAGAGGAGCAAAGCTCCGCCCGGCCAGGGCCGACGCGTCATGATGGGCGTCGGGAACGGGAGGAGGCTGATTCAGACTTGTGGAGAGAAGAACAAGGGCGTCGTCTTGTTCAAAGAGTGTTTGCGAATCTGGATCGCGCGGGCAGAGGGTGTGCAGGCTCGTCAGCAGATACAAATATCGAGTTGGGTTGGGTTGAGGTGTTGGTTGGAAGAGGGAGGAGATGAGGGTTTCGGATAGAAACACTTATAGAGACGCGTTCGCTGAGGGAGGTCGGTGAGTGCCAAAGTGAATGGAAGGCACGCTAGCGCTCATTGCTATTCAAGTTGGGCAGTCACTTGAGGGCGGATGGAAAGAGAATACTCTCCAGGGTGGTATCGATTCTCCTTGCTCACGTGCACTTCGGCCCTTCTAGGCCCGGTTCACGTGAATAAGGCGAACCATCACTCAAATAGCAGTTCGGTTCGTCAAAGCCGCTCAAGTACTGAATAGGAAGTTTGAGGGCCGTGGAAGTTGTGAATGAGGTCAGCTGCTAGGCCCTGAACTGCCGCGGGATTGATGCCATAGTGGGACATCTCCAAGAAGAACTCTGGGGATTTATTTCCTTAATTTGGGTGAGTCCGTGAGAGAGCAGAAACACATTGAGAAACAAACAACCGATGGATAACACCTCCGGTATATTGAAAGACTTCACTGCCATCCTGCCATATTTACATCCAGGATATCTTCGGCGGCAGAACAGAGTGCCATCCGGGGAAGCCGGGTGATCACGCCGCCTCAAGCTCATTTCCAGGGTGAGCTCAAGGGTCTGGTTGTTCAGGGTGAGCCGATAGTTACGAGCCAGGGGGGTGCTGGCTGTCCAGCATCGATACTTGATCGACAAATGATGTTCCCGCTTAGGTTGAATCTGTGTCAATTGATCATCAATACCATATTCTCCCATGTCCCTTGCCAGCAAGGTCTTGTTGAAGAGATACCTCGAAGTCATCTTCAGTAGAGACTATCTCAATTCGAGCATCAGTATCAAAGTTCTGCATCTGGGCCTACAGCAGCACCCTGGAGGTCGTTAAGAGGGTCTATCCGAAAGAGTTGGACGTCCTAGATAATTGAAGCAGTCAGTCTTACCTCGAGTTCAGTACACACACACGTCCCAGACAAGCCAGACCACCTGTGCCGGGGTCTGCTGCACCTCTGGTATTATGGACACAAACCCATGCAACATGATCAGAAAGACTTGGCAGCAGAACCCATTCCGTCATTGGAGACCAGGGTACGGGCTAATTATGGACCAGGAAATGAAGCCTGGACTCGGCCCCCATGAAGTTCGATTTACCTAGTTAATACATACTCCCCCGTGCCAATGCGCGACCGTGAACCTCCTCGTTCTTCTCCGCCGATCACCGTGTCTGCACCCACCTCTGGGAGGATGTTTTGACGGGCTTTTAAAAGCACACTTCCCCACGCCCTCACCCGCATGTCATGAAGGTCTCGCAGGGGCATGGCGCTCTGATCGTCCTGGGAAATGCCATCGCTGTGGCCGTGGCCCAGGACGATGTGCCGCCCGTGGACCAGTTCCTCCGTCGCTGCGGAGGTCGGCGTACGTACGACGCCTTGGCCTCGCCGCCTCTCGATCTGGCGTCAATGCTAAGTTTTGTCGCTGTTTCTAGTTAGCCTGATTGATAGCCACATCTACTACGACGGCGGCGAGGTTTCTCAAGAGAACTTTACCAGCCAGCGGCACTCGAATCCTTGTTTGGTCCCCTCCATCTTCCCGCATGTGAACCAGCACCCCCGTACTGATTCCTCCCAGTGAACACAACTCTTTCGATCGACTTGTCCAAGTCTTGGAGACCCGACCGTGTAGAGATGACGAGGACGTCGCGGCTGACGGACACCCCCGTCATGTACGACCAGGCAATCCTGACCGACAGCCGAGCGAAGGCGTTCTACGTTTGGGGCGGCATCACATCTTGGTCCGCGCCCCTCAGACAACCAACCCTGTGGAGGTTTGACGCAGCATCGGACGGGAAATGGGATGACACGCTGAGGTCGAGCAACAACGAGGTTTTCGTCGAGATCAAGCGCGCGCAGAACCCGGCATACGCGAGCACGCCCGACGCAGGATTCATCTTTGGAGGCACATCTGTCGCGGGCAGCTCACTCGACCCTTCGGGCAACCGCCGGGGCTACATCTTGTTCGAATTCGCCACCAGAGCCTGGGAGGAGCATACCGAGGCGCCGTATTCGGACGACGGCACGATCTGGGGCGGTTCAGCGACGTACGTGCCTGGATTCGGCCCGAACGGTCTGGTCTTCGTCATGGGCGGGATGCATAGCCGCGGTCAACAGCCCACAAAGTACATCGACTTCGGGACGCTGCATTTCCTAGACCCGGTCACGAGGAAATGGTACTCACAGGCCACGACCGGCGACGTCCCCGGTGAGCGACACCAGCATTGCGTTGGTGGAGCGGCGGGCGCAAATGGCACTTTTGACATGTAAGTCAGGACGAGGCGTGGCCGCCGGCCGAGACTGTGGACTAACAAAGGCAGCTTCATCTACGGCGGAACTAACCAAGTCTATCAGAAAGGGTACGGCGACGTACACGTCCTCAGCCTGCCCGGGTTTCGATGGAAAAGAGTGCACAATGATTCCGCCAACGACCGGACGGAGCACGCCTGCGCCGTGGTCGGGAACCGCCAGCTGCTGAGCTGGGGCGGTAGGAGGACGCACCCGGCCGGCGAGAGCTGGCAGGAGTGGAAGAGTAAGGTCTGGGAAACTCCGGACCCGTTCCCGCAGGGGCTGGGCATTTTTGACATGAGCGAGCTCGTGTGGAAGAACGAGTATGACGCGGGTGCCGAGGCATACCGCGCGCACGATTCGGTATCCAGCTGGTACAGGGATAGGTATGTCGACACGCTTTTCTCACTGCTGCCTACTCTTCGATGCTTGGTGGTGAGAATATCGCTGACCTGTGGAACAGCAACATGGACAGCGTCCAGTGGTCGTCATCTGCTGTAAAGTCCCTGTTTGTCAAGGAGGAACCAACCGACGAGGCAGACGACAGCGGCATTACGGAGTCCAGACCTGCATCGACCCCGATTGGGCCTATCGTCGGAGGCGTCGTCGGTGGTGTCATCGCCCTCGCCCTCATCGCTACGGCAATTTGGTTCTTCTGCCTGAGGAAGCGTGTCCAGGCACCTGTTGCCGCCGTCGAACCCTGCAGAGCCGAGGAAGACTCCCATGAGCACCAAAAACCAGTAGCGCACATGTCCGTGCACCAGGACTCGCCGCAACAAGGCCCATACTGCATTCCGGAGTTGCACGGCGCCACGGTTGCGGTGGAGATGATGGGCAGTGAGAAATGGCCGCCGGGGATGAAGGGGGTATGAATGACATGCAGGAGACCGATGCCAGGAGGTGTCGGCCATCTGCCATAGCATCTAGACTTTCTTGGACTCGATTTGATGCCTGTTAGTTGACGTGGCCGCTCCGAGGGCAGCCATCTTTTCTATGACCCTCTTACCTGTCACTTGCGAGACATGGCAGGAGTTGGCAACAAACAGAGCAAATCTACATTCAAAACGCGCCTAATGCTTCCTGAATACTGCTTTAAGGGTGATCGACCTCTTTGTCAACTTCAGGAAATTGACATTGCCTCCCCTTGGCTCTAAAGAATCGAGATGGCCTCTTGCTCAATTCGAGATAATCCCGAGGTAATATCCGAGGACGCCATCATAGCTTGGCCGGCCATGTTTGCTGTGACCCCCATGACTGGGTACAGTCATTCCAGACCATGACAAATAGTCTACACCTCGGGTTTCTCAAGCATCACTCCTGGTGCAAAGCAGTGTTTTCAGACTCCTTGGGCCGCGGGATCAATATCCAGCTCAGCCCGGTGCCGGCAAGCAGACTCACCAGCACCGGCTGCAGGACGCCGACGCCGGCACTCGAGGCGACCACGCCGGTGATGACCGGGAACAACGAGCCACCGATTTGCCCGAAGACAAACACAAACGAGATGGCAGTGCCTTTGAGCTCGGGCGAGAACAGCTTGGATGCGATGGAAATGCCCTGGTGCTATTAGCCCACTGAAAGGGTATGTTCAGGCGAAGGGGATAACAAACAGTCGCGAAGAACGGCCCAGAGAAGAACCCGATGATGCTGATCGCGACCGAGGCGGCAATGACATTGGGAACACTGTTACAATAAAGTCAGCATATCGCGGTATCGAAGTAAGGCAGGGGGCGGAATACAGCCAGAAAACAAGCTGGAAGCCAATGCAGAGGATAACGTAGACCAGCACCATCCTCCGCTCGCCAAGTCTGTACGTCGGCTCGGCGAGGAGCAGACGCCCCAGCATCGCTCCTCCGTTAAAGCCGGCAGGGACGTATCCCATCTGCGCGACGTCGCCGCCGCGGACCTCGACGAGGTATTCCACGACCCAGCCGCTAGCCGTGATGGCCGCGCCGAGGAAGAAGAAGAAGAAGAGGCTGACGAGCCACAGGCTTCTCGTCGACAGGACCTGCTTCATGAGCGCGAAGGCGTTCGGCTGGGCTTCTGCCGCGACTTCGGCCGGGGCATGGGACTCTGGCTCGCCGGCCTCGGGGCCGCCCTTCTTCGCCTTGGCCCCGAACCGGATCGTGTCGCGGAAGGCGTAACACGTCAAGGCCAGGTTGACCATGCCGATGGCGACGGGAAAGGTGTAGAAGAGGTACCAGCGGGATGGCTGGCTCGCGGCGGCGATGGGTGTGGCGACGAAGGGCGCTACGAGGCAGCCTGCCATGTACATGGCGTGGATGAAGGCAAGCCAGCGGTGGGCGCCCTTGACTCCGGCGGTGTACGTGTTGCATCCCGTGTCTTGGTACGCCTGGCCGAGACAGACCAGCCAGAACGTCACGGCGTAGAGGGGGAACGGCGGTCTCCAGGCTCGCATCGCGTGGGCGACGATCTGGAAAAAGGCGCCGAATGCCAGCAGGCCACCGAGGTCGAAGAACTGGGTGAGATGAGTGTTGGTGAAGGCACCGAGCAGCCAGCCCAGGAAATTGGCACCGTATCTAGGGCGTCTCTAGTCAGCCACGGTGGCGGATGGTATCAAGACTGGATTGGGCACGTACATAATTGACACGATGGCGGTGCTCAGGTTGTACTCTCGGATGATATAGGGGATGAGAGGGCCGATGCTGCCATCACTGATGCCAGACATAAAGAAGGAAAAGGCGGCGGCCATGAGCTTCAAGACCGTCGCACCGTCCAGGCCGTCCCCTTCGGGTGCATCTTGCGGGACCGGGCTGGGATTACTGGCAGAGGAGCGGCGGGACTCGCGGCGCGTGCTATCGTGGAAGCTTTGAAGCTCGATTGGTTCTACGACCCGAGCGGGCTCGAGCTGCGTTGTCGTGGCCATGTCGACGGTAGAAGAAGGTCGGCGCAGATGTACGTATTGTCACGATCAATTGGCCAGTGATTCGGAATGAGTGACCAGTGGTATGCAGGATGGACGCCGGATCTTGATGGATGAGGCCTTCGACCCTCTTTATGGGGGACGGTGCAAGATGCGGAGGTTCTCGTCGGAGCTGACACTCTGGGCAATTGATCCGCCGGAGTCGACCAAGAGAGCATGTCCGAGGCGCGGATCTCGTCCCGCAACGGCTCAATACCGGCTCATCCACGGGCCGGCTTGCCTAGCATCTTGCGTCCGGGGTTGTTTTCTCCGAGGATTCTCCCTGCCCCCTCGAATGCGCCTCCGGATGATTCCCCCGAAAGGCTGGCTGGCCTCTCAATCAGGGCAATTTATCGTCCCTGACTTCCGTCTCGAGTCGCTCTATGTGGGGATACGCGTCGGGCCACCGGACCCGAGCTGGAACCCCGATCCGGGAGGCGGGGAGTGGCGTCCGGGCTTCTACAATGACACCAGCCAATGAGCGCAGGCTCCGATGCCCAAATCAGCAAGCCCACGACCGATGGTCGAGACCGGACGGACCGCCGACGGGACTGTACTGCGACGTCAGAAGTATTGTAACTGGAAGGCTGTTACTGGAAGGCTTTTGGACAATCTCTGGCTCCGCGAGTCCTCCATAATATCATGTTAACTGAAAGAAATTAAAGAACTTGAACAAAGACATGGACTTGTTTATAGCACGAGGCAACAGTGAAAGAGGAGAGGTGACATCGCGGGACCTCAGAGAGGCGACATCCATCCCTCGTCGCATTGATATGCCGCACGGAAGTAAACTGAACCAAGTAGATGGTGCCTGGCTCTTGAGCACTCTGCCTGTACCTCAGGTTGGCGAGCCCCGTCCGACATGAGGGCAAATGTCATTGCTTGGACCACGCCGAGGGACCCGCGCCCCTCCACCCGCAATCGTTTTCCCAATTCACTTTCTTCCTCAGGTACGTTGTCAAAGCAACCAAATTTGCTCCATCCCTACTGTTCTCATGGCCTCTTCCTCTCACGAGTCACCTATCCACCAGAAACCACACAGTCCGCTGTTTTGAGCGCCTCACAACCACTACTATCTGCCTCCCTTGCTCAGTCATTCTCTACTATCCACGAACATGTACGTCTTTGGCTCTGAGAAATTCTTTCCTCGGTATCACCGAATGTCGTGCATCTCAAGCCGCACTCGTGCTAATCCCATCCCAGCCACCATGACGACCATCGGTCACAATGCTGAGGCCATCAGGCGGCTTCGTGCCGACATGGATCGACAAGCCGCCGAACTCGATGGCATCAGGGAAAAGGTTCTGGAATGTCAAGCTCACGTCCGGCAACGCGCTACCTTGGTGGCCATGCTCTCCCGTGTGAGCAAGTGGGGCGCCGCCTAGAAGGCTCGCGCCCTCGCCACGGAGAAGGAGAAGGGTATTCTGAAGGAGCGCCTCGATCAAGCTGAGCGGAGGATCCAGGAGCTCGAGCAGCAGTAGACGGGAAGTAAGGGGATTCACTTTCCGGGCTGATAGACTACGCGTGGACCTTGGCCTGTTGTCATCGGAGAACGAACAGGTGCATGCCCCCGAACACGGACGTGGGCGTGGACAATGTCGATGAATAGCGCTCAGGAACGTCATCATACGAGTATGAATCAAGACATGAAAATGGAAACGTTGTAATTCTCTCGGACTTTCTCAGTTCACTGACCGTGAAAACGCTTTTCGAAAAGGGTGTATCCACTCCCGAAGAAGAGGTGCGCCTGGACTCTTCCGCATTTGCTGCTCTGATATCCGCACCCAAGTCACCGCCAGTCCCATGCGACACCTCAACAAAAAGTTTGCGTCTGCTTCGTCATGGTCAGTGGGCTCCATTGGGACAGGGACATGGATGCTGAGCAAGAGTGATGGCTCTGCCGTGGAACGCCGGCGCTCACCGTATTTCGGCGTTTTCCCCCTGCCAAGTGACCCTGTTCCCTCACCAGCGAGAGTATCCATGAAGGGGCCACGCGGTCACGAAAGTGTTCCGCGAGAAATTTCGCGAGGACCGTCATGACTTTCCCGCCGCGACTGCACGACGTCCGCCGCCGTAATGTCTCATCCCAACTCCCGAGCTCCGGGCCCTCCGCATCCCCACACGAAGCGCCGATCCCCGTGGGCCGTCCGGCCCTTCCACGGTTCCTTTGTCGCCTCAGTCCAGGCCATCTCCAATCGGCGCCCACCGTTGTGCCCTGATCGTCGTCCCCAAATGAACTCCCGCGGGGAAGACGCTGGGGTCTGCCAACTCTAAGAAGGAGACTAATCCTTAGCGCAACGTCTCTGCCCACCGCGCCGGTCGGTCGTCATCGTTACACCTGCTTGCCTTGGAATGGTTGCCTTTGCCGCTAGCAGCTCTTGATTCGGTCCGTGGGAAAGGCGTCGGTGGCTTAGTGGTCGATCGCAAGGGTTGCTCCCAAGTACCGGGTTTTGTAACGGTTCCGTAGCCCCGGGATGCTGGGTATAAGACGATCCAAACAATCGGCGTCATCATCGGGATTGGAGTGAAAGTTTCTGCACTTAAGAGCATCCCGAGTGTGTCCTGTGCAAGTCGTGAACCATCTCATCTCATTTCTAGTGCCCGCCGGTATCTATCCTCGAGCCTCATGAAAGCCTCACTCGCCCTTGCGACAACAGTCGCGCTCTTCGGAGCAAACGGTTCTGCCAGCCCCTGGGGTCAGCAGCGCCAGGCGTATGTTCGCTCTCTTCCTATTTCTGCTCGTGCTTTTACTAACCGACTCTGGCATCCCAGCGACCATTCTAGCTGCGTGCCGGTCCCGTCTGGCACCCCGTCTCCCCCGGCAGGCGAATGCGACGAGGATCCCGTCCGCTTCGAAGTCAGCGATCCGCCAAACACCAACTACTTCTACTCCGACTGCAACTCTGCGTCTCAGGTCCTTGTGACAAGCCCCCTGCCGGATAGCAACCTGACGCTTGTCAGCCCCCGTCTGTTGGTACGTAATCCTTACTTTGTTTCTCGTTCCAGCTGGGAGGATCTCGTGGCTGACCCTCACTCAGGTTGCATGGCCAGCTGGAAACAGCGGCATCGTCTCTTTCTTCCAGCCTCAAAACGGCGTCAACGGATCTCTAGCCCTCTCTCTGGTCAACGCGTCCTCCTCAGGCCAGAGCCTGGATCCCATCTACAAAGATGACGGCGAGTCCGAAAACCCCGTCGTCGGAGTCACGGGCCACATCGAGTTCAACTCATCCGCGACTCTCACCGTCCCCATCCTCGGCAGCATCCGCACCATTCGTGACTTCACCGAAGGCCCCAGCCTTCTCTACCCCCTGATTCAGGATGCCCTTGAGTTCTCGGAGACCGACGATCATGGCGTCGTCATCTCGCGTCTCTGGCTCGACAACGAGACCACGACCACCCTATCCTTTGCCCCCGTCAACAACGGCTCCGTGACCCTGAACAACCGCACGGTCGATTTCACCGCGGGCACCTACTCCTTCAACGCGTCCTTCAACTTCCCCCAGCTCCAGCAGCTCAGCCCCAGTGAGAGCTTCAACGAGGAGTCCCAGGACCTCGTCACCCAGTCCCCGGACCAGACCAAGGCCTTCTCCTTCCTCACCTACAGTGACAAGCTCCTCGCCGGCGGCTGGCGCTTCCTCACATACTTCGGCCGTGACAGCATGATCACCATGCTCCTCATGGAGCGCGTCCTCAGTACCGGCGAGGGCGGTGCCTTCGAGGCCGGCATCGGCGCCGTGCTCGAACGCATCAACAGGACTGACGGCAGCGCCGCCCACGAGGAGAGCATCGGCGACTTCGCCACCTGGTTCAACCTCCAGCGCAACATCTCCTCCTCGGACCCCAGCTACGACTACCACATGATCGACACCGACTACTTCCTCCCCGTCCTCCTGATGGACTACTTCATCAAGAACCCCGCTGGCAGCCAGCGCGTCGACGACTTCATGGCCACCGAGGCCACCGTTGACCCCGACAACGAGGGCCTCACCTACCACGACCTGGCCCTCATCAACGCCGAGAAGATCATGAACGCGACCGCCGCCTTCGCCTGCCCCGGCGGTCAGGTCAAAGAGAACCTCATCCACCTCAAGGACGGCCAGCTCACCGGCGAGTGGCGCGACAGCACCTACGGCCTCGGCGGCGGCCGCATCCCCTACAACGTCAACGCCGCCATCGCCCCCGCCGGCCTCCGCGCCATCGCCGCCCTCGCCGAGTCCGGCTTCTTCCCCGAGCACCCCTCCTGGGCCGAGGACGCCGCCTCCGCCGCGCAGATCTGGGAGGACGAGACCCTCGCCTTCTTCGAGGTCACCATCGACCAGGACGACGCCCGCGACCTGCTGGACGAGTACACCGAGTCCAACGACTTCCCCTTCCCCTCGCAGTCCGACGGCGTAAACTCCTCCGTCACCTTCTACGGCGTCGCCCTCGAGGGCAACAACGACATCGACCTCGTCCGCGTCATGAACACGGACGACTGCTTCCGCCACTTCCTCCTCAACACCACCAACCAGGAGCAGCTGAGCCGCTTCCTCTCCCAGACGGCCGACCACATCCTGCGCCCCTTCCCCGCCGGCCTGACCTCCGACGTCGGCCTCTTCGTCGCCAACCCGGCCTACGGCGGCGAGCCCGTCTACTCCGCCAACTTCACCAGCTCCGCCTACCACGGCACCGTCGTCTGGTCCTGGCAGCTCTCCATGATGGCCGCCGGCCTCGAGCGCCAGCTCGGCCGCTGCGAGGGCGGCGCCTCAGCCGCCCCCGACTTCTGCGCCGACGAGCCCCTGCACTCCAAGGTCGTCGCCGCCTACAACCGCCTCTGGGACGTCATCGACGACAACCGCGCCATCCTCAGCAACGAGGTCTGGAGCTGGCGCTATGCGAATGACAAGTTCAACGCCGTGCCCCTCGCGGACCTGCCTCCTCCCCCGGGCGTCAACCCGACAGAGAGCAACGCCATCCAGTACTGGAGCCTGACGTTCCTGGCTGTGACGCGTAACGAGTCCTTCAGGTGAAGAGGGTTGCTGTGAGAGTATTGGGGCCGAGGAAATCTTACCAGCAAGCGCCCAGCTTGGGGCGGAAGCTCGTATGAGTGATCCGCCATGTGCCCCTTGTGCGATGTTACATTGAAAGGTTCTGTTAAAAGGCAATGTGCCTGCGAAGACAGGCGAATATCATGATTCCAGCCTTGTATATAGTGAAGATATAGGCAACCATTACTTGAATATCATTCTCGATATCAAGCCCGTGATTATTTTCTGCAATATAACAAATTTAGATGCTCCCGGATGTGATTTCCGGGGTATCTTCTTTCCATAGTTGTCTCCATGCCATTGCTACGGCCCATGACTTAGACTCTGTGTCCGTTCTCCTCGTGGGTGCCGGCAGGCTCCACGGGCTTCTCGTCGGTGGCCCGGTCGCCGCGGAACGGCCCCCCGATCTTGACGTTACCAGTGGCAATGTCGTGCTCGAGCTCGTCGAGACGGGACCTCTTGACACGGGTCTTCCACGCCGGCACGCCGGAGTCGAACACGTCGTCCATTTCTTCGAGAGTGAAACCCTGCAGGGAAGAGCGTCAGCACAGCTGTTATAAAGGGTTGGGGGGTCAAGGATCGACGCACCTTGGTCTCCGGGCAGAAGAAGAACACGAAGATCAGGGCAATGCCGTTGAAGCTCGCAAAGATGTAGTACATGTTGTAGTTGATGTTCCACAGCAGAGGCGGCACGGCGAAAGCCAGCGCGGTGTTGAAGCACCAGTTGGTCGAAGTCGCGAGAGAGACGGCCTTGGCGCGGACCTTGGACGGGAAGATCTCGGCAGGGTATGTCCACGAGACAGGGCCCCATGTCTGTAGCAATTTGTGTTAGAAATCGGCTCTGAACTCAAGGGGGGCTTCGCCGCCTCGCAAGACCTACAGTGGCAAATGTGGCAACAAAGAGGTACGAGCAGGAGACAATCGCAATAGAGACCGGCTCCTGCTGGTACACGATCCAAGTGACGTCCTGGTTCGCGTTGGTGCGCGTCTCATTCGTGTTCGGCTCTCCATACGCATGCTGCAAAGCACCAGAGATAAAGAGCCAGGTCATCATGCCAAAGGCACCGATGAGCAGAGGCCACCGGCGGCCCCATTTGTCGAGGAACAAGATGGCAGGCAGAGTCAGGGCCACGTTAATGATGTACTGGATCGAGGCTGTCAACAGGGGCGATCCCAGACCGGCTCCCTGCATGATATAGACAATGTAATCTATTTTTGAGGTCAGTTTTTGGTTTTTTCAGCTCCTCGCGCTCGCCGGATTCTTTGTTTCTCATCCACAGCTCTTGACTGACGCTCTGGAACGCTGGAGAGGCACTTACACATCATAATATTCATCCCAGTCAGCTGGCTGAGACCCTGGAGTCCCATGCCGACTAAAACACGCCTGAAAATGCGGGGCTCCATCAAGGCCTTGAAGCTTGAAGCAGCCTGCTCACGCTCGAACTTGAGGGCCTCCTCGATCTCCTGGTACTGGGCAAGGACGCGGGGGTCGTTAGCGTTTCCCTTGCCGTGGACGTGGACGAGGACGGCCATGGCTTCCTCCCAGCGGTCCTTGGAGGCAAGCCAGCGGGGGCTGTAGGGGCAGAAGAACATGGCGATGAAAAGGACGACGCCGGGGACCATCTGGACGCCCCAGGGGATGCGGAAGGCTGCCTCGGGCTGGTTGTCGTCCTCGGGGCCGCCGCCGATGCCCTCGGCCGCGCCGTACTGGATGAAGTACTGGATGAGGATGCCCCAGGTGATGGCCCATTGCTGGAGGGAGACGACACGGCCACGGATCTCCTTGGGGGCAATCTCGGACATGTAGACAGGTACGATGGCTGAGCAGATGCCGACGCAGAAGCCGGCGACGAAGCGACCGACACAGAGCATGGCGACGCCGTTGGCGGCGCACTGCAGAGTGGCGCCGATCATCCAGATGATGCAGGAGATCTGGATGGCGCGCTTGCGAGAGAACCTGTCGGCAATGAAGGAGGATGCCAGAGCCCCGAAGAAAGAACCGATGGGCATCGAGGCAGTAATGCCGCCCTGGACCTCTTCCCTGGGGTCATCGAAGAAGTTGCGATAAGCCATGGTGCCGAGCACACCCGACATGGACGAGATGTCGAAGCCGAAGAGGCCACCGCCTGATGGGGGGTCAATGGGCATGCCAGTGTTGGGGGGGCGGGGGGTCATGTACCAATGGCGGCCAGGCCGCAGATAACATAGATGTTGCTGAATTGGAACATGATGGAGATGGGTAGTCCTCCCTGTTGCGAGGGGATGCAGTGCCTCCAGGTGATCTCTAACCCCAAGGCCGGTGCAAGTAGGCTGGGACTGGGGTGATTCAACAGTAAGGAATTTCGCGCCTGGGGGAGAAGGAAAGGTTCGGACCGGAGATCAGGGCGGCAACGCCATGCCTTTGTATGCACAGCTTCAGTCGAGCTTCTCAACTGATCATCGCTCAGGGGACGCCCAGCCACTTGGCCCGGCATGGGTACCCGCCATTGTAAAGCTCCCCTGCTCTCGTCTGTCCAGTTGGGGGAGAGCTTCAATGTCTGGTGATTTTCCAGATGTCCATGTAATTGGGCGGCCAAGAGGCCATAAGGAGGATGGTAGTCTGACCGAATGGGTGGGGAGGAGAGGCAGGGGGAGCTGCAAGAAGAGACCGAGGAAAGTGATCAACATACCTGTATGTGTGGAGCGGAAGGATGGTTCAAGTGAGCAAGGCATGGTTGAAAGGACGACACCTCGGCACCGAGTTCCCCCGGAAGCCAAGGCCATGAAAGAACAAGGCGGGCCATTGTCCGGCGCTGGGTCCGACGAGTATGGTGGGCCGTAGTACTCGGCGAGATGTCGCGGGCATGTTAGGACCGGCCACCCAGCTTGCCAATGGATGGATAGGAACTTGCGGTGTCAGTCGTGGTCTTTCCGGGCCGCTGGGCGCTCCCCCACAGTCGAGCCGAGTTGCACGATCCCATCCTTGCTAGGGGCCGTTGCGGGTGGATGTTGAAGCTTCCATGGCGGCCGCGTGTGACTGAGACCTTCTGGAAGAACGTGGCGATGAGCTGTTTGACGAGAACCCGGGGTGTCTCAGTGAGGAAAGCCTTCCGAGTCCCTGCCAGCAGTGAAGGCCAGCACCAGTGATTTGTTCCTTCAAGCCGTGAATGGCTTGGCCTGAGGTAGATATGACGCAGCTCTCGAAGAAGGTGCGCCACGATCCAAGTGCCGCAATGTCGCATCTGGGAGGGACGGGTGGTCAGCCAATACCACGCTGGACATCCCGACAAACAGGGGCCGGGGGAGTGGCCTGCCTTGTCCGGGGAGGTGGAGAGATGGCTGGCTGGGCTGGGGGCCCCTGGAGATAGCGGTGTTACCAGTGTGTGCGATGGTCGGCCGGTAGGAAGCTTGCGGGCCCGAAAGATGTGAGCGTGCTGACGCGTGTAGACGCAAGTCGGGCGAAGAGGCGATCGGAGAGCTTGACAGGTGACGACCAAGATCTCGGCGAGCAAGAGTCCCGCCGAAACAGCGCCGCGCTGCCAGTCACGGTGCTTGCTTGGTTGCTTGGTAGGTAGATCCTGGAGGAGAGCCTTGCCAGGTCGAAAAAGCTGGGCAGGAAATGGTTGGTTGGAAAGATTGATCAAACGCGGATTCGGCTCTTGCCCAAATCTGGCAAACAAAGATGATGAGCTGGTGGTGATTCACTTGAGGTTCCGTGCCACCAACAAGTGAATGGATCACCCGACGGGAAGTTGTGGGCCGCCCGCACACAGCGTCCATTCACTTCTCAGGCCCCTCGGGGCCAATTCCCCCCCGCCCCCGAGCTTCTTCCCCCGCCTCCCGCCTACTGGAAGCCCCGCACTCATCGATCTGCCTCCCGCTGTGCGTCCAGTGCTAATTCTTAGCCCAGGGCTGATTTCCAGCGCACCCAAAGGCCATGCATTGGATGCTACTAGTGTCTGGCACTGGACGAAGCAACAAGTAAAATGCCAGTCAGTGCTATTCTTGAGAGACAAGTATCCCAGCCAGAGAAGTTCATCTCCCGCCAGGGATCCTGCTCCTCGGGAAAACATCCCCAGCCTTGCATGCTCGGCGATGGAGAAAACAGGCGCAGCTCGCATCACCAGACAGGGGACGGACGGGAGCGATTCTCTTGCAGGCATCTCTGCCGAACCGCCGCCGCACCAGGCCCGACCGGCATCTCCCCGGGTCAACAAAAGAACCAGTGGGCTAACTGTCCGTCTCGATCCTCGGTTCCTGATCAGCGATGTCACGCGGGCGACTTCTTCTCGACAGCCCGTTGCAACGTTACCCCTGATGTGCAAGGCAAGCGGGGAGCTGGCCCAGCCCTTCCATCCGCTTCAAGCTCAAACCGAAGCCCGCTAGAAGTCATGGCGGTCCGCCTAGAACTCAAGCTTCCAGGGCTGGCTCCGCTGCGACGATGCCCGGAAACGAGGCGCTCTTGGCTGGCGTCAGCGCGCGTCTGGAGGCTCATGGGTCAACGTCCACTTCATGAGATCAGCAGGTGGACATCACCAAAGTTCCTCTCAGCCCGGGTAAGGAGTCTTGCTTGCTTGCTTACTTACAGGCTTGCAGCGGGAACACAGCGTTGGAGAACATTCAACTGCTTCATTGTAAGATCTCAGACTACCTTCACTCTCAAGCATGGAAAAGAGTCGAGAATCGTGTCTCCTTTCCACGGAAAACAGTATTATTGTGTCTGTTTCAGTTATGTAGAATCTCGCAAGTTCCAATCGCCGCCGCCGTCTCGTCCCAGAGCAATCCTGCGATCCTCCGCCTCCCCGATCATATGACTCAGGCGTCCTCGATGTCTCGAGGACTCGCCCTCGTGCACCAGCCCATGGAACAGCACCGCCAGACTGGAGTTCTTCCAGACCGGAACACGCGACCTCTTCGTCGCCACCATCGTGGCCACCAGAAACCCGCTCGAAACCGCCACCAGGAGAGCCGGCAACGACAGCCACGCCCATTGTATCCGAACGTGCGGGACCATCACCAGCGTCTCGCCGCGCACGTCGCTGTCCGCCTCGTCGACATACATCTCGCGGATGCGGTTGCTGAGCGACGTGGCGAGGTTCCCGAAGAGGACGGAGATATCCTTGGACACCTTCAGCGCCTCGAGCACGTCATCGACAATACGGTCTTGGCCGGCGACCACGGCAGTCTTGGAAAGCGCCGTGCCGTGCAGCGTCTTGTCGAGGAACCAGAGGATGGTGTTGAAAGTCGCGTCGTAGACGATGAAGATGGGATCCTTGAGCTTGGGCGCCTGCGGCGCGGGCTGGTCTGATGGCCGGAGCAGGAATCTGTGCCCGTTGGATCCCGCCGACCATACCGGGTCCGTCTCGTTGTACCAGGTCGACAAGACCTCCGTGGTGGTCTTGCCGTCGACCACCGTCAGGTTGTAGGTCTGCACGCAAAAGTACAACGCGCATTCGTGCGCTATCGGTGTCTCCCTTGAGTAGTTTGCGTCGTAGCCGTCCCTGTCGATTCCGGGGAACTGCAAAATGGCAACCGAAAGCATGGGATTCGAGATGCCGAGGATGTCCTTTGGCATTGTCGCGGAGACGTTGGTGGCCGACACCAACGAAGGCCCTTGCTGTAAGCGTCCGTCGTAATAGCGAGCGTGAACCTCGACCTCCGCGTCTCCCGGAAGACTATATGTCGAGTTGTGCCACCAGTCTGGTCCGCGAGGTCCCTGGCCCTGCCTGTCTGAGCGTGTTGTCTGGTCGGTCACATTTTGGCATTTGCTGCACACCGCCAGGGAGTCGAAAACCGGGAACGTACAGTTACCGGTTGCACAGGATGGATCGATAGGTGGCACATCGGGCGTGAATATACCGCGATATATCGCGGCCTTGGTCTGGAGCCCGGGACCCCACGAAACACCAGTGTTGAATGGGGTATAGTACTCGCCCTCGTCGTAAATCTGTGCCCTGCGGATGCTGGCCAGTCCGGTGGACGAGTCGGGTCTGAGCGGGAAGGAGATGATCTGCTGCAAGAAAGGGCCCATGGCCAAAGCGAGGATCGTGACGAGGGCGCCCAGGGCCACGAACCCTTTGAAGGAGATCCTGTACAGCAGCAAGAGCGCGCCCCATGGCCCTCGGCTGGCCATGTCGAACGAGTCAAAGTCATTCAGGGCGTTCGGTCGGCGGAACCAGATCCATTTCAACTGGCTGATGCAAGCTGCGACCGGGACCATCATTGAGGCTTCCATGATTGTCGATAGCACTGCCACCAGGGTGTTGAGTGTGATGCCGAGAGGCCAGTCGGGAAGGGACCGGCCCTCAAAAACGCGCAGGATGACGACGAGGGCGATGAGGCAGGAGACACTGAGAAGCACTGAAAGGAGCTCCCATAGCCACCAGTCGTTGAGGCGGTCCGACCATGATGCGTGTCGCTTCACTGGGACGACCTTCACAGCGGTTTCATCTTCCCGGAGGAACGACTGTTGGCTACCGACGGTCTTCTGATCGCCGCCATGTGATGGCTTTCGGTCAAGTTCGTGTTCTTGCGACAAGGGTTGAAAATCTGCTCGACGAGTTGACATTGTATTGCGGCGCTCCTTGGGCGCGTACAAGTTGATGTGGAACGCCCGAATACCGACGAGAACTCGGTGAAATCAGGAGGTGGGTATGTTCAAATCGACCCCTGAGAAACGGGGAGAAATCTATTCCGAGATTGGGATTGGGCTGCCCAGGCACACCCCAGCTTTGGGGGCCAGAGAAGAGGAGGAACAGAAAGCCGCACAGACAAAATACGACGTCCCTTCAGGGGACATTTCCGCGTATACGTAAAGCCTGACCTCGGTTTCCTCTCCACACCCATGCTCAAGCACAGAATGTAGTGAGAAAAGGGCCAGTACTGCAAGAAAGCAGCACCGGCCAAGCTGAGTTGGGAGCGAAGGCAGAAGCCTCGCACCCAGAATCCTTCTCAGGTCATCCAGACAGTCCGTCAAAGACCGTCGGGAAACCTGCCCAAAGTAAAGTAACCTGTGACTCCGTTAGTGTAGACAATCAATCGCCCATTTCTCCCTGCTGCATCGATCAGAAAATTCTGCCTCTTCATTAAAAGCCCAAAGGCCTGCTCTCAGACCGGGCGATCGGCGTTCCGCGGGAGCCAACCGCCCGTGGCTCATGGACGACGGAGAAAACCTGCTCGTCAGTGCCCTATATCATACAAGGCCGGCCTGTGCTGGAAGCAAAGCAATGAAGCCCGGGGTATCGCGATGTGGAAACAATGTTGCCACCCTCTCTTTCCGTACGCCGGCCTGTTCCGTGATCCGTTGCCGTATGTGCATCCCCCTTTCTATCCGTGTATAATGCTCTCAACAAACGTAATGTCGTGCGGTCTTGCCGGGTGATAGGAGCCCCAAAATTCGTACAAGCCCGCCAGCGGGTGCTCGAGCTCTCTCTTCATGCAAACGCTCAGTCGGTGCAAGGACCGATGTTCTTCTCGTGAAGACGCCGGAGATGGCCTCGCTGCAACCGGAACGAGGAGTAGTTGCCCGCAAGGATGGCCTCAAGGATGCTGGGAGGGTCGCCACCCTTCGACCCGTCCTGCGCAAGATCTGCCATGCGCTCCGTGATCATGCGGTGCGCGAGATGGAAGTTGAACAGGATGGTCTCGGTGTTGCTGGATCCGCCAGAAATATCGTTGGAGGAGTTGTTCGGGTCGATGATGGAGAGGCGCTCCATATTCTTGTATGTGAGATTGTGGGCATACGAGTTCTGGGAAGGTCAGCAGGGGTTTGTCTGGGGGAAACGAGGAGCAACGCACCTTGGGCACATAGCCGGGTGGATTGATGCGGATCGCGTTGTTCCTGTGATCGAATCTGTTGCCGTACAGGTCGAAGAACTCCATGAGCATCTCACCGAGGTGGTGCTCCGGAACTAGACTCCGGCTCTGGACCTGCGGCATCAGTTGGAGCATGCTCATAACCATGCAGCTGACAGAGAAGCTGCCAATGCCGCCGTTTACGGGTTCGTTGAGGCCGCGCATGGCCAGGAAATGCTTGATGATGGTGACAAGGGCCGAGAGAGCTGGGAACTCGTCCTTCCAGCCAAGGAATGTTCCGATGGCGGAGGGGCCGTCCATCTTGTCAAAGGAAATGTCGACCCTGAGGCCAGTGCTTGCGTCGATGTACTTGACCAGCGGCACTCTGGCCTTGCCAATGACCTCGATGGAGCCGGGAGCGGCCAGCCTGGCGTTATTCAGGAAGGCCTTGAACCTGTGCAGCGAGCTGGCATTAGGAAACGCGGACATCCCTCCACCGAGCCAGCCTTTGGAGCACACGACAAGATCCATGTCTGCGGTGGGCAGGTACAGGCCAGACATGAAGGAACCAAAGGGGTGAACCTCGAAGCCCTTATACTTGTGGTTCCTCTGCAATGCGTCTCGCAGCTTGTCGACGAGCTCGGCTCTCATGCGCTGCTCGAAGTCACGCGGCCGTACATGGTCGTAGAAGTCGACAATCTCCTTATGAAGCCTGAGCATGGTTAGAGCCTGACGCGAGGAGTCAAATTTGAGAACTCACCACACGCTCATCTCGGACGTCTTGGAGTGATCTTTGACAAGCCAGGGACAGGCATCCTCGCCCCTAACGGGGGCCCATTCAGCTACCACCTTTCCACCCGGACTCTTGCCGCCCTTCTTGAGCGGGCCGTATGAGGGAGGCTTTATCTCATCGTCAATGGTACGCTTGCGCGAGCCTAGGGGATCAGAAGGGGGAGGAGGTGGAGGAGGAGGGGCACAGGTAGCATCGGCGCGATCTCTCGCAGGTCCCCGAGGTGCCTCAGGCGGCGCTTGAGACCTTGACGAGTCGCCCGCCATGTGTTCACCCGGCGCGGATCCGTTCACGCCGTCATCGGCAGCATTGTCGTCCCCGTCTTGGTCGTCGCCAAAGTCGAACGAGATGAAGTCCTCGGCCTCTGTGCTCGCAGCAAGCTTGGCAGCCGCGTTGTCTTCGACGCGAGCCTTGCGGATCAGCTTGACCATGTCCTTCTTCTTGCGCTGGGCATCGTCGGGGGGCAGGGCAGTTTCCGCGTCGGGGTTCGACCACTTGGGAACGCTCTTGCCCGAGTCGGAGTCGTCCGGGCCGCGGCGGGCGCGCTTTGCCGCTGGCTCGTCGCCATTCTCGCCATCTGATTGATCGGAAATGTCCATAGCGGCTTCCTCGTCATCAGAGAGGTCATCTAAATCGCGATACCTGATCGCGTTGTCCTCATCGACCAGATCCTCCTGCACCTTTCCCCGCTGCTTCTTGACCAGCTCTCGCTCGGCAGGGATGGTCCTCTGGTAGTAGCCGCCCCGGCCTCGGCCGCCGCGACCGCGACCTCCCTGGGGGTTTCTTCGGCCCTGCTGGGGCGGACCTGGCCTGTAGGCATCAATCCCGGCAGGCTTGTCCATCCTGAACGTGAAGTCACCCTGGGGAGGGCGGTCGCCGCCAAAGGCAGGAGGCGGCGGGCCTCTGTCTCTGTAGTTGTCGGAGCCATCGCGGTACGAGTCGTTGTGTCGGGGGGGCGAGCGAGGTCGCTGAGGGCCACGGTCGTTGTACGAGTCGCGACGGTAGTCGTCGCGGCCCGGAGGCGGTCGCGGGGGAGGCGGCGCGGGGTATGATCGCTGATTGCGACCACCGCGACGGCCGCCCCTACGGTTGTCGTACGAGGGTCGATAGCTGTTCATCGCGCGCGCGGCCTTCGTCGTGGCTTGTTATGACGTCTGTTGATGAGGGAAGATTTCGGGTCGCAAGAATTATTGGCGTCAAGAGCAAAATCCAGGCGCGCCTTGTCTCTAACCCGAAGCGGAGTAGCGCGCGGGACCCATAAATACAGAGAGCCAACCACCAATAGTGAGTCACCTTGGGGATGAGGCGACAATATCAGAGTCGCTTCTCACAGTTGCACCACCATTCTGAATCACTGCTACACCGAGGGATGCCAGTTGCAGTGGATGGGACTGCTGGAGGGTAGAGCTCAGCTTCTCCTTATTCCAGGCTGCTGGAATCCTCACCATCTTGCTGCCCAAGGACTCGTCTCTCTGCTGATACGCCCCCCACAACATGATCTGTCCTTATCGCTGCTCTTGCTTCCGAATCGCCCTCTTCTCGGCTTTCGGGTGCGCCTCAAATCCAGTAATCTCGAGGAATCTCTCTGCGATCAGGGCTGGAAATCTTGGTTCATCACCTGCAGTCTGCAATCCGTCAGCGGGTTGATGCTAGCTGAACACTGGGCTCAACAACCTCTGTTCACTCCGAGGAGAGCCAGGCGCCTGTGTCATCCATATATATTGGATGACAGCTACAGTTGCTTGATCGACTCTCTGTGAGGCCTAGCTGAGAGCGACAATCGAGAGGCTCCCCCGTCTTAAAATATCTCATCAGGCCTGGGCTACGACGCGCTGCTTGGGGGCGATGCAGTGTTCAAGCAGCCACCGTGTGACGGAGCGAATGAGTGAAGTCGAAAAACGGCAAGGCTGTCATTTCAAGGAATCATTGGAGCAATAGCAGCAGCTGCATGCACTCTGCCCCTCAAGTTGCAACCATCTTGGGAGACATTGCTCAGCCTGATTTCAAAGTGAATTGCCACTTAAGGCGGAGGGGAGGGCCTCGAGTGGTTCCCCAAGGGAGGAGCCTTCATTCTCTCCGTTGTTCCGGTAGATCCAGTAAAGTGGGAAACCTTCATTGAATACCTTATTAATGATAATGTTAGTTCTAACTGTAGCTCTTGTCGCCTTGACGGTCTCCTTCGTGGACGCCGAGGGCGGTCTCGCCATCTCAGCCTTGCCTGATCAACCAGGAGCAGCACCGCTGTACAGGCGAGACCAGACCATCTGCGATCCCGTATCGAGTGTGTTTGTCTGCGAGAGAGGGACATGTTACTGGGGAGATGACGGCTTCGTCGGCTGTTGTTCAGTGTGAGGTCTTTTCGCCCGGTTATTCTGAGCCCTGCTGACATTGGATGTCATGCCACCTCAAGCTGTGCGCCCCGGACGACTTGCGTCGAGTACGCAGAGTATGCAGAACAATCGGAGGAGGAACGATGCGACCACAACACAGGCGGATGCGTTGTTTGGTGAGTTAACCGATCGTCGTGGATGTCGCCGTCGTTACTCACAAGTCAATCGGCACGTAGCTCCCGGGCAGACGCCCCGTACTGCGCAACCAACACCAACGTTGCGATGGGCCACTACGGCATGTACTGCAACAGCGAGCGATTTGTACAGACCTGGGACTATGAGTACAGTTGGCCTGGGTTGGCACCAACTACAACAGCGGGGGAGGACGAGGAGGAGGAAACCGAAGTGAGCAGTCCCACCAGGCGTGCATCCCCAACCAGCGAGGGGAGTCAGACAACGGAGACGGGAGATGCCGAGACTGGGACCGAGACCGTGGATCAGTCGCAAACACAAACACCTTGCTGCCAGCCAAGCAACGATAATGGAGGCGGAGATGGAGACGGCGAGGAGGAAGATGGGGACGGGCTCAACATTGGAGCCATCGTTGGCGGTGCGGTCGGCGGTGGCCTCTTTCTGCTCTTCTTAGTCGGCCTCGTGGTGTACTGTTGTCGTAGGCGCAGACGCGAACGCCCTCTCAGCTCCATGACGACCAGCACGACCCGGCCGATGGCATTCGCGACGCCCCAGGCCTCACCACTAGTTCCTCAACAGTCGTCACCTTCGACATTCCAGCCTTCGCCCACGACGCCACAGCATTTTGCGGCGCATGGGCGAACCAGTGTTGCGGGATACTCCCAGGCGCCGCCGTCGTACTGCACAACGACGCCTCCCCTTGACAGGCCGGTGTCTGACGGGTTCGGCGGACCGTTGATGGCGGAGCCGGTTGCGCCGTACTTCCAGAGCCAAGGCCCACACGAGTTGGATGGGCAAGGTCGATGGATTCCGAGGCACGAGCTCGAAGGTCAGCAGACATACCGGCGCATGCCGGCCTACGAGATGGCGGGTCGGGAGCCGCGAGGGCCTCAATACTGAGGAGGCGAACGTATCTCCGGATTTAGTTGGGCCCCGTCCGTCCCGACCGGAGAATTTCCTTGGCGTCGGGAGTCGGCCACGTGACGGAGGTGGTTGGGCTGGGTGGAGACGGACCTGGCCAGTCAGGCGGTGTTGGAGTGTTCTTCGGTGTCTTCTAGAAGCTCCATATCTGAGGCTGTGTTTTCTTGCAGGGAGGTCTCGTGATGAAATGCCGGGACTCGACGGACTGACGACGGAGGAGGAGGACAGCAGATTGTGCAACATGTGACCACTGGCAGCAGCATCAATAGACCCTAAATCTCGCAATTGCGCCTGCATCTGCCGGCTCCTCTTGAGACTGCCACATCGAGTTACGGGATGCGCAGGCACGCGCGAAATATGCAGTGAGATTCTGAGGCCCCTCATTCTCCTCACTGCGATGTGTTCAGTGCAGCATCGAGTCGGCCGACTAGCGATGCGGGTGTAAGTCGGTGTGCAAAGGATAATGCACGCAATTGCCAGCATGGCCAGTGCTGTCACTCTCCCCACGGACCAAGGCCAACCCCATGGCAACATTGAGGCTTAGACACCGGGCCCGACGAGGTTCATGTCCCAATGGCAGCCAAGCGTCTGACTCGGAACGACAAGCTTTCTTCGACAGCGCGGAGTCGGTGTGTGATTCGATATTGATGCTGCGAAGACCCGCGTACGGATGGAGACGACGTGCCCAAAGGTCCCCCAGTCCGTGTCCGATAGCGACACAGCCTCCTCGGTTGCCGGCCCCCCCTTGCCCCCGCAAAATCGAAAGAGACCCGGTGCTTGGTACGGATGGTTCATTGTCCCCTCGCGTCGAATTAAACATGAGCAGACAGACACCCGCGCTGGCGGCCAATTAGCCCGGCGGCGGAGAGGGCCGCATCGCTGGACCAGAAAGCGGCGAACCCGAGCCAATTGAGTGCAACGGTCCCCCGCTGATCTCGGGCGCCATTCAAGCCCTGTGACGCAAGCCCTACAAGGCGAATGTGGTGCTGGTGGCTGCAGCGGGGTGAATTGGCCGCCTGCTTGGGCCATGTGTCACCTGAGAACACCATCGCCGGCGCATCGTTGTTTTCTCCCGCCAACGTCTGGGGAGACGGCGTTGGTGATGTTGGTCAATGGCCGGGGAAAGTTATGTAGGTAGCCAGCCTTGCGAGGAGATTGCGAGGTGCTGCCCTGGACTCCCCGGGATGGGAAGGAGCGACCTCGTCATTCGCACAAGGCAAGAACCCCGTCCAAGAGTTGGCGCGCCAAGACCTCGGTGACGTGGCCAACCAGACCCGACGATGGACGCTTCCAAGGCGCCGCGAAGGCCCCATCAACGAGGCTCTGCAGCCTTGGCGTTGCTCCCAAGCCCTGTCTAGTGGAGTTTCGTCAGAAACCCGCCAACCCGCCTCCTTCTCTCGCTGGCGACCCGGTGCGGAAGCGCTTTCCCTTCGGGCTCCTTCATTAAAACAAACACGCCCGGACCCCCAGGCCAGATCGGATCCCCTGCCGCCTCGTCTCCATTTCTCTCGGTCTTGGTCCGGCTCGCAGTCTGGGCTTTTTGTCTTGTCGCTTACCCGCCGCTGCCCTTTTGCTTCATCTTCTTTCTTTCCCTCGTCCTACGCATTCTGACGTTGCGAAACCACACCGGTGCTCGCCTCCAACAACACATCGCCGCCTGCGTGCCCAGTCCTGCTCTCCCAAACGGCTGAGCCTGGCCTCGACGAATCCTCCCGTCCTCGCCGCCTCCGCCAAGGTCCTCTTGCCCGCCTCGCCAGTTTCTCGAAAACCTCCACGGGCACCATGAGCGACGAGATCGCGACCGCCGCGGCGCGTGCCCCGGCTCCCAGCGAAGCCAGACCGGCGGTCGAGGAGTTCGACGCCAATGACCTCCAAAACGAGCCCGAGGCCGAAAAGCCCAAGAACAACAAGTTCTCCTTCACCCCTACCCAGCTCAACAAGCTCGTCACCGCGAGGTCCCTGTCCGCTCTCCGCGCCTTTGGCGGCCTGCCGGGCCTCGTGGCTGGCTTGAGAACAAACATAGACTCTGGCCTGAGCGTGGACGAGGTGGACCTCGACGGAACAGTCTCATTCGACGAGGCAGTAGCTGCCGGCCGAGAGAGTCGCGCTCCCGTGGTCACACCCGTGCTCGCGGACGACAGGCACCAGTCCTTCCACCTCTCCAACATCGATCTCGGCGTGGGTGAGCATGACCACAGCTACCAGGATCGCAAGAGAATCTTCAAGGAAAACAGGCTGCCCAAGCGAAAGCAGAAGTCATTCTTGAGATTGGCCTGGATCGCCTTCAACGACAAGCTCATCTTCCTGCTCACCCTCTCGGCCACCATCTCGCTCGCTCTCGGCATCTACGAGTCGGTTGAGGCCACGGAAGCGGCCGAGAAGATCCAATGGGTCGACGGCGTGACAGTCGTCGTCGCCATCATCGTCATCGTCTTTGCCAGCGCGGCCACCGACTGGCAGAAGAACCACAAGTTTGCCAAGCTCAACGAGAGGAAAGAGCAGCGCGATGTCAAGGTCGTGAGGTCCGGGAAGACGAAGAACGTTTCAGTCTACGAAGTGCTCGTCGGCGATGTCATGATCCTCGAGACTGGTGACGTCGTCGCTGTCGACGGAGTCCTCATCAGCGGCGCGGGCGTGCAAATCGACGAATCCTCCATCTCTGGCGAATCCGAGCTCGTGCACAAGAACGCCGTTCGCGATGCTGAGGCCCGCGAGCACAGAACACACTCCGTCGACCCCTTCATTGTCAGTGGCACCACGGTGTGTGGTGGCATTGGCCGCTTTCTTGTGGTCGCCGTCGGCACAAACTCTTCTTACGGACGCACCCTGATGTCCCTGCGCGAGGACGTCGAAGAAACCCCGCTGCAGCAGAAGCTCGGTCGTTTGGCCAAGCAGCTCATCGCTTTCGGTGCCATTGCTGGTATTTGTTTCTTTCTGATCATGGTCATCCGTTGGGGTGTCGAGCTCCCTGGCCAGGGCCTCAACCCAGCCGAAACGGCGAAGAGCTTCTTTACGGTCCTCATCCTCGCAGTCACCGTGGTCATTATCACCGTCCCCGAAGGCTTGAGTCTTGCGGTCACCCTGGCCCTGGCCTTCGCTACCAAGCGTATGCTGCGGGACAAGAACCTCGTCCGTCTGATTCGATCCTGCGAAATCATGGGCAACGCCACGTGCATCTGCTCTGACAAGACAGGCACCCTGACTCAGAACGTAATGACCGTGGTCGTGGGACGCATTGGCCATGGTCAGTTTGGCGACTCCGGCCCAACGTCCGCTGCTACAAGCGAGTCCGAGAAGACTATCAAGGAGGGACCCGCAGAACCGCCCTCAGGCATCCCGCAGTTCATCTCAACTCTCCACGAAGAAGTCAAGGTGCTCATCAAGAACAGCTTCGCTCTCAATTCGACGGCATTCGAGACTGACGCCGTCGCCGATGGGGAGTCGAACTTCGTCGGCACCAGCACCGAGACGGCTCTCCTCAAGTTTGGTCGCGAGCACCTGGCCATGGGCCATCTTGATGAGGAACGTCACAACGGCAACATCATCAACCTGTCGCCGTTCGACGCTTCCCGCAAGTGGATGGCCGTGCTGAGGAAGCTTGAGGGCAACCGCTACCGTATGCTGGCCAAAGGTGCTGCTGAGGTGATATTCGACCAGTGCGTCGACATGATTGCAGACCCTACCGCTGGCACCCAAGCCATCCCCATCTCCGCCGAGTTCCGCAGTGAGCTCGACGGTTCCATCCGCGAGTACGCCAGCAAGATGCTCCGTCCCGTCGTCATTACGTACCGTGATCTGGATATTAGCGAGGCTCTCGAGGACCCCGAGGATCCCGACTCGGTGAACTTCGATAAGCTGTTCTGCAACATGACCTTCATCGGTGTCTTTGGTATCCGTGATCCCTTGCGCCCCGAGGTCATCGACTCAGTCCGCCAGTGCCAGGACGCGGGTGTCTTCGTCCGCATGGTTACCGGCGACAACTTCCTGACTGCCAAGGCAATTGCCACTGACTGCGGCATCTACACGCCCGGCGGCTTGGCCATGGACGGCCCGACGTTCAGGAGGCTCACGCCTAATCAGCTTGACCTGGTCATCCCGCGTCTGCAGGTCCTGGCACGCTCCAGCCCCGAGGATAAGCTGCTTCTCGTTTCTCATCTCAAAGGCATGGGCGAGACCGTCGCCGTCACGGGTGACGGAACCAACGATGCTCTGGCACTGAAGGCAGCCGATGTAGGTTTTGCCATGGGTATCCAGGGCACCGAGGTTGCCAAAGAAGCCGCGTCCATCATTCTGCTTGACGACAACTTTGCCTCCATCGTCAGAGCCCTTGTCTGGGGCAGGACCGTCAACGATGCCACAAAGAAGTTCCTCCAGGTACGTTGCATCCATCCGGTACTTTCTGGGCCAAACTAACAGGAACAGTTCCAATTCACCATCAACATCACTGCCGGTACCCTCACGATCATTTCAGAACTCAACCCTCACAGCGAGGTCATCTTCTCCATCGTGCAGCTTCTCTGGATCAACCTGATCATGGATATCTTCGCATCCCTGGGTCTTGCCACTGATTATCCCTCCGACGACTTCCTCAAGCGAAGGCCCGAGCCCCGAACCGCCCCCATTGTCAGCATCACCATGTGGAAGATGATTCTCTGCCTTGCCTTCTACCAACTGGCCGTCGTGTTCACGCTGCACTACGCCAAGGACGCCATCTGGAACCCCCAGACCGAGTTCGAGACCCAACAGCTCAATACCATGGTCTTCAACGTTTACGTGTGGATGCAGTTCTTCAACCAGCACAATTGCCGCCGTGTCGACAACAAAATCAACATTTGGTACCAGGGCGTGCTCAAGAACCCCTGGTTCCTCGGCGTCCAGTGCCTCACTCTCGCCGGTCAGATGATCATCATCTGGAAGGGCGGCGCCGCCTTCGACACGAAGCCCCTCACCGGTGCTCAATGGGGCTGGTCTATGCTCTTCGGCGGTCTCGTCATCCCTCTGGGTGCTCTCATCCGACAGATCCCCGACAGCTACGTCCTCGCCTTCTTCCACGGCATTCGCGCCGTCTTCCGTCCGATCAGGCGCGTCGTGACCAAGCCACTCCCTGAGAAATGGAGGCCCAAGAAGAAGGATGACGATATGGGCGCGGCCGAGGCATGGGTTCTTCAGACAGGCGCTGCGCTGCTCAGGCCCGTCAACTACCAATGGGGTACCCACGGCCCCCCTGAGCACACGGGTCTTGCAGGCCGCGTGACGAGCATCTCCCTGGCCCAGCGCGAGGCGCTAGAGAAGGCCGCAACGAGCGGCAGGGCCGGCGAAGGCGACGTCGACATCGTACAGGCCATCGACATGGCCAGACACTCCAAGGCCGACCTCTTGTACAACATCGAGGTGCACCCCGGCACGCCGAAGGAGGACCCGTTCCTGCAGACGCCCAAGTCGAACCGCAAGGTGCCGCCGAGCCAGGACCCGGAGATCCTACAGTACATCAAGGTCGGGTCTGCGGCGATCGTGTGAGATGCCGCAGGGCCAAGCCCCGGCTCGTGAGGAGTCCGGCACGAGGCGGGGTGCGGTCTGCGTCGACGCTCGGGGGCGTACAGGCCCGCTTGAGCGATTAACGAATTTATGACTCTTGTTTATAGACACTTTTTATACCCGTCTTTACTGCTGCACCCTACTAGGTAGATAATTTCAAGACGCGATTCACATCGTTGTGGACGTGTTGTGTTTTGATCTGGCTGAAACTTTGCTCTGTTGTGTTACCCATGTGCCAATGTGCTCGGCCGCTGGTTCAACCCTGGCTCTCCTGATTGATACCTTCCGGCCGCTGCCGCTTGATCACTGACCTGCAGCCTATGCAGATGATCCATCTCGGCCGTCTCGTTTCGCGGACCCCCTGGGAGCCAGCCTTTGTGTGGCGCCTGGGGCCGAGTCGGCCCGGGGACGGGGTTGAGGGTGGGAAGCCCGTGGTGGAGTCTCGGCGCCGCGCGATTCTCGGGTTGGTGTATTGTAGGCCATCGGATTGTAGGCCGGCGATGTTGCCGACTGCGAGACGCTCCCGGAGTTGCGACAGACACGAAATGAATATTCCTTGATTTGTCCGTTCCCTGGTACTGTCCCCGTGAAAGGGACATTCGACGGGTATCATCGACCATGTCTTCTTCGGCTCGTCTTAGGGCGGGTTCCTCGGTCTGAGAAAAGATCGTTCATATAAAGAATATCTTACGCTACGACCTGCGCCATCTCTTTGTTAGTCATTGTCTTAATAAGGTTGTATCGCGGTTGGATATGCCAGGCATCAGCTGGAGGTTGGATAAAGGGGCGATCTGCTGTCGACGCCTCCCCACACATCAGGGCCGGAGGGTGCGGTGCCCTGCTCACTGATGGTGGGAAGGCTGTCTTGCAGTCATCAGCTGTCAAGAGCTCTGCTGTGTTGCTGCAGCTAAAGTGTGATTGTTTGTTACCTCACCTGGACTCTGGGTGTTGATTTCAGGACGCGTCAAGCCATTTGGTGAGTGCAAGCCGACGCGACGCGTTGAGATGTTCCAGCTTCAAGATTTGTCGGTTGGGGGTAAGAAGGCAAACATCCATAGATGGTGCAGGTAGAGCTCGAACTAACACCTATACCCACCATATTCTTTTATGTTGAAGTGATTCGAACACTCATTAGTAAATACCAAAAATTTATGACTTACCTATTAGTCCACAACATAGTAAGGAGAACTCGATTTGAACGAGCAAGATAACTAAATCAAATAGACCTAAACTGCGTTGTAGGTGGTAAGCATGGAGGACGCGGGGAGAAGGGGTGTGGCCGGGCAGAGGGCGCGGGGTGTGCGTCGCTTGGTGTGTACCAGGTCCGGTGACCAAGGCTTCCTTTATAAGGGGTACTTCGCAACTTTTCCAGAAATTCGGGGTGCTAGGAACCCGGCCGCGGCCAGGTCCTTTGGTGTGGTGGTGCAACTCACGGCTTCAGTGCAGTTGTCGCTACCATCATAGGACTATGGGGGCCTAGTACCTCCAATGCCTCTGAAGGTCGACAACTTCCTTTTTGGTTGTTCGTTCAAACCCCTTCGAGGCAACCTTTGTTTCATGTTTTTTTTTTTGGCACCTTTAGAGTGTCTCATTGGCAGAGCTGACATACTGATTACAATGCACTTTGGTAGGTTACAGTGCACTTTGATACGACTCTTCTTCCTAGGGCCCCCTTTGTCTCTCTCCTGACCTAAGGCTTTGTGTTTTGGACTCGACATTAGTATGCCACCTGCGCCAGACAACACTTGATTCGCCATGGTGAGACTGAAACCAGAACAAGAAAGCCAATCCTTGTTCCAGTCGGCTCTTTGGTTAGCATTCCCAAACATACCTGTCCGCCCATCACCATAGGTATGCTGGGGAGCCTTCATCGATGTCGAGTCGTGTCAACTCGGCAAACGTCAGGGATATCGTCGAGAGCAGTCTGTATACGTACGAGATATTCAAAATACACTATACATACGAAAGAGCTGATAGACGGTTCTCACTCCAATTGAACAAGATTCCTGTACATGCCGCAGCTGGCACCCATCGAACCGCCGCAATTGCCGCCTTGCCGCCAGTCGGACGTGAAGACGGGCAGGTTGAACAGGCAGTGCGGCACCTTTCCAACCACCATGTCGCTCGTGTCAACCATGTGCTCGCCGTCACCGTTGTTGCCACACTCTATGACGGCCTCGTAGTACCGCTCGAGCGGCTGGAGGTGGTACTCCTCCATCGAGTCATAGACCTCCGGGTCCACGGTGGGAATCTTCTTCATGCCGTCGGCTTCAACCTTTTCGGCAATGAACCAGCAGTGCCAGCCGCCATTGTACTCGAGCCAGCGCGCGCCGTGGGTGTCCAGGCATTCGTCTTCCTCCAAGCTGTCGTCGCCGATGAGCACGTGCCCACCGGAGGAGAGGATGTGGTCCGCGACCTTGGACTGCGTCGCGTGCCGGAACTCGTCGATCTCGGCCTTGAAGTCGCGAGAAGCGGGTGACAGGAGCCCGAGCCCGGTCCCGAAGAACTGCCCGACGCTCGTGTCGTAGCGGTCGTTGAAGATGTGCAGCTGCTGGAACGTGTCCTGGTCCTCGCCCTCCTCCTCGCGCAGGATCCCGAGCATCAGGCGCAGGTTCTTGTCGATGGCCTCGTGTGTCTTCTTGAAGGCGTCGCCGAGCGCGGCCCGGATTTCGCCCGCCTCGACATCCTGGGGTCCCTCGCCCTGGGCGTTGCTGTGGATCATGTTGAGCGCGCCGGTGAAGAGGCTGGCAATCGGACCGATGTATTTGGCGTTGGACGCGAAGTTCGACGAGCTGTCGAGGCCGGATGGAAGGCCTGTGAGCTGAATACCCATGCCGATGATGCCCATGATCCAGGCGAAGGGGTCCTCCTTGATCTCGTCGATGCCGTTCAGGTTCTTAATCATCTCGTCGACCTTGAGATCCGTGTAGATCGTCTCCTCGACGAGCGCTCCGCGCAGCGTCTTGAGGTGATGGCGCATGCCCTTGACGTTCTCGAAGATCCAGAACAGACTCTTGCCAAAGGGATCGTCAAACTCCGAATCCGGCCTCTTGGCGAACTTGTCAAAGTAGTCATCGCAATCGTCCAGGTTTCCGGGGTCGCATGTGTCGCTGTGGATGTTCGAGCACTGATCGGCGCCGCTGATTGTTTTGGCGACGCCAAACTGACTCTCGATGTCCCGCAACCAGTTGTGCTGGACGTTGCCGGCTGTGATGATGGGTTCACGGTTTAGCCGTGGAGCTTCTTGGGGATCAATGAGAGGCGCTTACTTCTGTTCTTGAGCCAGTGGTCCAGGAACCACCCAGCCTCCGTGTCGAACCAGAGATCGAAGACGGCATCGGTGGATTCCCTGTCCCATGCTCCGCAGTATTTGTCTTTGTCGAACCTCACACGGTCCTGATCTTCCTCCAGCTGGCGAGGCATGACCGCCGCGGTGGAGGCCACGGACGCCAGGGACGCCAGAGCGAGGGAGGAGATGAATGCGCGACGCATGGTGACGGCTATACGAGAGGAGGCGCAACAGAGTATTTCAGGCTGATGATGATGTGGTGATGGAATGTGGCAGCTATTGTATGGGCGCTTCGAGGAGAATCCCGGGCATTCTTATAGTCCTCGTCCAGCCAGCGAGATTTGCCCCTTGACTGCTGGCATCATGGACGAGGCCCTCCAGCTAGACTGATCAACATGGCCGAATACCGTCTTTGAAGTTAGTTGTGCGGTTGGTCCCTTCTGGGTTGATGATCACCAGGTTTCCCACATCTCCCCAGGTATAACAGCTCCAGAGTGGCGAGGTCGCTCTCCAGACGCGGCTGCGATCGCCGCCAGCGTAGCCTTGCCTTGCAGCTCTGGATCACGGCCGGTCCGGCCGGCATCACCTCTCACAGGGAGAACAGCATCAACTCCTTATGTAGATCCCCCTGTGCCGCCTGGGCCGCTTCATAATGCTGGCTCAGGGTCTCGTGATAAAGTCCAAGTTCCCAGAAGCATCGCGTCAGACGGTTGCAGTCTGTCGCGCTGTGCCGCATGTGCCGGTGCTGTGCCGCACGCGATGACCGACGCCGAGGCCAAGATGTGCTATACTTGGAAACTCAACATCTTTGGTGGTGCGATCGGCATTCAGGCCCCACGAACTGTTGAATCAACGCTTTGCGCCCAGCCGGCTACATATGGTGCTGAGCGTCCGCGAGACCCTGAAATGAGGAGCAGGATTCGGAATGAGCGAGGACAATCCGCTTGGCGTTCCGAAAAGACGACTGGATGGTTGACCCATTCGCAACCTGACATGGAAGGATAATGGATGAGATCATGTCCTTATGGTCGAAGGTCAGGTTCACGCCGCACGCTGCGCTTCAACTCGCAAACCCAGTCCAGGTTCAAAAGCCAGCCTCTGGCTCCATGGACGTCATCAAACCGACCTGATCCTGTTCGGCCTTGAGGAGCAGGACTCAACTCTGAAAACCAGAACCATCTTGCCTGATGCTGCAGCACCTCATCCATTGGGATGTATTGATTGCGTTCTTGCTCGGACAGTACGTTCGCGAAGAACTGTGACAAGATTCTGTTCAGGTGTCACGTTGCCTAGGCGAGCGAGAGATGCGTTGAATAATCAAAAGGGATAAGTTCGACAAGATAACATGTACAATGTCTGAAGTGGGAGGATGCACAACGAACGAACGTCACGGGACTCGGGCACTGAACTGGAAATGTTGAGATGGCTGATGGCCTTCCTCCACTGACTTGTCCCCCGGACGAGCTCTACTCTCTTGAAGACTTCTTCCGCCTTTCCGGCTGGATGTTTCCGGAATCTTCGTCAAATCCTCTCTTGAACTCCTCCTCATCTACTTTGTCACAGCTGAGTCTGCCTGTCAGTGCAGTGACAGCCATTGTCACAATAATCCAATTTTTGCGCTCTTACTAGCTGCTCGGCGGTGAAAAGTCTCCTCACAGTAAGGCTCTGGGTCTTCCCTATGGCTGAAAAGGCAGCCAATTGGCCCCGTCGAACGGATCCGATGCAATCCATGGGGATTGGGGGCCGAACATGGGTCCTGGCCAAGCTTGATGACTTGCTTTGCCGCATACAAGGATGAACCGGGAAGGAATTGGTCGCTGGAGTCCCAGCTTGTCAGATTGTGTTCTATGTAAGCGGATTGGATGATTTGCTCGTGTCACTCGCCGGTGGTGTTGACTCAGACAAAGCGGCAACGTCCTGGATCGATGATCCCGGGACAACAAGTGACTAGGCGTTTCTGTCATTCTGGATTGGTTCTCGACTGATGTTCTTTATCCCAGATCCTTACAGCATCGTATAGGGCTGACAAGACAGAATTGGGAAGCCTAATTCTGAGCCGCGCGCCCATACTGACACCGTGATTCTTCGGCCAGGGACATCGGCCACGCCCAGTTGCATCGTGACCCAAGATGTGCGGCCAGTACGAGAAGCAGAAAAGCCGAGCAGCCTTACCGTTGCTTACACACAAGTGAGATCTTGATGACAGGCCTCCGGTCGCCAGTACTGGCGCTTCATTATGGGTGCTTCCACATTAAGAGGGCAACACGGCCAATGTGCCGATGGCTTCGGAGACGCGGTTAAATAGTGAGCGTTCTGTTGCTTTCCGGAGGCATTTGAAAGCTTCTTCATCACACTCACTCACTTGCTCACACACTCATCTACACACATACTCACATACACACAACAGCACGAGATCGACTTACCCAACACCATCGCCGCCATGTATGAAGTTTCTGGCGGCGCGGTGTACCGCATGCTGCCTCACCAAGCAATGCTGAGCAACGACCTCCAGAAGAGCGTCGCAAAGCTCACCACTGACGAGCTTCCCAGGATGCTGCAAGAAGCAAATGCCCTTGTGGACACCTTCTGCGGGCAGAAGGTGAGGTGGTATCACGGTAAGCAGTCCTCTAACAAGACGTGGCAAGACGTCTTTGCCCGCGATGGGGATGACCTTGTACACTTCGTCCGGCATTATGCTGGGCATCTGCGAGGGATGAAGCCCTGGACTGAGGCCGAGGTTCTCGACCCCGACTCTGAGCTTTCCAAGCTCCTCAAGGCCTCCAGGTCACCCTTGCCATTCCAAGTTGCAAAGCTGATGGCTGAGCGCGGAGACCTTGACCCTCTTCACGACAAGACCTTGGAGCGTCTCTCAGAATGCTGGAAGAGTTCCTTGTCGAAGCACAGGCAGCTGGCTATCCTGCTTGTGTGGCTGAAGTCCGCAACGGACCTCGCCAGAACCGTCGCTACCCAATGTCCCGACGAGAACGGTGACGTTATCACTGACCTCTGCGCCCGCTTCTGCCAGCTCGTCCGGAGGTGCAATACCACTGACAGCTTCCAGGGTTCACGCAACGCCGCCGTTCCTCGACCGCCTCCGATGACGGGTGATCGGTTCCCAGAGTCCACCGTCGAGTGGCTGATGGCTGATCCGTCCCTGCCATCGCACCTCGCACCAAGCCGCTGGTAGTAGATGCGGAATCAGCGGGTCTGAATTCCGTTTTCTCCCAGGTATGTACTCGTAGTATCCTATCAATATTAATCCAAAATGAATCACCCGATCTACCCTGACCATGTCCCAAACGTGACGCAGCCGAGTCTCCTGCTCCCCCCCTGATAATCTATGTGAATGTGCCTCGACGTAAATAGCAACGTTGGAACCCCTTTTCTGTGCCCCCGTGGCCTGCCTGATCAGCTGAAAGTATTTCCGAGAGTTGTGCCCCCGGAGACTTACACCGGTTGTGGAAGGTACATTTGTGACAACAATAGAAGTCTGGATCGTCAAGATACAATTCGTGCCTCGAGGTGCATTGGCGAGCATCAATTTCCAGACCATGAACCACTAATAAGGCCGGGCTTCTCTGCTCCCTAAGCAGGGCCCCGATATAGGTCCTTCTGTGCGCGTATTTGAGATTGCCTGAGATGCGAGGGCTGGGCCGGAGGGCCTCAAAGATGGAATAATCATCCCGAGAAGACCAGGAGGGCGACTCGGATGAGAGACATTTTCGTTGAATGCCATGGACGTCGATGATAGCTGAACGGTCCCTGAATAGAACCGGAGGAACGCGTTGGCCCGCGGGGTGGACGGACCGACCCTGGCGTGTCAGTCGAGTGTCAGGGGTCGGGTAGTGAGGGTATTTCCAACCGATCACCGGGGGTGCAGTGAGACGGGCGGGAGAAATGGATGTCCATGGATAGATCATCTGGCTGGATGTCAAGAGACGAGAATATCTCCAATATCCTTGACTCAAGAAAGGTGCAAAAGGGCAAGAGGCACTTCTGGACGATGGATGAGGAAGGTGCCAAGGACCACCTCAGCGTATTCGCCCGCGACTTCCTCAATCCACGCCCCTGTAGCTTGTCTCGGCATAGCGGTCGGGCGCGCTGTTTTTTTGGCAGCTGCCACGACCACGATTGGACCCCGGGAGGAAGCAGCTGCCCGTCTCAGCTCACCTAGGGCAGGCGCGCGGCTTGCATTTTCTCCCATCCCACTTGGCTGTCATCTCCCAGCATCACCATCTTCTTCTTCCACCACCTCACCACCATCACAACTTGCACCCTGTCAGCCTTTCCAACTACCGCAGCCGTACCCCGCCAAACAGTCTGGGCCCCCCTCTGTCTTGCGTTTGCCTCGGTCCCCACCGCGCGCGCATGTAATCCGCTCCGAATCCGCTCAACGGCTCCGATGGTCCAAGAATAACCAGGAATAAGGATCCTGGGGGTGAGCCCAGCAACAAACCCTGCGATGAGGGGAAGCTCTGACCCTCACATGCCGCTAGTACTGGTCAGAGCTCTATCATTGCATCGTCGTACGCTTGGCCAATTGTTTGGTTCGCTCTCCATCCTGTGGACACCCATGAGCGACTTGAAAGCCTCGCCCTTCGCAACCGTCCTCGGCCAAGACATGTTTCTATCTTCGTTCGACGGCCAAGACACCGATGGCACCAGGGCGCAACGGGAAGGATTCGCCGTTCCGCATCCGCGGCCTCACCTCCGCTGCCTACCCTGCTTGACTAGGGTTCAACGACAACATCGACTTCTTCGATGGACCACCCTCGAACATCATCGAGGGGGGTTCACGGGCAGCGGGGAGCGGGCAGCATCCCCAAGACGGTATCCTCTCCCGCCGTGATAGAATTGTGGGATGGTGCTCATTCCGACGGAGTCCCCGAATGGACAAGATGACATGTTGGTACGCTTCTGGGGCTTCTGGGGCACATGGGTGATGAAGAACTCCAACATGCCTCCACAGGGTAATGCACATGCAACACGGTGGCGAACTCGTCCGCATCCAACCCTTGACAACCCACGAGGACCAAGACGCCAGGCTCACTCCTCGCTGACATGCTCGGAACCACCGACAAGTCTCTAGGGAGGCATCACGACCTCTCTCGATCGGCTTCCCCTGATCGGCCATGCCAACACATGCCCATCTCGGCCTCGGGGTGAGCGGACGAGCCTTACAGGCACAGAGGCTGTTCGGCTTGTCAGCCTCCCGATGGATCGGCCACCCGACCACGCCCAATTACGTGGTTTGTCGCCGTTGGTACCTGTCGGCAGTGTCGACCGGCCGCAACCTACCATATCTTCATCCCTACCGGGCTGTAGGGCTGAGGCCGCTGATCTCGAAAACACACCCGCCCCCGCATGGGTGCCCCAAGTGCTGGAATGGCCGCAGGACGGCCGAGTTGGCGGCTCAGTCGGGACCGGGGAGCACTGAGAGGACTGCATGCGACGTAGCACCCGTTGCACCGCCCTGGCGGGGTCCAATCACACACCGAAGACACTGTAAAAGCGAACCACCCAAAGGCGAACCCCCCAGTTGCCGCGTACCGGCCCTGCGTCCGACACCAGTCGGGCTTACAGGCCACCGAAAGACCATCCATCCTTTCACCCCCCCCTCGGGACCCTAGGTCGGAGCCCAAGCCAGGGGCGGTGTATCTATGATGGACGCTTGGGCCACATGGGGGATGGGACAAGGGGTACCTAATCCACGAGCCACACCATTCTCTTCGGCGGGCCATCGAACCTTTAAATTGGGCCAGGGACGCACCTCGACAGAACACTCGACTGGCTCTCCCCGGCTTGAAGGGACAGGACATGAACTCATACCTTTCTCGATCAAGAACATCGTCACCATGAAGCAGCGCAAGCCTCATAGTAAATCCCGCAGAGGATGTTTGCAGTGCAAAAAACGTCATGTCAAGGTATGCCGCCGCCCCCGAGCGAGCCTTCCGGCGCCCACCCCGCATCACGAGTCATCGCCGTGGCCGCCGGGACGGACCTGCGCACCACGCGACCCCATCGTCCCGTCTGACAACGAGCTGACATTTCGACCAGTGTGACGAGCAGGGACCACCCTGCGCAAACTGCGTGGTTCGCAAGACAGAATGCACATACAAGGACGGCCCGTCCAGTTCGGCCGCTGTGGCCGAAGACAGCAGCAGCAGCTCATTGTTGCCTCCTTCGAGGGAAGAGTCGATGGCCGCACTATCCTCCCTTGGGGGATCCAGCGTGCTCTCTCCCTCGAGCTTGTCGACGGCACCGAGTGACGGGTCAGACACCTCCGACGCGCGCAAGGTCCTCGAGCTCGAGCTCATGCACCGCTGGTCAACGTCCACCTACATCGCCCTATGCTCTCTGCCCGAAGACACACACCTCATGCAGACCGTGCTGCCGCGCGAGGGACTCAAGCACCCGTTTGTGCTACAAGGACTCTTTGCCGTCACGGCTCTGGACCTGGCGGTAAACGCGTCCCTGGACCGACTCGAATCGTACACATACATGCACGCTGCGATGGAGTATTATGACTCGGCAAGCGTCCTGCTCCGGGCCAGGCTCGCCGACTCACCTCCAGACGAGTACTGGCTCGTCTTTGTCGTCTCCTCCATGGCCGCCATCTATCACTGTGCAATGCCGCAAGTTGCGCAGAGCATCGACCACACTGCCCTCGGCCACATCATCGTTCTATTCGGACTGCTCAACGGAGCCACGAGCCTCGGCCTGGCGCACATGAACGCCATCCTCAACAGCCCGATGATCTCGCTTCGCTCTATCGGAATCCCTGATCAGAGCATCCTCGACCCCGAGACCCAGAGCGTCCTGGACCGCCTTCGTGCTATCAACAACGCCGTCTATCCCAGCAACGACCCATCAGAAATCCGGCCAGACCCGCCCCTGGGACCGCTTGTCGACCCAGAACCACGAACACGGCACGAGACATACCGACGCGCCATCCACCACCTGGGATCATGTTTTGCAGAGGATGCAAGGGGTGTTATCAGGTCATACTGCTCATCGTACCCCGGGTGGAACGGGAGCGCATTTGCACAGGCGGTAGTGAACCACGAGCCCATGGCCCTCATGATACTGATGCACTGGGGCGTGCTGCTAGACCGGCTGGGCAAGCAGATGTGGTGGGCCAACTCGACTGGCTTCACACTGGTGGCAGAGCTGTCCGAGGTGTTGCATCAGTCCGACCTCATCGTTCTGCCGGACGCCAGAGACGCCATCGCCTGGGTGCGGCACCAAGTGGGATTCCATGACATGATCCCCAGCGGGTGATCTGCAGACCTGCGTCCCAGCGGGCGACAGTGCACCGAGGAGTGGACCAAAGAATACACGACGTTACTGGCAGGGGGATATCCATAGAGCAACAGCGCATGGTTTTTTCGATTCTTTGACTCTATATTTGCCATCTTCTTGATTTAGAAATGGTCGGGGCGGCGCCGCGCCGTTGCCGACACCGTCGCGATTGTGACCCTGATTGCCTCCGAGCAATCTCCGCCCATCTGCAGGACAAGCTCAGAGCCAAGGAGGAGCACCCCCATCGTGCAGCACGCTGTTCGTTGACAGCTCAGGGCCCAGAGGTCGCTTACTGTGCGCCCTGGTCGCCAGCCCTATGTAACGCAGCCGACGCGCAGCGCCAATAACACGCCGAGCCGCCAAAGTCCGGCCGCTCTGAGACGCCGTGCACGAGGTCTGAGGACGAGCAAGACATGAAGCAGGCATCAAGCATGGATGGCTACCATCGCACGACGTGCCCAAGCGAGGGTGGGAGGGCTTGGCACCAAGACGGAGAAACAACAGGGCCCTACCTTAACCCCGCCCTGGGGGCCAGATCGTCAACCCGGCAGGGCACGCTAAATGTGGCTGTCGAGGACGGGACGCGTCGACGCCTGCTTGGCCTCCTGTTCTGACGGTAAGCGGCCTGCAGATTCACTCACACCCGCAGGGACGAGCCGAGGGACAGATGACCACATGTGTAATGGAACAGGCCAACGGGCGATCCGAATCGACGGGGGATATGCATTCAACATGGATGCCGGCGTTCCACTCACACTCACAAACCTGACATACATATTGGCACATTGCCCGGGCCAGGCTCGTGAGCCGTGAGCTTCTCGAAGGCATCACGACGCTGGATCTGGCATTGGGCCGTCGGCCTGCGAGGACGCAGACGACGATTTTCGACGCGGAGAGGAAGACGCCTTACCACTTCGCCAAGGAGATATTGTTCTAAAAACCGATCAGGATACGCGTAACCCCACCACCCCTGAGCAGCCATTGGTGGCGCGCGAGCGAAGCAAGGAACGATATTGGAGGAGCAGCAGCGCTGGTTGGCCCGTTCCTTACGAACGAGGAAACGGGAATCTTGTTGTCATGAGAGAGTTGGCCGAGACGAGGTCTTGTCGGGCAAGTTCATCCTCTGAGCGAGCGGCACAGCAGTGAGGTCCGGGTCAAGTCGTGCGGTCACTGCAGCTAATGAACCAGAATAGCAATGCACAGCGGAGGTGTCCAGGGGGTCCCTGCCTCTGCCGCCCGGCCTGGCTCGGCAGCGGAGCCTATTTGGGGAATCTCACTCAAAAGGGGGAAATGATTCGAAGCCACCCGCGCGGGTGAGGTTGAGGAAACGCTCAACCTCGCAGCAGCCGATCCCCTTTCGGGGAGGTCTTGGCCCCATGCGTGCGGAAGCTAAAGGCCTTGTCGTCGCCCCCGTTCGGAGGGTTCGGTGAAGCTAACCTGCCGTTGAAGGACTCATCGCGCGTGGTCTAATGCATCGTTCCGATCGCGGGCTCGGGTTGTGATCCGATATTCCTGGTTTTCAACCCCGAAATAGCCCTTCGGCCTACCTCCTCCCCGCCAGGCGCGGGACATATCAACTGTGATCGCCCATCTCGCGTGCGTGTTTGGCGTGAGACAGGGCACGCGAGGCAAGGATTTTCGAAGGAGCCGGGCGGATCTCGAAATAGAACGTGCTTTGAATAGATCGATAGCTTCACTTTTCGACCGACGACCGGCCGGGCATCAGGTATCGCTTCATCCCGGGGAATGAGCCATGACGGCACGGCGTCGCGATGGGGTCCGTCGGTCAGGGGAGGGGTACGTCTGTGGAATGTTACTGCTCCGCTTGAAGGGCAGCGAAGAGGGAGGCAGCCAGACGGCTTCGATTGTCGGGGGCAAACGACCACCCCGGAGTTTGAGGGGTGATGGCCGTTGTTCCAGCCATCTCAGATGCTTTCCTTTCGATGCGCCGGGGTTTGCTGAAGGTTGTCTGTCATTTTAGAGTTGGTTGTCAAACCTTGACATAGTCGTTTGGCCTGCCTGTTCTGCGGCTGAGTGTTGGTGTTTGACGGGCCCACGGACACCTGAGAAGCTGGCTGGCGAGTCGGACTCTGGAAAGCGACTTTGCTGGAACATTCGTCGCCGGCGAGGGTATAAAGACGACCTTGGGAGTGCGATAAGTTGAGAAGGGCGCATCTGCTGGCTTTCGGTGCCCGCCACAGTCGGTTGCATGACTCGTGCAACTTTCAACCTTGCGATTTGGTGTTCCACGATGTTTTCGACGTTCAACCCCCCGAGGCCGACGACATCAGGTCGGCCTCAACCGAAGATGCCGGATGTGGCGACTTTTAAGTCAACTTGCATATGAGAATTGGCCCCCGAGGCATCCGGCCGCCAGCAACGGACTTTACGGAGGCGATCGTGGCGGAGTCCCGGTGCACAGCCATGGTGGAGAAGATCTGACCGCACCGGAGGGTTGAGGTCATCTCTGCCGCGACACAGCCTCTTTGTTTGCGAACACCCCGGGTCCACGGACAAAAAGCATCAGAGCAGCATGAATCCGGCTGCATCGCGAACAATCAAGACGGGTTTTCCGCCAGAGCACTTTTGGACACCCTGCAAGAGTCTCCGGCCAATGATCGCTCTGACATTCGACAGAGTCCGGAGCCATGGCCCTGGGAACGATTGGGGGCCAAAAAGCGGGCACGTCGATGTCACTCCCCAGAGTTGCCCTTTTAACCTCACATCATGGCTCTGATTGGAGGTCTTCTTCTTGAAGCTCTATTGTTGCTGGAGCTTCTGGCTGGCATCTATCCTGCGTGAGGATATCGAAATGGCCTGGCCAAAGCCGGCCTCGCGAAACGCGTGCTCTCGGGCGTGGGGCTTGAGGGAGGTCGCGTGTTCCGGGAGCACCTCCTCGAGCAGGCGAAGTCGATAAGCTGCCGAGGGTAGAGGTTTGACATCGTCATATATAAGTAATCGCCCTTTTAAACAGGGGGGCTACCGCGACATAACAGCACTTTAATTAAAGGGGCTGGCCTGATGTCTGATATACCGTTACTTGTCATAATTTCATGCCTTTGGCGTGTTCTACACCGTGGGTATGTTACGTTACGGTGGTTAGGTGAGAGTTATTCTTATGCGCGGCGTCTTGACGGCTAGAACGGCTGTCCTAGATTATAAAATAGAGTGAAAGAAGTAAATGGCGGGCTTGGAAGGTCTGAATATCCGCGCGAGACTGCGAACGTTCTGGGATTTGCCTATTTAAACAAGCTACTCTTTCATCTACTCCTTTCGCTCCGCGCGGAGGCCCTTGTTCTCCTCCCGGAGCTTCTCCGCCTCCTCTTCCAACCTCTTCTTCACCGACGAGAAGAGGACCTTGCCGGCCCGGTGAAGATCCTCGGCGGTCTTCACCCGCTCCGTGAGCTCAGAGACACGACGCTCCGCAGTGATGCGGGCGCCGTGCTCCTCCTTCAGGTGGAGCGAGGCCGCGTCGATGTCGGCCTGGAGCTTGCGCTTTGTGTTGCGCAGCTCCTTCTCCATATCCGCTGCCCTGTCCCGGGCCTCCCTCTTGAGGAGTCTCTCCTTCTGCTGGGCGAGGAAGAGAGAGTTGGCTCTCTCCTGAACCAGCATGTGGGAGAGCTCCTCCACCCTCCTCTCGCTCTCCAGCTTTTTCTCCGTCTCCGGCTTGATCTTGGCCGTCAGGGCGGCGAGGGTGCCGCGGAAGGCCTCGGCTTGTCGCTCCAAGTTAACGACGCGCTGCTCGGTTTCCATGCGACGACCCTCGGATTCGAACCTGAGGCGCTCTGCCTCTGCGACGCGACGCCGAAACGCATCATCTGAACGGGCCTTTTCCCTGTTTGATGCTTCAAGAAGGATCCGGAGGCGCTCCACTTCCTCGGCATGGTCGACCCTGGGACGCTTGTGGTTCTGACCTGCCTGGTCGGGGATAGGGGAGACTGAACCCTCAGCCCTGCGCTTATGCGACTTCTAGTCGCGGCTCGATGTGGGGTTAGATGGGTTCATCTGGCGGTGGTCGAGATCTATTACAGAGTGTCTGATTAGTTAAGGCTCGACTTGCAGGGCTTGAGAAGCGGGATGAGCGGTGAGGTGTGCGACGGGATGACGACGTACCCTTCCCGCGACGGTCGGCGCCGTCGATGGCTCCGGAGATCTGGTTGACCTGCTTGGAGAGCGCGTCCATCGGATTCTTCTCTTCGCCTTGGAGCTTGGCCCATTGGTCCAGGCTGGCGAGCATGCCCCTCATGGCGAAGTCTTCGGGCTGCGGTCCATGGCGGAGAAAGCGGCGCCTGGCGTCAGCGAGGATGGTCATGATCTCACCAAAGGCGACGTAGTTCATCTGAGCCCCGAACTGTGCGTCACCGGGGATCTCGTTGTTGATCTTGACGTGGACGCGCTTCCAGAACTCTTGGGATCCTACACGGAGATCCTGGTTGGTGTCTGCGACGGCGAGAGTAGCGTCGAGGACGATCTTGATGCGGCTGGCGACGCCGAGGCGTCCGTCGCGGGATGGAGCTCGAAAGGTGTTGGGGATGAACATCCGAACAACACCTTGGCGAGTCAGATTCAGAGCACCTTGGCCGGGAAGGAGGCCGAAGTCGAGACCAGGGAGGCGGAGGAAGTTGGGATGCGAGGCCCAGTTGACGTCGTTCGCGGCATTGCGGCGGCCGGGATGGCGTGATCCTTGAGGCATGGTGCAGTCGGGTACAGGAAACTGGACAGGAAGTAGTAGTTGTGGCGCATGTAGCTTGACGAGTTGTGTCAATCCACGTATGTACACGAAGTGCTGGAATCGTGGGATGAAAAACAAGTGTAAGAGGGAGGCAGAGAGAGATGCAGAAACCAGTGTCGCTGAGGTGACTGAGGGGGCGCGAACAGTGTAGAGTTGCAAGGATCAGTGACAATGGGCAATCCACGGCTTATCCGACAAAGGCAGAGGACAAAGCTGCTGTGTGAAACAAGAAATTCGGGGGTGCAGTGAACAGAAGGGCGAAACTCGAGGGGCAAACGCAGTTGGAACGAGAATCAGAGGATGATGATCTGCGGCGTGTTGAAAGGGGGAGCTTGAAGAAGTCTGCAAGAGTAGAAAATTTTGCTCGCAGAGGTTGTTGTGATTGAAGTTTTGGGTGGAAGAGGCCTCGCCTGTACGTTATTGTTGAGTTTAAGTTGTGGTTGCCGGGCGGGCAGTCGCGTGTGCTGTGTTGCCACGGACCTGATTCGGTGTGGCTCGGTGTGGCGCGCAGCATCACAACAACCCGACCCTAAACAACAACACCAGAGAAGTCAGGGACTCGTCGATTCCACAGCTTCAGAGAGCATCAGGGGCAAAAACACAGACACACAGGCTCAGCCGTGGTTGAACTTAGCTACCGTCTAGAAACTCACATATCCATGGACCTTCCAGTAGAGCCGGAACAAAAAAAAAAAAAGGCAAAAAAGAAAACCACACAGGGATTGAACCTGAGTGGCAAAAGGGTTCGACTAGCCGATTGCATCAGCCTTGCCTACTCCCCTCCGGCTCTCACGGGGCTACATGAACGGTATCAAGCGGTATAACCGCTAAGCCATCACGGCGCATTGGAAATCAACTGCACAACAACTCCCTATGGACCTACGCCCGCACATGCCCAACGACTTGACTCTCAGAGTCACTCAACAAAGCATGCACCTCTGCACATAGCCCCACGGATGCAACCTCCTGAGTCCTGAGTTTCTGAATCCACACGCCTTGCACTCAACAAGAGTTACAGTCCATGCTCAATCCATCCGAAGACACATCCATCCAGCGTCTTTCCCATTTTATAACTTACAATTCTTGGCTTATCTCAGACAACTCGTAGGTCGACCCAGCTGAAGCTTTTCTGCCTGTGCAATTGACTGACTATCACAAATTTACACTTCAATGACATGACCCGTGATAGCGGGGCGAGAACAAAGCATCAACTCAGTGGAATTGTTCGAGGCCAAGAAGATTGTCCGTGAACAAGTTCCTTGCAAGTTTCAGGCCAAACAGCTCACTCAACTCAACAAGAACTGCATCGACTCCACTGCAGTTGAGGTCCGGACAAGTCAAATGACCTTGCAAGCACCCAAACAGGCGGGCCCTGCTGTACTACGGCGCGGCCCTTTGCGGACATGCAAAAGGCCGCCCGCGCTAACACGACTGAGGACAGAACGTGGCATCACAGACATGCCGTCAATGCAGGATTACCGGAAGCATGCTTCCCCCCATCCCTGCTGCCAGTTCAGCAGACGTCTCGACACCACAGAACCCGGCATGTGCTCTCCCATGACATCACCCCCGCAGATCAGCAGTTTGGCGTCAACGGCGTCGCTAGCCCATTCTGGAACCTGTTTTCTGCCCCCTCGTCGCTCCCCCCTTCAGCCAAGGGCGATCAGGAGGATCAGGGACCATTGGACCAACAACCTTCCCGTCTAGGGAAAGTTAAGGTTAGCTAGATTCAAGCCTTAGATCAAGCTTAACCCAAGAGCGCGGAGAAGTCGTGGGGCGCGGAACGAATGCCGCAGAGGCGCCGGCGCTAATGCGCCAACTGGAGCTTGGGGAACGGGCGCGGGATGTCACGATACAAGCTTCATTGGCCGAAGCCACCTACGAAAAGGTGGATTTGGCGGGGACTCCATGTAAGCGGCTGATGAAGATCCCAGGCCGGCGCATCCTCTGGTCCGGGGAAGAGGAGATGACCTGGAGTTTCTGGTGATGCAGTGGAGACCGGAAAAGGGTTCGGGAGTTGGTTCTGAAGGCGAGGAGAGAGCTGCAGAATGAGGGGGAGGAGAGGACCGAGGGCTCGGGTTTAAAATGGGCTATTCCCTGGCAGAAGATCGTCATGTCTTGCGTTCCCTGGGACTATAAAGAGTAACCCGGCACAGGTTCAAGCCTTTCACAAGAACCCTTGAGCTGCCGATCACACAAACACACCAAGTCCCACGAGCCAAAGCTGCCAGACACCATGCCGTCCGATAGCCCTGTCGGAAAACCCGACGTCTCGGAGACGGAAGATGGCCCAACAACTCATTCATCAGACATCGATGCGATCGAGCCGGCTCCGAAACGAAACTGGCGCGAGGAGCAGCAGGCCAAGATCACCGCTGCTGCCACCGCAGAGGGATTGACCGCCGAGAGCTTCGCTCACCTGGACGAGAAGAAGATTCTCCGAAAGATGGACATCCGGCTCATCCCCATGCTCGCCCTGCTCTATCTCCTCTCGTTCCTCGACCGTAAGTCCATCCCTCAGAACAAGTATAGGGTCATTTCTCACGGGTTCAGGTGGCAACATCGGCAATGCGAAGATCGAGGGCCTCCAGGAAGACCTCAACATGACAGATGACCAATACAACTGGTGTCTCACGGTCTTCTTCTTCACGTACTCCGCCTTCGAAGTACCGAGCAACCTGCTCCTCAAGAAGCTGAGACCGAGCGTATGGCTGCCGTTCATCATGGTGTGCCTCAGCGTAAGCCACTCCAGATCCCAATTCTGCCCTCACCGGCTCGATTGCTGACCGTTGACCACGCGCAGATCGTCATGACTCTCATGGGTATCGTTCGTGACTATCACGGCCTGCTGATCTCCCGCATCTTCCTCGGCGTCACGGAGGCCGGCCTCTTCCCAGGTGTCGCGGTAAGCATCGATCAAAACCGTCGCAAATGCGAACAACCGCAACTAACGCCTCTCAGTACTATCTCACCATGTGGTACTGTCGCTCAGAGATTCAACTCAGGCAGGCCTTGTTCTTTTCTGCAGCCTCGATCGCCGGTGCCTTCAGCGGCCTCCTCGCGTTCGGCATTGCGCATATGGATGGTGTCGGTGGCCTGGAGGGCTGGCGCTGGATCTTCATCCTGGAGGGAATCGTAAGTGAAAAACTGCCGTTGAAGAGAAACACTGCTAAGAAATGCAACAGGTCACTGGTCTCGTTGCGGTGTGGGCGTTCTGGGCCCTCCACGACTTCCCGGAGACGGCCAGCTTCTTGACAGACGAGGAGAAGACCTTCATCGTCTGGCGGCTGAAGTACCAGAGCCAGGCGAAGAGCGAGAAGTCCAGTGGTCTCAACATCCGTGTCCCCGAGGCCGAGGAGTTCAAGTGGAAGTATGTCTGGGATGCCTTCAAGGACTGGCAGATCTGGGTCAACGTCTTCGTCTACTGGGGTGTAAGTAAACTCCCCGGTTCTTCGGCAACGTCAGTCCGCTCACCCTCATTGTTTAGATCGTCTGCCCTCTGTACGGAATCAGTCTATTCCTCCCCACCATCATCCGCAACCTCGGATACACGTCGAGCACGGCCCAGCTCATGACGGTGCCCATCTATGTCACGGCCGCGATCCTCGCCGTCGTCACGGCATACTTCTCCGACAGGGTGGGGAAGCGAAGCGCCTTCATCGTCCCCTTCTTGTGCATCATGATCGTCGGCTTCTCGATGTGCATCTCCACCTCGAACCCAAACGTCGTGTACGCCGGCGTCTTCATCTCGGCATGCGCCATCTACCCTGCCTTCCCGGGCGTCATCTCGTGGCTGGCAAACAACCTCTCGGGCAGCTACAAGCGCAGCGTCGGCATGGCAATCCAGATCGGCATGGGCAACCTCGGCGGCGTAAGTCTTGATTCGACCCTGTTGTATTGGGGACCGGAGCAGAGCTAACGAAGACAACAGGCAATGGCTTCCAACTTTTATAGGGGCCGCGACAGGCCTCGGTACATCCTTGGACATGCGCTCGAGCTTGGATTCATCGTCGGCGGCATCATCGCGGCCGGAATCCTGCTTCTCTGCTATGCCACGATCAACAAGAAGCGGGAAAAGAAGCTGAGAGAGATTGACGAGAGCCAGCTCAACCCGCAGGAGTTGTCTGAGAAGGGAGACCGGGCTGTGACCTGGCGGTACATGTATTAGACGCGGGACCGGCTGGTTGGTTGGCGGATTTCGGGTGGAGCGTGGAGGACTGGAAGATTCGTGGCAAAGGTCTGTGGTTGTACCGATGCTAGAGGTTTCGAGAATCATCTCGTTACATGAGGGGGATGAAGAAGATATCCGGTTAGCACGATAGGTGCTGTGATAGAAGTGAGCACGAAGAGCTGTCTCAATCATTGTCTCAGGGGTCGCGATGCCCTCGCTCGGTGGAGTGTTGATGGGGTTCGGAAGGACTTCATTCCGAGTTGAATACAATATCATGACCTGAAATGAGGGAGAAGAGATTGGTGATGGCGATTATGGGGGAAGGAGACGATGATCGTGTGGTCATCGATGAATAGGGGTTAGGGGCAACAACTGATTGTTACACCACATCCCCATACTCGACAAGACGGGACGGCCCAGATGCTCCCACTCTGGCCATCTGGAAGGGCGATTTCATGTGACTGACCCCTTCAAAAAGTGTAGTCTTTGACAACACCGACGGTGAAGAAGGAGAGTCAGCACCCATGTCATGATCGACCCCTCATCAGCCGGACGGGGCGCCGTCGATCCCCCCGCCTGTGCCCCCAGTGACCCTCCGCCCCTCAACACCATCAACACCATCCCGGCATCGTGACGTGTGAATGAAACTGTGCTTCATAAAGACAATCGTCCAGCAACACAAGAAACTCACAATTTCAAATCCATTCTCTCCTCATTCTCAGCCATGTCCGACCGCGCGAACCTCACCAAGCGGTCCATCCCGCACATGACCCTGGCCCGGCCCTCCAAGACCCCGACCCCCGGCACGCAGCATGAGATCACCTCCTCCGACACGGCCGCAACCCGCTTCGCCGCCCCCGAAACGGCCATCGTGACCGGCGGCACCGGCGCCCTCGGCTCCGCCGTCTGCCTCGCCCTCCTCCAGCACGGCACTACCGGCCTCGCAATCTTCGACCTCAACGTCTCCGCCCCAGAGTCCCAGTCCATCCTCGCAGCCCTCCGCTCCTCCCACCCCTTCGCCACGATCCTCGAGTTCGACGTCGACGTCACCGACGAGCCCGCCGTAGAGTCCGCCGTAGACGCCGCCGCCGCCCAGCTCCCCGGCGGCGCCATCCACGCCCTCGTCTGCACGGCCGGCATAGTCGGCTGCGTCCACGCCCTCGACCTCTCCGCCGCCTCCCTGCGCAACATCCTCGACGTCAACACCATCGGCGCCTTCACCTGCGCCCGCGCCGCCGCCCGCAGGATGATCGCTGCCGGCGCCGGCGGCCGCATCGTCTTTACCGCCTCCATCTCCGCGCACAGGGTCAACTACCCCCAGCCGCAGGTCGGCTACAACGTCTCCAAGGGCGCCCTGCTCATGCTCGCCCGCAGCCTGGCCGCCGAGTGGGCGCGCCACGGCATCCGCGTCAACACCGTCAGCCCGGGGTACCTCGACACGGTGCTCAACGAGGGCGAGGGCCTCGCCGAGGCGCGGGACAGCTGGTGCGCGCGGAACCCGACGGGGAGGATGGGCCGCGTCGAGGAGATCGCGGCCGTCATCCTCATGCTCGTGTCGCGGGCGGGCTCCTACGTCAACGGCGCCGACTGGGTCGTCGACGGGGGCGGTACAGTATTCTAGGGGGGACGCACGCCGGATGATAGATGGTATTATATATTTTTAAATGTCATTAATCTACAGCATGCTGATGCTTGTTTTGTCTATCCCACCATGCGCGCCGTAAAAACAATCCAATGCAGTGACCAAAAAAAAACCGATATGACAGAAAAGCCGGGAAAGCATGTTCGGCAAATTGTTTCTTTCCATCAACGTCTGTTGAAGTTGAGGAAGCGAGACTGGCGACAAGTTAGCTTAAATCCAAGACATCAGGGGAAGAACACTACTCACAGCAAGGAAGAGGATGATCAGGTTGCTGCCGAAGAACGCGAGGAAGATGCCCATGTCCCTCCAGCGGTGGTCGAAGCTGAACCCGAGGGGCGTGTAGAACTCGTCGCCGACCTGGAAGGCGCAGTACTGGCAGTCCTGGGTGCTGTTGTCGGTGATGTAGCCGGCGCCGCCGGCCGCGAAGTAGTCCTCCATGTACTCGCCGCAGGTCTGGCCGTCGGGGGCACGGAAGGGGTTGAGCTCGGCGGAGGTGCAGACGACGTCGAGCTTGTGCAGAGCGGTCGTGACCATGCCGCCGATGAGGCGCGTGAAGGGGTCGAGCTGGTAGAGCCAGGCGCGCCAGAAGCCGGGCATCTGCGGGGGCGGGACGGCGACACCGCAGAAGAGGGCGAATGTGATCATGATGAAGGGATCGAACTGAGACGAAATGAAAAGAGAGGGCGTGAGGGACGCGAGAGCCTGGCCGAGCGAGACGGAGAAGAGCTCGGTTATGAGAATCATAAGGAACTGGTAGCCGGCGCGCGAGGGGTCGGTCTGGAAGCCGGGCAGGAAGTAGATGGGCAGGTAGAAAGCGACCGCACAAAGAATCGAGTACGGAAGCTCGGCGATGGTGATGGACGCCGCAAAGGCGAAGGGGCTGTACATCTTGGAGGACGACTCGCGGAAGAAGATGGCGCGCTTGATGTGGAACATGAGCTCGACCTGGCTGATGATGAGGGCCGGCAGGACGGTGACCTGGAACATGACGAAGACCTTGTATTGGAGGCTGCTACGGCTGTTGTCGAGGTTCAGGTACGTGAGACCGGTGAGCAGGGCGACGATGACGTGGTTGAAGAGACGCGTGAAGAGGTAGTTTGGGCTGCGCCAGAAGCTGAGGTTCATGCGGCGGATGACGACCTTGAGCTGGTGCATCGTCGGGCTGGCGTACTCCTTCTCGAGGTCGGGGTTGGCGGCCTTGACGGAGGCGGATCGCAGGCGCTTCATCTCCTTGATCTTGTCCTTGGTGGCGGCGAGCTCGTCGCTGTCCTCCCAGATGTCGGCCCAGTCGCGGTTGCCGACGCGAGGGGCGGAGCCGGCACCGATGGCCTCGAGCATGAACTCGGCGACGTTGTCAGTGGGCTTGGCCTCGGCGCCGTGGCTCTTCAGGTAGTCGCGCAGAACGTAGGCGTCCTTGCCGATGTCGCCGAAGTAGACGGTGCGGCCGCCGCGCTGGAGCAGCAACAAGCGGTCGAAGTTCTCGAACAGGGCGGCGTTGGGCTGATGGATGGTGCAGAGAATAGCTTGGCCAGCGGACGCGAGCTTCTTGAGGAAACGAACAATGTTGTAGGCGCTCTGGCTGTCGAGGCCCGACGTGGGCTCGTCGAGGAAGAGCAGAAGCTCCGGCTTGGCAGCAAGCTCAACGCCGATGGTGACACGCTTGCGCTGCTCGACGGTCAGGCCGAACTCGGGGGTGCCGATGATGCAGTCCGCAATGTACTCCATCTCCAGCAGGGCGATAATCTCCTCCACGTAAATGTAACGCTCTTCCTGGGGGATCTCGATCGGCTGGCGAAGGTCGGCGGAGAATCGGAGGGCCTCGCGGACGGTCTGGGACGGGTCGTGGAGATCGAGCTGCTCGGCGTACGAGGTACTGCGCTGGAACTGCCTGCCGGGCTTGGCTCCGTCGACGAGGACGTCGCCGGCGATGACGCCGATGTTCTTGCGCGAGGCAAGCACATCGAGCAGGGTGGTCTTACCGGCACCGGAGGCGCCCATCAGAGCCGTGAGCTCGCCGGGCTGGACGTATCCGTAGACGTTGTTGAGAAGGCGACGGGTTCCACCGGGGACGGGCACGTCGTAGTTGAGGTCCTCCCAGGTCAGAATACTCTTCGAGTTGATGGTCAGGTCGTCGGAGCTCTCGGCGCCGCTCTTGCCCTGCCTCTTTTGCTCGCGCTTGACAACGAGTGCATCATTCAGCTTCTTGCGCTCGGCGTTGGGCTTCTGGTACACCTTGGCGGCGTTGCCGCCCGCGCCGAATCGCATGATCTCGCCGAGAAGGACGTTAAGGAAGAGGAAGAAGACAATCAGGGCCATGATGATGGCGAAGTTACGCCAGAGGTCGCCTGGGTAATAGGAGAAGCCCTGGGAAATATAGTCGGAGCCAGCGACGAGCGTAGTGCCAGCTTTTGAGCCGGCCAGCGTGCACACCTGGTTGTTGATGTCGTCGTAGCCGGGGCCTGATGGGATGAGTGACTCGGCGGAGCACGTCAGATCGATGCGGCTGAATTCGTTCTGCATCATGGCACCAAAGGCAAGGCCGAGGGCGTTGACCCAGTAAATCCAGCGAATCCAGACGGGGATGGACTGGTACTGGATGATATAACCGGAGGTGACGACGAAGAAGGTGATGAGGACGACGGCGAACTTGATGGCGGAATCAAAGTCGGGACTGATGCAGCCGAGGATTCGGAAGAACAGCGTCATTGCGATGTTGCCGGCGAGAATCATGAGGTAGAACGTGAAGAAGGCGCCGGCCTCGCGGACGAGACCCGACATGAAGTACACGATGATCGAGAACACCATGATCTGGGAGGCGGCGAAGGCCTGGTCTACGATGATCTGCGCGATCCACAGGGCCGAAGGGCGGTGGAACGCGTACGCCTTGTGCTTGTTGACGATTGCGCGACCCGTCATGGTGCCGGCGAGTTCCGAGAAGGCCTGAAAGGCGTTGAACAGTAGCGAGATGAAAATAAGACCACCCTTGCTGAAGGCACTGGCGGAGGTGGCACCGAGGTCGTAGAAGAGCGTACCGAGAACGATGGCGATGGCGATAGAGCGGATCCAAGAGAGACACAGAAGCAGGCGGTCCTGAAGCTTGAGCAGGAACTGGCGCTTCATCAGAGCCCAGACCTGGAGGTGGAAGCCAACGGAGTAGACGGAGCTCTTGGAAGAACCACGCTTGGCCTCCGTCACGGCGACGCGGAAGTCCTCGTGGCGATGGGTCTCCTCGGACAGGTTGCTCTTGTAGCGCTCGAGGCTGTCGTCGACCTGTTGCTTGAACTGCGAGGCGTTGAAAGCCTCAACCAGGGATTCGGGGCCGTGCGGCGCGTTCTCGGCGGAGCGCCCGGGGGCGTACTCGCGCTCGAACTCGTCAGTGCAGCCGGTGAGGTAGTCCGGGGTCGTCTGACGGGGGCGGGGGTTGAAGCCGATGCCCTCGAAGTAGGCTCGGGCCTCCTTGGCGGGACCGAAGAAGACCTGCTTGCCGCCGTCAATGACCATGACCTTGTCGAAAAGGTTGTAAATGTTCTCTGAGGCCTGGTACAGGGACACGAAGGTGCTGGTCCTGTAGAGGTTGGTCTGGACACGCAGGGACTTGACGAAATCGAGGGCCGTGCTGGCATCGAGACCGCGCGTGCTGTTATCCCAGGACAGAACACAGGCGTTGGTGATCATCATCTCCGCGATCGACACACGCTTCCTCTCGCCACCGGAGACACCTCTGACGAAGGCGTCGCCGACAACCGTGTTCCTGGTGTGCTCAATGTTGAACATCTTGAGCAGCATGGTGATGACGGACTGCTTGAACTCGTTCTTCGTCATGTTGCCAGGGCGCTTCTTGGGGGCCTTGGTGTCCAGGGCGAAGCCGAGGGTTTGCTCGACGGTCAGGGTAGAGTGATGGATATCGTCTTCCTGGTTGTAGACGGCCTCGCCACGGTACTTGCCAAACTCCTTGGCGGTGAAAGGACCGTACATGACATCACCGGTGACGCCCGTGTAGCCGAATCGCTGGTTGGCGATGGTCTTGAGGAAGGTGGTGCAGCCGGAGCCGGGCTTGCCCAGAACAAGGACCATCTCGCCGGGCTCGCAGACGCCGCGAAAGTTGTCGAGCAGGGTGGCCTCCACGCCCTTCCTGCCGAGTCCCAGCAGGCCCATGAGTGGTGTCCAGTAGTCGACGAAGTTGACGAATGCGTCGGGGAACGTCTGGACATAGTTGGTGGTGCCGCCCATGCCCTTGACGGTGAGCCCGTCCCAGGAGACGCCGATGTGCTTGGGGCGGATGCCGGCCTCACGCTCGGCATCCAGACCGCCGCGCAGGGCTCCCTCCAGATCGAACTGCTCATTCTCGGTGTCGCTGGTGGAAGAAACGTCGACGGCCTTCTCGACGTCCACGCCGGACTTCCTGTGGCTCTTAACGCGGCTGGCACGAGACACGCCGGTGAGCTCGCGCTGCAGCTCAGCAAAGTCGGCCTCGGCTTGCTCGACTGAGACACCACCCCGGGTGCTTGTGAAACCCTCGGGGTTGTTGCGCCGGGCTTCCTCGCGTTCCTGTTCCGGGTCCATGGCGGCATGCGAAGGTCGGCCTTCCACGACCGGGTGGCCGTTGGCGAGTGCCTCCTCGGCCTTTTCAAAGGCCTTGTCCGACATGTTGATTTCCGACTGACAAAGCGTGCTGACTCGGAATTGAGTTGCGGGTTCCTGGGAATGGCCGCTAGCGCCCCGACTGACGAACGCAAAAGGAGGGTATCCGATGTAAGTGTACGGCGGTAAGCAGTAGTGAGACAAAATTAAAAGAACAAAGACGAAGACCCAAAGACTGAGGGGAGATGGGAGAAGATAGGGAATGGAGCGCCGACCACGAGATTGGTCTTGAAAGAACCAATTCGAGAGGGCCAAGATGGAAAATGGGATGGGAATACTTTAGTACACTGACAATTTTCTGCCGCGCCCCCAGCGGCCAGGAGAAGACCCCCCTCCGCCGCTGAGTGGAGAGCCACGCCTCCGATTACCAATGCAACCAGCGCTTCAACCCTGAAGGCCCAGGAGCCGGAGATTCGTCTGGTTAAGCCCGAGTCTCTTTGACCGGGGTCGAGGCGCTACCGACGCCTTCCCGGGGCGCGCCAGCATCCTTCCAGGCGGTCTCAGTGGATCTTGAGATGCTGGTGCCTGTGTTCGTGAAAGCTTGGCCTGTTGCTTGTTGTTGGCCAAATGTTGTGATCTGAACAGAGTTGCAAACAAGCCCAGCCAGCCAGAGTGGTCGTTCTCAGAGACATCTAAGTTGAAGATATTACGGCGTGAAGGGATCGAAACCACCAGCATGGAACGCCGCCACACTGTAGGGCATCCTCTTGACGGTGTGCAGGCTGTGACTGACTGTCCGTGTTGTGCGTCAGTCACGGTGTTGATGACTGACTCCGTGGCATCAAAGCACCTGGCAATAATAAGCAATGCAGCTGTCTGTCTCGCCCGCAGATAGTCCGCGGCGCCGATGCCCGGCCAAACTCGCCGGGCCACGAGGTGCTGGTGAGGACCCCGGGGCGGCGGCGAAGGTAGCCGTCTCAACCTGGGGGCGGTGACAGTGGAGCGGGGTGCTGAACCCTTCGTGAGATCAGTGCCCACCCCTTCTTCCTTTGACCCTCCCTGCGGATATGGGGTGGGCCTTTCCGGTGTCCGAGAGGCCGGGCACGGCAGGGGAAGGGGATGTGAAAACGTGAGCGGCGGAGCAGCATCTCACCCGGCCCACAGTGGTGCCCTCCTGGACCCTCAACTCATCGGGCGAAACGGGGCCCATCCGGCGCGTCCAAGTATACTTCAGACTCCCGTGAAGCATCCGACGACGCATGTCGTGGTCGTCAGTCACAGGCGCAATGCGGTGACAGGCTCATCCTCCAATGCCTTTGCTTGCCTCGGGCTGCGTCGACTTCCGCCCTCGGCCGGCGGCGGCAGATCTGATAAAAGGGAACCGTGGGTCTGTGGTAACCGACCGCACCTATCAAAATATCGGCCGCAAAAGAAACGTTGGCACGAGGCGACCGCCGGCTGACAAATGAGGCTTGGGTCCGGCCGACCTAGGCAAACAAATTGCCCGTCGATCGTTTCCCCGAGTCGCTCAGGGATGCCAAGACCCGCCGGCGTGACTCATTATGGCTCGAGGTGAAGGGAAGACGGGAGGTTCAAGTCGTCTGCGTTGGATGCCGTCCTGTACGTGTGTAGTCATAGCATGACTGGTGAATCACCGGCGATGCAGAGTGCAGACTCTGAAAACCCCCCTCAGACGCAGGATCTTGTTGAAGCCTGGTTCCAGGGAATTGCAATGAGAACGAGCAGTGAAACTGGGAGCCGATGAGAAAGGAAGGAGGAAAAAAGGTGGTGGGGGTGCAATTGGACATGGACCTTCGGCAGGCAGAAGTCTCGGGCGGTGTGTCATTGCCGGCCTCGTATTGGTGAGGAGGAAGACAGGTGGGAAAACATCGGCAAAGCCCGACCATCCATCTCGGAAAAAAACCATTTCTCCAAGGATTCTCCGTCCAAGTCTCAAACACCAGCAACTGGCCAGCCCGGATGTCGTAGCGTCGGATCCAATGAGCCGAGTCGTTCGAAAGTGCCACGACTCAACTTACATGGAAGCCCAGGCGATCAGAAAACATGGCCGGTCCAGGTTCGTTGCCCCTGAATTATCATCTGATTGGGCAAGAGGCCATCTCGATTTCTTCAAATCAAGACAGAGAGAGGCCGTGTCAAATCCTTGGAGTTGAGAGAGAGAGGTCATCCCGATTTTCTATCGCTTGATCTGAAGTCTGCTGGTCGTCGACATGATCGTCCCGAGGACGGCCATCCTTTCTGTAACCCTCTTGCTTGTGTCTTACTGCTGTGCTTCATTCCACCAGCCTGAGACGACTGCTGTCCGCCTCAGATGCAAATGAGACTGATGCGTCCAATCATGATTCAGGCGCTTGATGAGTTGTGAATTGAAGAAGACATCCAATGGATGAAAGGGCGGTTCATAATGGAGGGAGAACAAGCCCGTCAAGGCTTCCTGTGGCCTCGGGCGAGGACGTTCGTTTGTGGCAGCGGGGGTGACAACTTCCAGTTAACCAAAGACGTCAGCGCATTACCCAAGCTTCGTCCACAGTTTGTCAAACAAGTCGACCTAGCGGAGGCGCCGCTTCTGGCGAGACTCTGCTAATCGAACGGTGTCAGGCGTTGCGGGTGGCGGCTGAACAACAGCTTAGCAATGGTGGGCTTCTGATTGGCTGCGTCTGTCATTCCAGCCAATCGCAGCTCTCACAATGCCAGACAACCGGCAGGTCATCGTCCGATGGTTGCGGATACCCGTGACGTCGTATAAGTAGAACCTGTTCTCCTGCCTCAGAGGCATTGAAGTTCATCACTCAAGTCTTCAAGCATTCAAGCCCTCATCCGAGTAACTACGATCTCTCAGCATATCTCAAACCTCACAATCACATTTCCTCCAAATTATCAAAATGGTCGTCGACAAGGCTTCTACCTGCTGTGGCAAGAGCGCCGAGTGCGTGTGTGGTATGTCCGACTCGATCCTCGCCCACAGGCTCAGGAACTTCGAACTGACTGTTCTCTAGCTCAGCAAGCCAAGTGCTCCTGCGGCAAGCAGTCCGCCCTCCACTGCACATGTGACAAGGCCGCGACGGAGAACAGCATCTCCGGCCCCCGCTGCTCGTGCCGCGCTCGCCCTGCCGGCGACTGCAACTGCGACCGCTCCTCTTCGGAGAACGTCAAGCCTGCTGGTGAGACATGTTCGTGTGGATCTCGGCCCGCAGGTAAGAATCCCCTTCTCGAGCCTGGAGACGCCCAGACATTGACCACCCGTGTAGCTGCCTGCACCTGTGAGAAGGCCCCCGATGGCACGTGGAACCCCTCGGAGCACGAGACGGACTTCACGACGAGGCGCTAAGTGCCCCGCGCGTGTATGTTCTCAAGTATGGGATTGATTTATCGGCGTTCGGGGATCGGTGAACGGGCCGTGGCGTGGCTCTGGCGTTGGTGGCTTTTTGGCATGGCATGGCATAGGGACTGAGCCATCTGTAACCCTTGTATGCGATTATGAGCAAGACTCTGTCCAACTGATTCAACTTTCCGGACGATGTTTGTCCACCCGATTCTGGTCGCACGCGACGTGCCTGCCTTGGAGCCTGGGGCGCCTGCCTCGACAAGGCCAACATGATGACAATAGTGACAGCCTCATTGACCTTACAACACAATACTGACTGAAAGGATGACTTGGTCCATTGTTCAATCGATGACCCGATGTAGCTCCGAACCTCGGTCATCAGACGATCTCCTTGTCCCCCCGCGGGACTCGAGATCTCGGTCAGATTGGGTATGGGCCAAGATGCCCAAAGAAAGATCAAAATGGGCAAAAGTGAGATTCGATGTCGCACTTGAACCTTGGACCTTGATGCCGGCCTTGACGTGGCTTCGGCATCACCCGGGAAGCTGAGTCTCATTCCACGGCTGCGCGGACCCAGCGACCGTAGAGCTCAAGGGCACTTTCTGGGCATATTTAGGCAATTGGCCGAGGAACATTAAGAATGAGTTCCTGCCTTCCGGTAACTTCTTCCTTCTCTTACAGCTATTAACCGGGCACAATAGAATTGATAAGTGACCATTCATCGCACGTCACCGAGCACGTACACCGAGCTTCATGCCTGATTACCAAAGGGGGACCGCAGGCTCGCCAATCAGCAAACCGCACCTGCTGGCCCCTCCGGTCCTCAAGGCAGTTGCCATCCCTGGAGCTCTTGGGGCCTAATCCCGATGCGGCACCAGTACCTGGCTAAATTTCTGAGCTTTCCGTAAAATACAGGACCTATCTCGGAAGCTCCGTCGCGTCCCACGCCAATTTTCTTCCACAACACCGAAGCCCTTTGACTTCCCATCTTCCCTTTCCCTCACACCTTTGAATTCTTTCTCTCGAGACCTCGCAGACAAAGAATTCATCACTCATCATACTTCACCCATCCCCCAATATTACCCTTTCGCAAGCCAACCCCGTCGCGCCACACAACGCGCCCAACCAGACCACCCCCCACGCGTACCCGTACCCAATATCATCCACATCACCTGACAGCCATCATGCCTCCCAAGAGGGCTGCTGCCGCGCCGAACAAGGCCGCCGCTGCGCCCAAGGCCAGCGCGCCCAAGAAGACCGCCGCTGCGGCGAAGAAGGAGACTACCACGAAGGCCGCTCCCAAGCCTGCTGCTCCCAAGGCCGCCCAGAAGGCCGCTGCAAAGCCCACCGTCAACGGCATCTCGACTACCTCGAAGAAGCGCAAGGCCTCTGATGACGAAGACGAAGAAGACAAGGAGAACATCCCCAAGACCAAGAAGACCAAGACTACCGCGACCAAGCCGGCCGCCCCCAAGAAGGCCGCCGCGCCGAAGAAGGAGACTGCCCGAGCCTCTTCCGTCTCCAAGCGGAAGGCTGACGAGTCTGAGGCGGAGGAGAGCGAAGCTGAAGAACCCAAGCCGAAGAAGCAGAAGGCCGTCAAGAAGAAGGCCGCCACCCCCAAGCCGGAGGCTATCCCCAAGCACCCCCACGTCATTGGCACCAAGATCAACGACGTCCCGACCAAGATCCTCGACATCTACGTCTTCGGCGAAGGTTCCTCTGGCGAGCTGGGCCTCGGCAGCAGGCGGGTCGACAACAAGAAGCCTATCGACGTCAAGCGCCCCCGTCTCAATGCCAAGCTCAGCGCCGACGCAGTCGGCATCGTTCAGATCTCCTGCGGTGGTATGCACGTCGCTGCCATCACCAAGAACAACCAGATTCTCACCTGGGGCGTCAATGACCAGGGCGCTCTTGGCCGCGACACCAACTGGGACGGCGGTCTCCGCGACATGGACGCTGATAGCGGCAGCGATTCCGATGACGAGGACGATACCGGCATGAACCCCAAGGAGAGCACTCCTGCTCCGGTCGATTCCTTCCACTTTGTCCCCGGTGCCAAGTTTGTCCAGGTTGTCGCCAGCGACAGCGCTACTTTTGCTCTCACCGAGGACGGTCGCGTCTACGGCTGGGGCACATTCAGGGTATGTTCAGGTTTCTCTCTCTCGACAGCGAACCACTGCTAACGCATCTACAGTCCAGCGACGGCATTCTTGGCTTCAGCAAGACTGTCAAGGTGCAACAGACCCCCGCCTTCATCAAGGAGCTGAAGAACATCAAGGCCCTTGCTGCCGGCTCCAACCACATCCTCGCCCTCGACTCCAAGGGCAACATTCTTGCCTGGGGATGCGGCCAGCAGAACCAGCTCGGCCGCCGCATCATCGAGCGCAACAAGATGTCCTCGCTCATCCCTCAGGGCATGGGCCTTTCCACCAAGAAGATCGAGAAGATTGCCTGTGGACAGTACCACAGCTTCGCCATCGACACCGACGGCAAGGTTTGGACCTGGGGTCTCAACAACTTCGGCGAGACCGGCATTCGCGAGGGCGCTGGCGAGGACGATGCCGTCATCCTCCGCCCTGCTCTCGTCGAGTCCCTCGAGGACTACAGGATCATCGACATTGCTGGTGGCCAGCATCACTCCCTTGCCTGCTCCGAGGACGGCAAGCTCCTCACGTGGGGCCGCTTCGACGGCTTCCAGGTCGGCTTCGCAGAGTCGGACGTCAACGACGATGATCTCATTCGCGATGAGCACAAGAACGCCCGCATTCTGGCTGTCCCCACCGTCGTTCCCAGTAAGTTGATCTTGCCGAGACATGAGTTTTCTGAAGCTAACAGCACCTGCAGATGTCCCGAACGCCTCCCGTGTCGCCGCTGGCACGGACAACTGCTTCGCGGTCACCACCGACGGCAAAGCCTTCTCCTGGGGTTTCTCCACGAACTACCAGACCGGCCAGGGCACCTCCGATGACGTTGAGGCCCCTACGCTAATCGACAACACTGCCGTTCGCGGGCAGAAGCTTGTCTCGGCAGGTGCTGGTGGCCAGTTCTCTATCCTCTGTGGCGAGCATGGCGTCAAGACTGAGGCCTAGCCGTACCCTCAGCTCGCAGTAACGTCGGCCCTCGAAAGTCTCTGGGACATCGCTGAACATGTTCCGCCAACACCAACAAACAGACCAAAACCACCAAAAAAATTGTATGGGTCAACGGAGGAAAATCCTCCACTCGATTGCTCGAAACATCCCGCCGCGGCTTTTTCCACTGTCATCCGCTGCTCTCCTGCGACGCCGCGCTGGCCTTTGCTTCACAAAACCCAACACAAAACACCGCTCGCCACAGATTGAGCAGAGACGACATTCACGAGAGGATGTCACATGATCTACACCGGAGGCCGGTCGCACACGATCATGTACAGTGTTAACAAAAGAAGGGCGGTTATCTTCTATCTTCCGCCACCTGCCGCACGTCGCAGGGATTCTCATGAGCGGTTTTCGTCTTCCTCGGTCACACTTGTTTCGCTTTCTTGTAATACTAGACTCGTTCCTCTTTTTCTCTGGCAGCATCAGGGCAGCATCAAGCGTCGAATGCTGCGTAACAGTCGCAGCCAGGCATGCCCGACAACAGGGGCTGGATGGGGGGATGACTCGGATAATGCCTTCTGTTGCTGCCTCACGTCTACAGGCACGACGCGTGCTGCTGGTATAGAAGAAACACTAGGGAATGGACACTCTGCATTTCTAAATCGTGCTACGCATTCATTTTTGGGGGACTTAATCCATTAAGCTGGTGATGGTGTCTACGCTGGGCGCTCTAGATCCTACACCGACGCTGATGCAGCGTTGCAAGTAGGTAATAAGCAGCGTCTTTGGTAGTTCTCGGGGGCTCCCGCTGCCCCGTCTGAGGTGTCTCCCCGCTGGGTCTCCGTGATGGCGGCGCTGCTCTCGAGACGTCTCACGCCGCGGAGCCTGCTGTTTCCATTTCGATCATTGGCCCGCGTGGCCTTTTCTTTCATAGGGTTGAAATCTTCATAGGTGATTCTTCAGGTGGATGTGTCGCGCGCTTGCCGCGTCCCGCTCAGCTCTTGAGCACGGCGGCGGCGTTGGCGAGGGACCCGCTTCCCCTAGAGCTGAAGATGCCGACGATTCCGAAGCCGACGTAGAAGAGGGCGAGGGGGTACGCGACGAGGAGGCGCATGTGGCGGAGGCGGCCGGTGACGCAGAAGATGCCGGAGGCCGAGTACGTGCACCAGATTATGGCCGCGGTCGTGAGGACGATGCCGAGGGGGGTGTCCATGGGCATGACGATGCCGACGAGGCTGGTCGCGACGAGGGGGAGGAGGCAGTAGCCGAGGATGGAGCTGGAGCGGGCGAAGGTCAGGGTGCTGGAGAAGTGGCCGGGGCGGCCGGGGACGGCGCCGGGGGCACCGGGGTAGCCGCCGGCGTCGGGGCCGCCATATTGCGGCGCGGAGGGGTGGGAGTGGGAGTCGGCTTCGTGAGGCCCCGTCTCGGATGGGGTCATGAGGGAGAGGATGACGTGGAGGGAGGAGGACCCGAGGAGGGCGAGGCCGTAGACGTAGCCGAAGTGGATCTTGCCGGAGAAGAGGAGGAATGTGGCGAACTGGGATGGTCAGTGGGAGCAAGACGTGTATTGACGGGGGCAGCGTACCAAGAGGAAGAAGAGTAACGGTCCCGCCAGGTCGGAGTCGTCCATCAGGTGCTGGTCGATGCGGCGGAAGGGGTTGAGGACGGCGAGGGTCTGGAGAAGCGGTCAGCGGGGAATGTCTACGAATGACAGGGAGCAGCTCAGCATTACCTTTTGGCCGACATGACTGAAGTCAATCCCGAGCTCTGTCAGGAGCGGCGGCTCTCCCTCGTAGCCTTCTGTCGAAAACGCAGCGATCCATCCTGTTCTCAGGCCGCCCTGCTCGCCCATACGCCCTGACACGCCGCCGCCGGGCGCGCCAAACCCGCCGTTGAACCCTGGCGAGGGAGCTGCTCCGAACGCTGCGCCCTGCTGCGCTCCGAATCCATAGCCTGCTTGCTGGCCAGCACCCGGGGCCGCTGCATAGTTGGACTCGTAGAAGTTGAGGTTCTGTGCGCCGCCGCCTCCGCCACCATAGGCGGGTGGTTGAGGGGCGTAGTAATTCGACATTGCCGTGTCGCTAGCTCGGTGTGTGTGTGTAAATCGTCAAGAGGGAGGTGATCCGAGGTATCGGGGTTGCCGAAGGGAGAGAGTCGAGGCTGCGAGAGCCAGTGTCGCGAGATTGTCGTCGGTGGGAAGTTGACAGCTTGGAGCTTTTGGGCATGTGGATGGCGGCGGCTGGATGCTGGATCGCACATGGACCAAGCTTTCGGTGTCGTGGCGGCAGCTTTCTGACTGCCTGGTCCATGATCACGTGCAGAGGTGGCCCGTGCCCCCTTTACCCCTTTCTTGTCTTCCCCTTGTGAATCGAGCCCCTTTTCACTGGAGCATTCACAAACCTGTTTGTGCCTGAATCCGCAAGATCTTTTACGATATAAATCTCTCACAATTGTCTGCGATGTGATACCGAGTATTCGCCCTGCTTCTATGCGTCGTTCCATCACAACTCCCAAAAGTTAACCGAGTCAGGCTTGGACTTCGCCAAAGTTGCCCCCGTGACATCTACGTCAGCGCTCAGCATTCATGTTCTTGTGAATAGTCATGGCCATACTGATTTCAAGTGGCCGGGGGACGATCGAGGAAGACGGGTTTACGCGTCTGAGCGAATCTGGTATGGTCCAGGTAGCTTCGTCATGTGGCAAAAGCGTTGACCAACACCTGCTCATCGTAAAGACTCTCAAGAAAACGGCGCAAAAACGAAGTGGTGGCTGGCCTCGGGCTTGATAATCCAACGTGATCTCGACTGAGACCTTGTGCTTCATATCTCCCGAGACTCTTCCCTCGAGGCCTATTTTACTAATCCTCAATACATCACACGCCATGTCAACGGGACACCTATGTTCAACAACCCGATGAGGGCCGGTATGTGCATTGATATGGTATAAGTTTATGTACATGAAAGATTGCGGCCGTTAGCCATGAAGCATCCCCTCTGCGCGACCAGTCATGCAGAGTGATTAGTCAAGTATTCCATCGTCCTCTGCCCCTGAGCCACTTAGACCCAGTGGGTGGTGGCACCGTAGCTGGCGCCGTTGGCAGGGCGGAGGAAATCGCTGGGGACGATCTTGCCGTCGGCCTGGCGGGGGCCGCTGACGAGGGTGACGTCCGTAGTGATGAAGTCCGAGTCGCCGAAGGAGCTGACGTCCTGCCAGCTGTTGCCGCTCCCGGAGACGTCCTCGAGCCTGTTCTGGTCGTCGGAGTCGTTGGTGCCGAAGTTGCTGCCGGCGAGGTTGCCCTCGTAGGTGGCCGAGGAGGAGCGCTGGTTGAAGCCCTCCTCCTGGTTGTTCCAGGCGGTGTTCTGGGTGAGGGTCATATCGCCGGGCATGTTGTTGTCGGTGAAGCCGCGGCGGAAGTTGTCGAAGGAGATGGTGTTGCGGACGATGTGGAAGACGTCGGCGCGGTTCGAAGTGGAGCCGCCGCCGAGCTTGACGCCGTGGCCGTCGTTCTCGTGGGGGTTGAAGTCCCAGCGGTTGTAGCCGTTGCCCCAGACGATGCAGTCGAGGATGGTCACGGACGAGGTGAACTCGTACAGGTCGATGCCGTCGTCGGAGTTCTCGAAGATGCGGGCGCCGCGGATGATGTTGCCTTCGCCAGAGCCCTCCTTGATAGCGAAGCCGTCGGAGTTCTTGCCGTTGTTGCGGGGGTCAGCGTTTCGGGAAGAATCGAGGTAGACGATCTCGTTGTTAGAGATATCGTTCTGCATGTGGAAGCCGGTCTCGTAGTTGGCGGTGGTGGTGATGCGCTCGAAGTAGTTGTTGTGGGAGTCCTTCACGTAGACACCATAGGGGCCGTGCTGGAAAGTGATATGGATGACCCTCCAGTACTCGGCGTTCTCGAAGTGGAAGATGCCGCGCTGGCTGCCGGGAAGGCTGCCACCGTACTCGACGGGGGTGCCCGGGAGGTCATCGCCATCGACGATGACCTCCTCGCCCTCATAGGAGGAGATGGTGTATGGGCTGCTGGAAGAGCCCTTCGAGGTGAAGTGGATGTTGCTCGTGGGGCGGTAGGTACCGCCGCGGAGGTAGATGGTGTCACCGGAGCTGGCAGCATCGACGGCGTCCTGGATGTCGAGGTAGGGCGAGCTCTCGGAGCCGCTGCCGCTGCTGGAACCGTCCGGAGAGACGAAGATGTCCGCCGCCAGGGCGGCCGGCAGAGCGGCGAGGATGAACTTGAAGATGGGAGTCATGGCAAAGAAGTGCACTTACACAGTAAGCACGGGAAAGATAATGCAGGAGAAGAACGGATGGACAGGTGAATGAAGGGTAAAGATCGGCTTGTTGAGACAGGAAGAAGAGTAACAGATCGGTGCGAGAACCGGCTGATCTTATAGCACGGGAGATGATCAAGATGTCCGCTCGTAGGGCACCGTCGGCTCCTCCCTGCCCAGCGCCACTGCCGTCCGCACCTCCGCAACATGTCTACATGAGGCAATCTGACCACACGGAGCTCCAGCAAGAGCCCCTTCTCCGATATTAGGGCCCGGGGTGAGGCGGCTCGGCGGCGGCGGCGGCCACGGCAGGAGCCGACCTCTCAGAGCGCATGGTGCAACGACATCCCGGCATTGCGAACAAGGAGGGACGTCGTCGGGCGCGGGGCGCTCACGCGTGTCTTCCGGCTCCGATAGTGCCCAGTTGCAGGAAATTCGACGGAATGCCTGATGGGGGTGAAATGCTGGGTCGTCAATCGATCATCATTCCCGCTTGCGTACAGATGAACCGATGACAGAACCATGGTTTGGTGGGTAAGGGGTGGACCGCGGCATGGAGGATTGTCCCAATGGGGAGGGCCGCGAGGATGGATATCAAGCTGGGAAGTGATCTGCTGAGACCAGGCGGGTACCGTGAGGCTCTATTGGAGCGGTTTGTTACGCCGTCTTGTGGGCGTCAATGTGACCGATGGCAATATCGAGCACATACATAAACAAACCCGGCTTCCCTGAATACGCGCGGCCGCCAAGTGGTTGTGATATTTCAGAAATGCCGACGTTCCTTGCTGATCAACTTGGCGCATCATTCTCGCAGTAACAACACCCCGAAATCTCCGGTCCGGTGCATGTTCCCCACGGCCAGCTCACTCAAACTCAAAAACTGGAGTATCGTGGCCTTGATGATGGCTTGAGTTCGGAATCTCTCCGAGCTTTGGACGTCCAGTATGTGCCGTCCTTCAGGCGATCATGAACCATCTCATCCATGTGGGAGTTAGCAGTCAGGAAAAGTCCGCGGAGGTAAGAAGAGCAAGTAGAGCAGCCATCTACGGGCGCAACGGAGTAAGCGACCCTCCATGTCGTATCAGCATGACTTGGAAAGAGAGCAAGTCTTTTTGTCGTCCTTGGCCTGTTTTAGGATCTCGAGTTGGCTCACAAAGCTCCAGAAAGTCCGAGGCCTTATCGGGGGCTTATCGGCCACTGATGTGCGGATGACTAAGCTTCGGCTAAAGCCCGGCGGACCGGACCCCGATGGGAAATTTCGTCCGGCAGACTTCCGCGGCAACCCGGACGGACTATCGCGATTTTTTTTAGATGCGCGACAACGTCTTTGCGAAAGCAGCCCACTCTTCCCCAGGCTGAAGCGCCGTCCGCCGGAGCAAATCATCACTCTCATCCGAAGGAGCGACAGATTTCGTTCTGTTCGTTGCAACAATGGTTCGTCCTCACCTGCCCACCTTGCCCTCCTCCGAGTTCGCTGCTAACAGTCGCCACTCCAGGCGCACCGGCTCATCACCCAGATCGTCTTCACCGGCTCCCGCATCCTCGGCCGATCCTTCAGGGCCGCCTTCACCCAGGCCCAGGCGTCCTCCGAATATGCTCGCGCCCAGGCCAAGAACAACCCCGGCGGCGTCGCCGCCGGCCGCGCGAACCTCTCCAGCGGTATGACCCTCGACGAGGCCTGCCGCATCCTCAACGTCAAGGGGCCCAAGGACGGCGCCACATCAGAGGATGTCATGGAGCGCTTCAAGAAGCTCTTCGACGCGAACAACCCCGAGAAGGGCGGCAGTTTCTACCTCCAGAGCAAGGTGCTGCGGGCGAGGGAGCGGCTGGAGGCCGAGCTGGGGCCGATGGTTGAGAAAGCCGAGGCCGAGGCTGAGGTGAAGGAGGGGTTCAAGCCCAAGATCTACAAAGACGACCGGTGATCAAACCAGTAACGAAAACTCGACGAAAACTCGACGTCGCCAACAACTTGCAAGGCTTGGAAGCCACATGACTTCCGCAAGCGACAACTAGTCCCAACAACGCGGGGACCCTGCAACATCACAACAACCCTACTTCTCTCGACTCCGCATGGCATGGCGTTTAAAGGGCGGGCCTGGCACGGCGCGTCGGCATCTTGAAATGGATTAGACGCAAGAGCAGCGCGCTAATACTGTGTACAATACTTGTTAGATATCTGGGGATACTGCCCTGGACTTGGCTTTGACGACAATGTATCACTATTGACGACAGTCCCCGGGTTCGAGCCATAACTTGCTGCAGACCGCAGGATTGACGGCACATGCATCGATCAGAAGCCACGGACATGCTGATGTGGAACAGTTCCAGAATGCAACGGGATATCATTTTGCGCCAGCCAAATCTTTGGTATCATACATTGGAGCTCTCGGCCCTCAGCCCGCTCGGGGTATTGCTTCCATTCCCATTTCCGTTTCCGTTCCCGTTTCCCCGCCGCCCGTTGCCGATGCCTGAGTGTCGCAGCCACGCTGCGCTTATGGATAAGGGCCGCGACTCAGTCCCGACGGTGCCCTCCCCGGACTCCGAGATGGGGGCGATGTACCCGAACGGCGACAGCTCCGAGCTCAGCGTCCGCCGTTTCGGCCGCGGCCTGATGGGTATCCTGATCTGGTTCGAGGAGAGCGGCCAATTTAACGTCCCGGGGCCTATCGCCGCTGCTCGCCCCAGCACGTCGTTAGGCGGCTGGGGTGTTGCCGTCGCGCTGGGCAAATCGATGTTTATTGTTGGCGGCGCCATGTCCGCGAGTTCCTGGCTGGTCGTGGAGCCGATGCTCTCGCGCGTGCGGTCCCGGAAGAAGAACAGGATGGCGAGGATGCTGACGAAGAGCAAGAGGACGAGGAAGCCGGCAATCAGCGCCACGACTGCGTCTCCGCTCAGAGCCATGGGTTCGGAGGCGGCGTTGGCGTCCGAGTCGGAGGAAGACTCCGTCGGAAGGGGTGATGATGGAGATATTTGAGATGTCGTCTCCCAAGTGCTGTTCGTTCTTGGTCCGCCTGTTGCGGACGGGTCGCTCAGAGTGTAGGTGACGGTGACGGTTTGAATTCCATCCTGCGAGGATGTTGTTCCCTCGACGACTGTCCTGGAGCTGGAGATGTCCTGCACGGAGGTTGGGCTTGGCGGGAGACGAGTGTTGGTACTTGTTGTCTCTGGCGTCCCGTCATCTGAGCGACTTGTCGGCTCGCTCTCTCTTCCCGTCCTTGGGGACGCTTCTTCCGCCTGCGCCCGTCTTGGCTCGACGCGGGCCTCGGGAGCGCCTGACCTGCTTCGCCCGAACGCGCCGCGCTTTGTCGGTGCCGTCCAGAGCCGTGTTATGGTTGAAATAAACGTGGGATGTGTCTCCTGCTGAGAACTTGCTCGCTTCCCTCGGCTTCCGTGTTCGAGCAGATATTGAACCTTCATTGACCGACGAGGGCTGCGTCGGATCGAATGGGGCAAAGACCGCGGGTGGAAAGGCCAAGGTGGCAACGAGATGAAAATGAAGTAGAAGAATTATGAAATATTAGTCAAATGGAGTTTCCGGCGCATGTTGGCCTCAGGATTGGGACATGGCAAGGCAGAGAGTGTAAGTGAGCGACAAGTTGATCAGGAGGAGATAGAAGGCAAGGCTTCGTTGCCTAACCTTGATGCGCGGAGAGACACAAAACGAGTGGAAGGGGTATTTTGACAAGAAGAGAAACTAAGAAGGAAGCTGGGGAAAATGATCGGACATATGGCGCTCTATGAGCACTGCCAGGGCCAAGGCCGGCGGTGGCAAGGGGAGGAAGCGAACTCCAAGCGAACATCGCGGTCTTCATTGGTGACACAGAGCCACCAGGATACGGGGCTCAAGGGTACTGGACGGGGGCGGAAAAAGGAACCGAGGCCGCAATTGGATATTTGCCCCTATGAAAATGTCCATTTCTGTCATGGAAGCGTCACGCGGGGACGGGACGGGATGCGTCCGGCATGTTAGACCGCGGTTCTTCGCTGATCCAGCCGGACTCGGGCGGGCATGAGAGGATGGGATGAGAGGCAGCCGGGGGGGCCATCTCCCGCAAGAAGCAAGGTGATCTCTCTCAGCTGCTCGGCAAAGCTGGACATCCGATGTGTGAGAGATGCCACTTCTGACGAAAAATTCCCGAACTCATGCAGCTGTCCGCGTGCTGAGGTCGCGCTCTGGGGCGAGCCAGGGGACGATCCGTGTCAGCCGAGAGGGACCAGTCGAGCCGAGTGGTTCTTTCGGGGGCATCCGCGACAGGATGCCAGTTGAGCTTATATGAAAGGGCGCCGGGCCGTGGTGTATGGTGACCTGGAAAGTGGGCGTACGGTCGTCCTCCGACTTTGCGACGTGACCTGAGACAGGATCACGACGTCGAGGTGCAAGGGTCAGATCGATGGGACGTCCACCTCACTAACAAAATGGATGAGTCAGCACGCGCACTGACTTTCAGTGCTCCACGGCCCTGAAGCTGCCCCTATCCCTGATCTTCACCCTCGCAATCTGGCCGCATGAATGCTCAGCGTCATCATCCGATATCCGTCGACAATCTCGGGCGATCCCTGCCTGGCCACGAGCCGTGCTTGAAGCTCTGGTATGAACTGCCTTCGAGACGCGCGGATCAGCCCTGCCACGCGGGGGATCATGGCCCAAGCTTGGCTGCCCGACATCCTCCTCGCCCAATTCGGAGCCTCTGCAATGGATGCATCAACCTGATCCCTGTTGCAGGAGGGGTTCGATGCCGTGAGGCTTCACTTGCATGCACACTCATCGACAGGGCTGGGCCAATATCCATGCAAAGCCGGTCGCTCGGACCATTCTATTGATCTCCCCAGACTGATTCTGACATAGGATCGTACCCCATTACACGGACGGTCTATCGTCGCATCATCTAAGTCTTGGAGCTGACCGGCTCCCTAGTATGTACAAGCAGAATGCAGCGCAAAAAAGGCTTCAAGAGAGGGTATTTTCCGACGCCAAAACGCCAACGCAACGTAACGCAGCAAACATTGAAAAGAGCAAGCCAGCGCTTCTCACACCATATGCCCCCCGTCGTCGCCCCGGTCCGTCTCCCGACGCAACCCGTTGTAGCTCCGCTCAGGGGCCGCCAGGTCAGAGCCCCGATTGTACACGGGCGCCGGGCTCAGCGGCGTGTGCCCCATCGCCGGGTCGCTGAGGCCCATGACGAGGCTCTCGTCGCTCTGGCGCCATTCCGGCTGGCCGAAGGACCGCGGCGGGCTCAGCGGCGGGGTCAGCGGCGGGAGGGGCGCCGTGTTCGGGGTGCCTGTCTGCTCGTCACCATGGCCGCTCACTGCTACCGAGGACGGCCGGCTGTCGTTCAGGATCGGCCTGCCGTCGCTGGTCACCGTGTCCAGGCGGGCGGACTTACTGCCTCCCTTTGCCATCATGCGACTGAGGCTGACGCTCGTCGGCTGCGGCGCCTTCTTCGTCAGCCTGTTGAAGCGGCTGCCGACGCTCGTGTTCCTGCTCCCGCTGCCCGGCGTCGTCGGCTCCGTCCAGGGGTAGCCGTTGTAGCTGATGCGGCTGGTGAGGTTGACGCTGGCGGTGTGTGTCCCGCGCCCGCGCGAGCGGGTGTGGGAGTTGGAGTGGGAGTGGGGGTTATAGCCCGGCTGCAACGACTTGCGCCGGGGGTCGGCCATGATCCAGGGCGCGACGCCGGCGAAGAGCGGGCGCAGGGTGGGCGCGCTGGCGCAGATGATGGCCAGGTCGACCTCGAGGACGGTCATGATGAAGAAGGCCAGCGAGTTCGTCACGCCGGTCATGTCCGGCCGGTAGTCCTTTCGCAGGCTCAACGCCAGCCGGATGACGCCGGCGCAGATGACGAAGATCCCGAAGTTGAGGACGACCGAGAGGATTGCCTTCTGCTTGCTCGGGATGTCGAGGCCCGAGATGGCGGGCATGATGAGCAGCATGAGCCAGGCGTCGGTGAGGGCGTGGAAGGTTGAGCTCGCGATGAGCAGGTCCTGGAGGCTGCAGCACTGCATCGGCCTGCCGAAGAACTGCCCAGGGCCTGGGTGGCACTGGAACACGCTCATCAAGAGCATGGGGATGCCAAAGGCGATGACGAAGCCGATGGTGATCCAGACGGTGCGACGGTACGGCCGGCTCGAGCTGAAGAGGCGGAGGTAGAACGTCAGGATGGAGATTTTCGTGAGGCAAAGGCTGACTTGGTAGAAGAGGAGGCCGAGGTATGTTCGGAGGATGTACGGATGCACGGCCCAGCTGTTCTCGTCCATCGACGCCTGCAACGCCAGCTCATCGGCGTGGAGGACATCCGGGCGTTGGGATGCCACGCCGTAGATGACGCATACAGCGGTTCCGAAGAGGTAAGCCGCAACAATGAGGCTGTCGTCGAGGAACCACTTCCTCAGGAACCCGATGCGGGCTACGAGGCGAGAGAGCACAATGACTGTGCAGATGCCATGGGGAATGATGAGCCCAAGGAGGGCCAGGGGAATCCCTAGGTCCTGCGTCTTGTCAGCACAACCTCGACGGCGAGACAGCCGGGGAGGATCGAGGTGCAAGACTCACACTGGAAGGCAGAATCTCTCTTGAGGATTCGGACATTGCTGAGACTGATGCTGGGTTAGGTCAGTCCGTCCGGGTAGGATGATGAACCAGGTCGGCGATCGACGCTATCTATATTAAACCGCAGAGGTCAAGAGATCAAGCGAAGGACAGGGAACAAGCAAGAAGTGTCTGAGGACAGGCCCTTGCGAGACGTCTCATCCGGCGACGCAGAGGAGATGGGAGCCGAACCAAAGAAGCTCTCCAGGTCGATCCTGGCTGTCAGGGGGAGGCATCGCATCTACTTGTACATATGTCGGTCCGGTCCACCTTGAGAGGCACAGCGCCATGTTGATCCCGCGGCAGCCTCCCACGCTGGAAGCTCCTCCCCATGGGGGGACGTCTTGCCCAGCATTTGCCCAGCCGGAACTTGTTGGCAACGTCCCGAACGGTACCCCTGGAACCCGGATGCAGAGGCTTACGGTGTCGACTCTTTTACCGGGGGCGTGGGTGCATTCAACCGGGAGGCGGCGCATAATACCCCAGAGTAGTGTGTGCGCAGCGGGCGAGTTCTGGCCAGCATCAGATCCTGTCGGCCAACAGGCTAATAAAGAGAGCACCAGGACGGGACAGAAGTAGAGGCTGTTGGCCTGACACTTTTCAGGGGCACGTCTTGGTGCAGGGGGAACTCCGCTGCCTCGAAAGGGTGCGTCGTGAGCTTCGAATGGCTTCAGACCCGGACGACTTGCGGCTATGGCGGTCAATCGACCATCATCCATTCCCCATGCGCTCACTCTGCTCCGGGATGTCGACAGCCTCCGGCCCTCTGATCGGTCTAGCAGTCTGCCCAAACCGGAAACCGCTCACGGCAAGTTCACTGCGATTTCGCCCCGGCACTGGGGCGGCGGAGGCGACATCCTCCGTCCGCAGGCTGGGCGCCCCCTTCTGGCAAGGCTTCGCTGCATCCCGACGTGTCTGCGATCACGAGGACCGCAGAAGCTATTTGATTCATTACTTGTCGCTCCGTTCAAGCTCCGTGGATCTTTGCTCGTTCAAGGATTTCCCCGCTTCCCCAGATTCTGCAACGGTGACAGTGGCAGTTGATCCTCCGTGGTCGAAGCTCTGTCCAAGTCCCAGCCCCTCTCGATCGGCGGCGGGCTGAGATATTGGACGATTGGACATCTGGTGGTGCGAATTCGCTTGGACCAAATATTCTGCCCATGTAAGCTGTTCGATCCGACATTCCGGCACCAAAAGGCACACCGGCCCCTCTGGCGTCGCTAGGGGACTTTGGCAGCGCCGTAGAGGGACGATTATGCCTCCATCGAGAATAGACGAGGCATGGGTTCACTGACCCCTGCCTGCCTGGCCCTGAATGCTTGACAGGGGTGAGATGGACCGATTCTCCCCAGACTCTGGAAGCGAGGGCCTCCAGCGGACGCGCACTGTAATGTGTCGCTACATTGGGACGCCCAGGACGCCACCGGTACCAAGAAACAGGAAAGTCTGGGGCACTCATTACCACCGGCCGCACCAAAAGTCGGAGGCTGGGCCGGCTCGGACTGCTCCCGCGGCGGCGTAGCAACACCAAACGTTCCGGAGAAAGTGATGCTCTGTTCCGCGTATTGGGCCGTCTCCTCAAGATCGAAGATCATCTCCCTATCCATTATGCTGGCAAACGGCTTCGAAACTCTCTGACGTACCCTGTTACATCCTCACAGCACTCGTTTATAAACCCTCAGAACGCCGCTCTCTATTGTATAGGATTGAGAGGTCTCCAGACACGCATGCCCATGCTCCTATTGTTCTTTCGCGATTAGTCCCTCGCATGGCATGGCCTCCATGTCACGAGGAACCACCCCAGTCTCCGCTGTCGACACCGGACTACTGGTACCGAGCTTCATTGGGCAACGTGGAAGTTCGCAACTTCGCCCCATCCTATCTCATGTATGGGCCATGAAATCCATGAGAGACACTGGTCACCGAGCGCCTGGGTGATCCCGGCCATCAACTGGGCAACCCAGCCAGCCAGCCACCACTGATGCGGAAGCCGATGCAGCAGAATACAGAAGTGACCAAGCACAGCTAGTGCCTCCGTCTCTCGTATCTCTAGCAGAGGAATGAGAGCCTCCGCATGAACAACCCAGATGAAGATATCCGCCAGGTCGAACGGGCCAGGGGTGTCGTAAAAGACGCCAAAGGAGAGGGTGAGCTCGTCAAGGATGGCCATATATTTGTCGAGCCGGTCTTTCTCGTGGACGGACGAGGATATCTGGGATCTGAGGGGTTGGAGGTAATTGTTCGGCGGCATCTGCAGCCGCATGTTGTATCGCGCTTCCACGTCTGGCATCATTGCCGAAAGACATCCGTCAGCGGTATCTGTTTGGCTTGCGTCGAGGAAAACCCTGCATCCTTGGATGAGGGTCATCCAAAGGGGATGAACAGCATCGTCTTGGTCGTGATTGTCTCCACTCATCGACAGACTCCCGAATGCTAGTCCCACGAAAGCAAGTCAGCACGATGGGTTTCATGTCGGCAGCATGCCTGCAAGAAGTGGCGGAGTTACTGACAATAGTATATCGTCAGCATGGAGAAGAGAAACTTCTCGCTTGTATCTCTGTCTTGATGTTGCATGGCTATAATGGCGCGGCGTGATGCTTCTTCGTGATAGGTCACAGCTTGTGAGTGCATCTCATCGCTGCGGGAGGGGTCCAGACGCTCCAGGTGAAGAGCGGCCACGGAGAGGATCGATAGCATGACATAGTCGCAGGAGAGGGCGACTCTGACGAAGACCGTGCGCCACGTTTCTCTGGTATGGGGATCGACAGTGAGGGTGGCGTATGTCGAGCTTGTAAAGTGGTAGAGGAGCTCGAGGTCCAGAATTCTGAGCTCAGGGGCCTCTTGGGCGAGCAGGGACGGGGAGACCGGGGGCTTCGGGAGATCTCGTTGACAATCGAAGCCCCTGTCTCTGCATCTCTTGCAAGTAGGCCACTCTTCGTCACACTATTCATAGAAGAGTCAGTAGCTCCAACGCGCCGGGCGCTGAGAGCATTCGGGTGGTGCCCGAGGGGGAAGCGGGACGGTCACCAACCTTGATCTTGCGCCGCTTACACGTGCGACACCCTGTCCGGGTCTTCTTGTGCGGTCGTCTCATCGCTGAACTCGGGTTTCCGTCCTCGGAGGCTACTCAGCTGCGGTGCAGTTTGGGATTCTACGCAGACCTTATGATGAAGGGCGGAAGATCGGGGTCACCCATCGGGGGTTGCTGAACTGCCGATGTCACTGGCTGCGCGGAGGCTGTGTAAGACGAGGACGAGGTGTTGGAGACTTAAAGTGGAGAAAGTCCGAGAAACGCGCAGCGATGCGATTGGACGACGGAAGGTCTCGAAGAACAAGTTCAGGCAGAGTGGACCAGTATTCAGTCCGAACAATGTGCGCTGGGGTGCGATTGGTTCACCGAAGGTGAGAGAGTCAGTGACTACGGGCGATTATACTCTCCTGAGTGCTTTTTTAAGGGAGTTGCGGCTCCTTCGGATGGCTCGAGTGTCAAAAATGGATCTGTAACGCGTACTCCTTATCTTGTATTTGCACGCTCATGGAGGGATTGGGCGACGGATATAAAGACCGCGATGACAGCTCTCAAATCTCAACATGTCCGTCTCAGCTAAGGCTCGTGATATTGGCCCCGATCACCCTATCCGTCAGACTCCCGACCATTAACCCTTCTTCTCACCAAGACGCGGCTTCTTTACAAGTTGACAGCAAGGCGAGGTGCACCTCTGCTCCGCTGAAATGGCTTCCAATGAGCAGATCGACACTTCAGGCTGTACTGAGGTTGGGCCCGACTGTCCCGTCAGCGCCACCTTATACGGCGACTACTTCACGACAGGGGCCTGCTTGTTCTTTGTCATCTCCTACGGCCTCTTACTTCTCGCCCAATTATTCCTAGGATGGAAGTCGAAGACATGGTCTTTTACCAGCTACCTCTTCATTGGCTCCGTCTTCGAGCTCATCGGCTACATAGGACGCACGCAGATGTCCTACAATCCTTTCGATAACATGGCATTCATTCTTCAGATTCTTTTTCTCATCCTGGCCCCGACCTTGATTGCCGCCGCCATCTCTCTGACATTCAAGCACCTCGTGCTGTACTACGGCCCGGAATACTCGACGATCCGTCCCAAGCTCTACCCCTGGGTCTTTGTCGGCAGCGACTTCGTCTCCATCGTCATCCAGGGCATCGGCGGCGCCATTGCCGCTTCGGGGAGCGTGGGCGATAACCCCGACCCGGAGAAGGCGAATCTCGGAAACAACCTCCTGATCGCCGGCGTCGCGTTCCAGGTCGTCAACATGGCCGTCTGCGGCGGGCTGATGCTCATCTACGTCCACCGATACCGCAAGGCGAAAAAGTCCGACACCAGGCTCGGCTCGAGCGAGACCACGGCCGCCTTCCAGCCCGGCTCCTGGCCCGACTCCAGTGTCAGGACCCCCCATCAAGACCTGCAAGCCAAGCGGTTCATCTGCGCTATTACTGTGGCGTACGTTGCCATCATCATCCGCTGTATTTACCGGTTAATCTCCCACTCCCCTGTTTATATCCTAGGTGGCAATTCTAACACGAGCGTCTCGCAGTATTCCGGAAATGGCCTCGGGATGGGGCAGCGACATCATGAAAAACGAGGCGACTTTTCTGATATTCGATGGCGCGATGATCTTGATCGCAACGATCCTACTTACGGCTGTGCATCCACACTTCTTCTTCCCGTTCCTCAGCAAGAAGCCGGCGGGATTTAATGAGAAGAGCGGCAACGCGCAGATTGAGCAAGCGACGTACCAGATGAGCTAGGTCGTTCTATATTGGCGGATTGACAAATGAATCTGTAGAAAGGAAACAGGCGGCTTCTTACATTGCATTTGTTTATGGATAGAAGGATTGTGCCCGTGTTCTTTTGCGAGCGGCGTTGGTGATTTTGGTAAGGGACTAATAGATGAATTTCTCCTATCTATTGCATTAATAGCACGTATGTCTGAAGCCACCGGTTCGCACTCAAAATCTATGATGGATCCTTGAGACTTCTAATCATTGGGTCCTTCAGCTGAATCTCACTTCCCCTTCTTTTTGGCTTCTCCTCGTATTCTATGTGCTGCCCGTGATCTGCTGGAGAAGCTCATCGACTCGTCTCATAACATCGCGGGCGACTTCATCCTCCACGATGCCTTCCTGCCACGTAAAGCCCAAGCTCAGTCTCCCGTCCCGGCCCGTTGCCACGCTGATTTTGATGGCCCCAGAACAGGCGCTCGAGCTCTGGCTGAACAGTAGACTCTCCATCCTGTACCCATGATCGTCACCCTCGAGCTTCGCCAGTGGCCCGACATTGCTGATCTCCCAAGCGGCAGCCCGCTTCTTCCCGAACTTGCCGTTGAACCACGCCTCCATGTCTGGGATGTGCTTCAGATACGTTGACGGTATGTCGGGGGCGCCGTTGGTAACAATGTCCCGGATTTTGGCCTTCGTGCGTCGTGCGTCCTCCCAGATAGAGGACGAACCTCGATCGTAAGACTGGCTGAAGGAGCCGACGTAGCAGCCCAGAGACGTTGCAGTAATAGGCGCCGGTAGGAAGTCTCGGAGTGAAATGGCGCAGTCGCCGTTGATTTTGGTGTAGCTCAGAGGTAGGACGTGGAAGCATGATCCTGCCAGGACTGACATGAGAGCCCCTGTCAGCGATGATCCTTGCTCCCTGGATATCTGCACGAGCCTGCGTGTCGTTAAGTCCGACACCCAGAGGGAGGCGAAATTGGTCTTGACAGGCAGGATCTGGGGCTGGCCGCTCCAGATTTCTGGAGACGGCTCGCAAGGGGCTTGCTGCTGGGAAAGGAAATCCTGAGTCAAGGGAAAGTCATGGAGACTTTCCATGGGCGGGAGCAATGGGTCTTTGGAGGGGCCGAGGACGGTGGACGTCGAGGTGCTCGTGGGGTGTGAGAGGGAGTGCTCCAGGTCTTGGAGGAAGACCAGGCTGCTTCTGGTGTCGGCAAGGGCATGGTGGAAGCAGAAACAGAGTGTGAATGAGGATGTGTCGCCTGTATGCTCAAGCACCGTGAGTCTCCAGAAGGGTTGCAGGGGTGATTCGTGCTGAAAAGGGGCATTGTGTTGCGCCCTGACCACCTCATCGAGAATTGACTGGGAATATGATTCCTGATCGCGATCGCGATCGATCTCGCTCCGGGCGAAAGTAACAACCTTTTCGGCATCAATGTATGGCAACAAGACGAAGCGAGGTGCCGAGAGCTCGCCAACGGGGACTGCTGAGAGGCTTGGACGCTTTGCAACCACAGCGGCCAATGCCCGGATCAAAGCTGGCCTGAGAGGCTCGGAAGTCTGCCGCTTGAAACTGGCGGTGATGCAGACGTTATTGTAGATACCGAGCTCACTGCGAACGTATGAATATTGCTCGAGGGGCCCTGTAGCAGATGAGTAACTGATTCGTGGCTTGGATCAGTAGAGCGACCGTTACATACCCAACCGCCGGCTCTCGGAATAGGTGAAGCTCTGCACATTGTTGGCCATTTGAATTGAGGACCTTACTGTGGCATCCAAGCTCAGTCTGTAGTTGAAGATTGTAATAAATGCAGTGAAGAACACCTTTCTCTTTTCCTGGCCAAGTCCAAATCGCGCCCTTGCAACTACATTGATACTTCCAGGTTTTCGCAAAACATCGGGCCCGGAGACCGACCGGATCGGTATCCGGAACCGGTCTTAGTCCTCGGACCGGGCCGGAGGGGCAACACTTCTCGTATCTCCGACATGGCTACTTGAAGGCAGCGAACTTGCATCGTTCAGAGGTTAGGATTGATGTCTTGAGTATCTCTGTATTAATTAGCGGACCAGCTCTTGATGCATAACGAGTTGACTCGAGCAGGCAAGGCGGTCTTGGACCGTCGACTTGGCCATGTAGCGTCGATGTGAATGGAAGCGTACCATCGCGCGATGGCCTCGTATCTGTCGGAGACCAGGAACTCGGGAACCCGCACGGGTACGCCCGCGCTCTCTTACCACCCCGCGACAGCCTCATAATGGTCTGGGCAGGGGAGTGCTCCTCAGCTCGGCACGCTCCAGGGTCGTAACATCGACGGCCCGGGATGCCTAGTGGTATTGTACAGTAATTGTGACTCTCCCAATACACGGTGACTAGCAGGTCAAAAGAGGAATAGCATCCATATGTTTCCCTGCCCCCCTGGTCTGCATTCCAGGGTCCTGGAAACGTGGATAAATGTCCGCAACCCTCGTTTGTTTCGCGCTATTGACCCCCTATTGCCCTTGGCTATTTGTGCACACTGACAGGAACTCGGGGAATTCATGCTGAAGCCTTCTCCAGCTCTTGTGATGAATTGTCCGCTTGGACGCCGAGGTGCTGGGCTTGCATCTCAACCGAGCCAAAGCACCGGAGGCGAAGACCTCACGGCCCGGCTAAATGCGACCTGCTGGCCCCTGAGCGGCAGACTGCGATGCGACTCTCGTCACATCACATGCCTGCACGACTCTACTCTACTTGAGACGGCATGCTCTCCCGCAGAACAAGCGTACCAAACTTCATCGCAGGCCGGATAGCTCCACACTCTTTTCGAGCTTGTCGTACAATATGAAGGCAACAGCGTAGCAGGTTAGGCCATGACACTTTGTTTTGTTCTATATTGCCTGTCTACACCTTCCGCTTGACCAGCCCCTTGAAAAAGTCAAAGCTGTTCTCGTCGCTCTGCAGCGCCCACGTCCGCCCCGTCTCGCGGCCCGTGATGTCGTCGATCTCCACGGCCTTGAGCTGGCCCCAGTCGGTCGTGATGCCGGTGATGCGGGCGCGGGCGCCGCCCTCGGCCTCGAGGGTGACGGTCTGCCCCGAGTGCAGCCAGTTGCGGTAGTACCGCAGCTCGAGGTCCTTGGAGAAGCCCTCGCGGATGAACTGCGTGTGCAGGGCCTCGAAGCGGGCGAGGACGCGGGCGAGGAGCTTCTCGAGGCGGAAGGGGGCGAGGGGAGGGCGGCCGCCGGGCGGGGCGGCGGGGAGGAGGGCGTTGAGGGAGGTCGTCGGCCGCGGGTTGGAGGTGTTGATGCCGATGCCGACAACGCACTGGTAAGAGCCGGCGGTGTAGGAGCAGGTGGAGAGGATGCCGCCGATCTTGACGTACGAGGGGTCTGAAGGGGAGGATGACGGGTCTCGGGCGTCTGGGTGCCGGGGTGGTCCTCGTCAGCCCACATTTCGTTTCGTGATGATGAGGATGCTTGTGCAGATGCAGGTGCAGAGGACATATACGGGCATGTGCATGGATCAGGGGAGGAGTGCATGGCAGCAGACTCACAGATATCGTTTGGCCACTTGAGCTTGATGGGCACATCCTCGTACCCGATATCGTAACTCTTCACTGCCTCGGCGACGGCCACGGCGGCGATGTATTGCAAAAATACAACGGGACGGCTGGCGGCCAGGTGAGCCGGGTGGTTGATGACGGTCGAGAAGACGAGGCTGCCCTGGGGACAGACCCAGACATTGGAACCTCGGCCACGGGCCGCGACTTGGCGGGTAGCAGTCAAGGTGAAGCCGGTTGGCAGCTTGGCGAGGAGCATCGGGTTCCTGGGAGCGGGGGGTTACACGGCGTCAGCATAGCCGAGCTGCAGGGGCAAGCCACTGGCACGCTACAAGCAGTAGACTCACTTATCCATTGTGGTGTTGGTGCTGGTCACGACCTCGGCGTAGGCGAGGGTGTTGCCCCACGAGCGGGCATCCGTCTCGATCTGCTGGTAGGCCTGGAGGCAGTTGTAGTAGAAGCTGTGCTGGAAGTCGGGGGTGTCCTTATCCTTGGGCCAGGCCCTGTCGTGCGGCACGAGATCCTGGATCACGCCGCTGTAGTCGATGAATTCCCCGTCGGCGGAGAGTTTACCCTTGGCGGCGTCGTCGTCCCCGGGGAGGCTTGCGCCCAGCCCTTTCATGGACCAGTTTGGGGACCGTTCGAGGCGGAAAGTGCTTGATTCGGCACGGATGTATTCCTCGCCGTCTTCGATAGTCAGGATGTCCTCGAAGGAGTTGACGAGATCCTCGGCCTCGACGTGGTTCATGGAGGAGAGGTGGATGTTGGATAGTGAAGGGATATCGACATCGTCATCGGGCACCTCGAGGCCGAGTTTCCGCAGGCATGCCTTGAGAAAAGCTGACCGTACATGATCCTGGTCGATGAGAGTATCGATGAGTTCGTCGTACCGCGGGTTATTCGGCAACCGGTGGAGGTTTGCTGCGGCGAATCTGGGAGGCATCCCGTCAGCAGCTATACTTGATACAGAAGATGGAGGGCTCGTCATACTCGGGATGAGGCCCGAGAAGAACGGCGGCCCCCTCGGAGACTTTGCAGTAAACAGCCGCGGCATGGCCATCCCCTCCATCCACATCGATCTTATCCTCATATGAGGCCAAGACCTCGACACCCTTTCCCTTGAAGGAGGCGGCATCGACGAAGACGCCACCACCGTTATAGTACGATGCAGCCTGGGCAGGCGCCCCAGAAGACTGGTCGAAGGCGTCTCGGTTCACTTTCAGCGAGACGGCCCTGGCGCCATCTTCGGAGTGATACTTGAAGCCCCCGAAAGCGCCACCTCGGCACACTCCTGGGAAGAAGGCGAGCTCCCTCCTGCCGATGACCTCCATCCCCGGATCATCGCTGCCGACTTCAAACTCGCACCTGGCAGAGCCGAAATAGCCGCCAGCGCAGAGACCGAGGTATGCGCCCCCGCGGCGGACGAAGTCTGCGATGCGCCTGTTGCCGTCCCCATTCAGGACACGACAGTACCCCAGGTCTCCGCCGCCGGGAAGTACAAGGAGAGCGCACGTTTGGGGCCACGGCTCCTTGAGGAGCACCGACTCGGTGATGGGAGTGACGGCGTAGTTTGGCGTCAAGAGACGGCGAAGAGTCGTGATGGCATGCCGTACGGACTCCTTGGTCGTGCCGGTGCCTGTGAGATGTCAGAACTCAGCCCAGCGGCGAATGCAGGCAGGGATGAGGGATTTCACCAGTGTAGACGAGCACGTTGAGCTTTCGTGACGACATTTTGGCCGGTCGACAGCGGACTGACTCCTCCAAGTGAACGCCCTTCTTGTGAGTTTGCGATACGGGGTGGTGAGATTCAGATTTTACTCATGACGAACGGAGGGAGCGAAGGCGAATGCCGAGTCCTTTCGGAGGACGGAACGGCACTGCCAAAGTGGGACCCGAACTCGGACCCCCAAAAGCCGGGCGGAGAATTGGCGGGGCCCACCTCATCCACTGAAGGGAGCTGGAACCTTGCTTCTTCAATCACTTCCTCCACCCGAGCAGAGCCATTGCACCAGAACACAGCTCATTCCAAGTACGGCGCGCCAGCAGCATAGAAGATGTCCAAGTCCGAGAGCAATGCGGCCCAGAGCTCCACGGTCGACGACGACGAGCCGGATGAGTGGTACGCGTTTCTCTGAATCACGAGCCGAGGCACCTCGCGAGAAAATGGTAAAGGCCGATGCTGACCGAGAGCCAGGGACAAGCGCATCTTCAGCACCGGATGTTCAGGTGTGCCGGCCCCCCAACCGATCCTCGGTGTTGCCCAGGACTAACTATGGCATCCTAGACGAGAACATGAAGATGACGGACTGCTATTTTGAGAAGAAGGACTGGCGAAAGTGCACTGCAGAGGTACAGTCCCCTAAAGCTATCGGCGTGATGGATGAATGGCCTGATCGATCACTGACTCCTGAATCAGCTGGAAATCTTCAAGAAGTGCTGGAAGAAGCACGGGAACGACGCAAGAACGAGTACCAAGGACGCATAGGTCCCGTGATGGAGGCTTCTGCCTGTATACTACTGTACAACACCGCGATATTCATACAATCCAGCTCCTTGTCAAGCTCCGAAAGCTTCATCTTGACAGTGTGTGCGACCACCAAGGGAATTATCGACACTGTATTTCAAGTGGCCCAAGCTCCCTCGATGTTTTCAATTTCCATTCAATTGCAATAGGTTCAGAGTTCAGCCATTCACACCTCCACCACACACAACACCCATCATGGCCTCCCGCTCCCTCCTCAGGCCGCTCTTGCGGGCCTCCAGGGCACAATCCTCACTTTCTGCTAGGCTATCAACATCAGCCTCCCTCCTCGCCGCCCCGCCGCCCCCCAGTCCCAAGCCACCTTACCAGGCGACAGCACCATCACCACCACCGCCCGCCGTCGCCCCCGAGAGTCCCGACTTCAACCCTGACGCCTACGACCCAAAGGGCCCGAAGATCGACCTCGCCGCCGCCAAGCTGCTCGCCTCTTCCACCCCCTACCCCTCCGCGCCCCCGACAGAGATCGACTGGACCCGCTCCTACCACGGCCTCAGCGAGAAGGCCTTCCCCAAGGAGGTCGCCGACATCCTCTCCCAGCCCCTCGCGCCCACCGACGTCGAGGTCAAGCCCGACGGCATCCTCTACCTCCCCGAGATCAAGTACCGCCGCATCCTCAACGCCGCCTTCGGCCCCGGCGGCTGGGGCCTCGTGCCCAAGGGCGAGGCCGTCGTCGGCGAGCGCATCGTGACCCGCGAGTACGCCCTCATCGTCGACGGACGGTAAGACGCCAACTGCCCCATAMCCCCCCGTGTACACCGCCACTGACCCGCCCAGATTCATCTCCCAAGCCCAGGGCGAGAACCAGTACTTCTCCCTCGAGTCCCTCCCCTCCGCCGTCGAGGGCTGCAAGTCCAACGCCCTCATGCGCTGCTGCAAGGACCTCGGCGTCGCCTCCGAGCTCTGGGACCCCGTCTACCTCCGCAAGTACCGCAAGGCCCACGTCGAGCAGGTCTGGGTCGAGCACGTCACCACCAAGAAGAAGAAGCTGTTGTGGACCAAGAAGGGCGACCCGATCGTGTACCCCTACAAGAAGACGTGAGCGCGCAGCGGCGTCGCCTCTCACGGGAGGAGAACATGGGCGCAGATCTCGGTGTATTTATAGATGCTGGCGCAGGTTTGCACTGTACGATAGACGGATTGTATACATACGGCACCGAGCGAGAACGGCGTTGCGGTACATTGGCTCACCAGGCAGAACACACACACACGGCGCGCACAGTCGGTGGGGAGATTGCCCCGAAAAGAATCTACGGCGAGTCGTTTCGTCAAGAGAGAGAGAGAAGAGCGTCATGACGCCGTCTAAACCCCCGAGTCGCATTTCCCAGTCCGCGAGGCGGGAATGCCTAGCAACTGTAGTAGTAAAGAATGATATCCGGCCCCGTCAAAACGCCAAGCAGTCCCAACGCCGGAGCCCGCCCTTGAAGCCAAAAAAAAATAAAAATAGAGGTATCGTACCGCGTCGCCGCTTCACTGGTCGTAGTCCCGGCCCGAACTCGCGCCGCTGTCGCGCTGGTCGCGGTCCCGGTCTCGGTGGTCACGATCGCGGTCATGCTCCGTGGGCGTCGCCCCGCCCCATCCCCACGGCATCCAGGACCCTCCCGCCGGCGCCGCGGTCCGCCGTCTGACGCCCCTCTCGTCCTCGGCGCCGCTCTCGGCGTCGACCTTTTCGAAGTCGCTCTCGCTGCGGTTGCGGTTCCAGTCGCCGAACCCGTACCCGCTGCTCGACGGCCGCTGGGTCGGCTCCTCGTCGTCCCCGTGCTGACCGTTACCGTCGAGCGTCCAACTCCCCGCGCGGGGGTACGTCTCGGCGTTCTGGCCCCGCAGCGACTCCTCCCGCTCCAGCACCTGGGCCTCGCGGTCGAGTGCGCCGAGGACGACGTTGAGCCTCTCGCGCTGGGCGGCGATGAAGGTCATCTTCTCCCCCGCGCCGACCAGGTTCGGCGGGATGAGGGCCGACAGACCGCCGCCGCCGCCGGTGGCGGTGTCGCGCGAGCTCGAGCTTCCGGCGGCCGCGGACGTCGCGGCAGATACGGCGCCGGCGAGGAGGCTGAAGAAGTCTGCGCCCGCGTTGGAGGAGGAGTCGGTGCCGGCTGTCCAGCGCGCGGCGGGGACACTAAACCGTGCCAGAAGGGCCTGGGTGTAGCTCTGGGGACCTGCGGCGGCTGGGGGCTGTTCGGGCTCGGGCTCGCTCGGCGGGAGGCCGAAGATGTTGACCTTGATGAGATCGATGGCCTGCTTCAAGTAGGTGATCCCGGCGTTCTTGAGGCGGTCGTGGGCGTCGGCGATGAAGTCTTCGATCTGGCCCTCGTTCTCGGCGAGGAACGGGTGGACGTGGGCCTCGTAGAGGAAGCGGGCGCCCTGGGTCTGGGGGAGGACGAGGTAGAGGAGGAAGACGAGGCGGATGTAGGGGTAGAACGGGACCCTGTAACGCAGCGGCTGTCAGGCAAACGGTCCAGGGTAGAGTAAGCGCGAGAAGAGCAAACACACCACACGAGGATCCAATCAAGCCAGGACTCGACGAGGAGCCCGCAGCCGAAGACGACCCAGTACATGAGCCATGGCGTGAGCTGGGCTGGGTCTGAGGTCTTGAGAGCCTTGTAGGAAGCGAAGATGGGGAAGAGGAAGGAGGCGATCGAGCTGGAGGATCGTCAGCAGAGGGAGCGGTGTCAAACGGGGGAGTGCGCCTGTCGCATAGGCGATCTGGGGTCAGACCTACCACAGCAGGTGGGCGAGGAGGTAAAACATGGTCGCGGAGCGTGTCTCTGGCTTGCTGGCGCGGGGAAGCGTATCAAATGGGCGAAATAGAGGAGAGACTGAGGTCGAGATCTACGAAGGAAATAGTATTTGGTTGAGGTTTGTAGGAGGTGAGTAAGAGGCTGCCTGGGAGGAAGACTCGGCGAGTCAGACGCATCCGGCAGCTTCGGGTTCGGCTAGAGGAAGCGCCTCGTGGGATTTGTCGCAAAGCACCCGGCGCCGCAGACTTGGATCGGGTCGAGATGATGTGTAGGTACCTGTAAGATCGAGAACCGGAGGTAGAGGAGAGAGGATGTAAGAGGGAGGTAAGATCGGGCTGGAGTCCTGTTGGTGGGGGTAGACTCGGCTCTTGGTACTCGGGCGGCGGGCGATAAGAGGATGGACGGGAAGTGGTGAAGATGGCTGGCCGCCTGACGGGCACCAGGACCTCACGCGGGCAACTCCACCTCAGCAGACCAGGTGAGCTTTAGCGGGGTAACCGCCGCCTTGTGGCCAGGATGGATGTCACTGAGCCCGCCCCCAGGCTGTTTCGGGTTAGGTGAGAGGAGCCCGGATGCAGGGACCTCCAACGTCATCGACGCGGAATTCGGGTGCCTGACGCGCTGAACGTCGAGATCCGTGCGAGGTGAGTGGGGCCTCGCCTGTCTTGGATGCAACAAACTCGTCCTCGGGCCTTGCGAGTCGAATCGCCCTTCTGCCTGCATCGTCACCCTCGAAAAACGGAAGCCTGACTTTAGATGCCACATTTCCAATCGAGGTGGCTTGCGAACCCTTCTGCCTGCGAAGATTGAATACGAAAAGTACATGCCAGCACCTCTGCTGAGGTACCTGTACTTAGGTACTCAATGTGTCCTCGTATCTTGCCCGCAGCCTGGGCCACCTCAAAGCCAATATCACCCGCTACCTCACCAATCGGCTTAACATAAGGTATCGAGCCTTATTCATCGGAGGAATGACATGAGGAGGCTGGGCGGGCCACGATTTGTTGATGTCGAGAAACAACGAGCGAGCCGAGGATGTCCGATCCGACGACAGCCACAGGGACGATGACTGCGGTCCCCCGCCGTTGCGCCGAGCATGGGGGTGGCGGAGCACTGCGGTGCGCTGACAGGCGACGAACAGCACGTTGACGCAAGGCTCTGGCTTGGTTGGACATGAGCCTCCGCCGCGATATTGGACCATGTCAAATGTGACAATCAGGCTGGGGCTTTCCTTCCTTCACCTTGATCCATCCTCGCCATCGTCCTCTCTCATCCCTCGCTGTTCTCAACGAACCCCATCAACATGGAGCCCGCCGGGCTTGCTGTTGGCATCGTTGGGCTGGCCGGCCTCTTCAGCGCTTGCCGGAGCGCCGTGGAGACTTTCAGGGCGTATCAAACCTCCAAGGCCGACTCGCACGCCCTCGATCTCCAGTTCAGAGTCTCTCAAAAGCGATTCGAGGACTGGGGGCGCGAGGTCGGACTGGATCAGGCGAGCCTGGCAGCAGGCAAGAGGCCGAGCTCAAAGCTCGACGATCCGGGCACCGAAACACTCGTGCACGAGCTTCTCGATACCATCAGGTCCGAGATGAATAGCCTGTCGCCACAAGCTGACGCCGCTCCTGACGGCGCCGGAAACCTGGCGGCTCCCCCAAGGCCTGGGCAGAGCGCGCAGATGGACTTGAAGAGAAACAGGCTGCGCTGGGCTTTCCTCAACAAAACCACACGCACTGAGAAGATTGCTCAATTCCAGAACTTGGTAGAGATGCTATTCACATTCATCCCCCCTTCCTCGCCCAACGAACCCCCTGAAAGAGAGCCTTCTTGGGCCAAAGATTTCCGTGAGACTTTACACAGGCTGCGCGAGGAGAGTAAAGGTACGATCCGAGTTCTTTGGAAGATGTTCTCCAACTGACCTGGAGGGGTGGCAGCGAACGCGAAGCGAGACCTTCATTCGTGGCTGCTCGGCTCTCGTCCTCCAAATGAACGCTACCATGAATCTCTTCAGAAACGGCTCGGAGGCACTTGTGACTGGATCTTCAGTCAGCCCGGCTTCCAGAACTGGATCTCTCCAGACTTCGGCCCCGGGGAACCCAAGCTGATGTGGGTTCACGGTCCCGCGGGCTTTGGCAAGACCGTTCTCTGCGCTCGGGTTATGCAGAAACTACTCGAGTCCCCTGATCAGCCTGCTGCTCATTTCTTCTTCACTTCTGACCTCGAAAGTCGCCGGGATCCGTTCATAGCTGTACGCTCATGGATCTCCCAAATTGCATCTCAGGATGAAAATGCACTTGACATCGCGCAGCAGCGCAGGATCGCCGATCTCGACTCGACGGCAGGACAGTCGGTCACTCTAGATCTGCTCGGGCAAATCACTCGTTCAATTCCTGGCTGCACGCTCGTCGCAGATGGCCTGGACGAGTGCACATACCTGGAAGACGGCGACAGCTCCGTCGCCGGGTTTCTTCACACCTTGATCGACGTGGTGCTTGGTACCAAGACCCGAGTATTGATCGTCAGTCGCGATGAGCCGGAGATACGGAACGCCCTCTTGCATGCCACAGCGCGACACGTTACAGAGCATAGGATATCTCCGGCAGACGTCCAGGCCGACACAGTCGCCTATGCTAGGGATCTGGTTGACCGGAAGCTGTCGAACAAAAATGAGAGCATTCGATCAGCGATTTCCACGGCCATATCCAACCGATGCGAAGGTCAATTCCTCTGGATCAAGTTACAGGAGCAACGTATGAGGAAGGGGTTGAACCAGAGACAACTGCAGACGGCCATTGAGGACACGCCGACTGGGTTGAACCTTCTCTACGACCAGATGTGGAGGAGGATTGAGCAACACGGCGAGCGTGATCGAGCTCGCGTCTTCAATATCCTTCGATGGGCGGCATTTTCTCTTTGGCCTTTGAAGGTTCGCGAAATCTCCGAGGCTGTTCTTCTGGACGACGACGACGACACTCTGTTAGATGACAATCGCCCCGACGAAATCGACGACGATTTCATCAGCAGCGAGATTCTTGATCTGTGTGGCTCGCTCGTTGAGGTCAGAAGCCCCCTGCCAGGTATGCCCGCCGCGGACAGAACAATTTATCTCAGCCATTTCACAATTAAGCAATATATGCTCGCTAAACTTCCAATGCCTGCGTGGCTCAAAGAAACCGAGGCCGTTCAAGCGTCCTTCGAAAGACTACACCACACGCGACTTGCAAAGGCTTGTTTGTCCTTCGTCTTCATGTCTAGCACCTGGGAGACCCCTGCGGCAGACGACGAGCCTTTTGCTCTCGGGACGTGGTCACTGCGTGGTTACGCCGCGGCAGCCTGGAGTGAACACTTCAAGTTGGCATTGGAGGACCACGAGGAATTATTGAGCCTCGTACTCAAGCTTTTTGACAAGAACAACCCCGCCTGGCATTTGTGGAAGAGTTGGTACGACCAGGAGGCCGAAGCGGATGGCTCCTGGCGGGACGCGCCAGATCCTCTATTCTACGCATTGTTCTTAACACTCCCTAGCCTGGCTCTAGGACTCCTGGACCAGGGAGGCTTTGACTTGGATGCCAGGCTTGCCTCGGGGGAGTCACCACTTTCCGTTGCCTGCTCGAGAGGACCGGTGGCCGTGGTGAAGGCCATCTTGGATTCCAAGGCTGACCTTTCCACGAAAACCGACGAAGGGGTGACGCCCTTACACTTGGCGACAAGGGGAAATCACGCAGACATTATCGAGCTACTCGTTCAGAACGGAGCTGACGTGATGGCAACAACCAGCGATGGCTGGACGCCATTGCATTATGCATCGAACAATGGCTTCCTGGCGGTCGCTCGGCGTCTTCTCGAGAAGGAAGTTCGCGTCTCGGCGATCACTTGCTCTCGACAAACCCCTCTGCATTCTGCCGCAACGGGTGGTCACGTCGAGATGGTCCAATTACTCCTAGACAACGGTGCTCACTTGGAACCTGTCGATATTGATGGATGCACCCCGTTGCACTTGGCGTGTTCGCGAGGGCATGCTGACGTGGCTCGCGTCCTCCTCGACAATGGCGCGAGCGTTGTTGCCGAGGACCTCTGGAATCGAAGTCCCCTATATATGGCGTGCGACTCTGGCCATGTCCATGTGGTCAGGCTTCTTATAAGCAAGGATGCCGGCGTCGCAACGAGCAACATCTTTGGACAGACGCCACTTCACCTGGCAATTATCCGCGGGCACTCGGACGTGGCAAATGTCCTGCTCGACGCAGGCTCGAGGGTCGATGCACTTGAGTACTACGGATGGACTCCTCTTACTTTCGCAATGAACCATGGACACACTGGGCTAATTGAAATGCTCAGGGAAAGGGGCGCCCGCCTCGACCTCAAGGACTCCGATGATAACTCACTCCTTCACATCACAGCACGCTCAGGACATGTCGATGCGATGAAAATCCTCCTCGACGATGGGACCAATGTAGATGTGAAGGGCTATCGCCAGCGGTCACCCCTTCACTTCGCGGCCGAGGCTGGCCAAATGGATACCACGAAACTACTTCTCGACCGTGGATCAGACGTGTCGTCTCGCGATGGTGATGGAAATACTGCCCTCATCGCTTCTTCGAGCAGTGGGTGTGTAGAGGCTGTCAACATGCTTCTAGATTGGGGAGCCGAGATCGACGCAGCGAATATCCTGGGACGGACACCATTGATGGTTGCCTGCGGCCTCCGCCAGTTTGAGGTTGCGAAGGTTCTACTACAGCGAGGCGCCAGTCTCTCGTCAAAATCAACAAGCGGCAATACCGTCATGGATGCTGCAGTGGATGGCGGCGACGCCGACATCGTGAGGATGATTTTAGAACGTGGTGCCAAACCGACTCCAGTGACGGAGTCATCATCTTCATTCCATCAAGCTGCGTCGAAAGGCGACGCGGCTATCATTCAGCTTCTTTTCGAAAGAGGATATGAAGTTGCCGAGAAGGATTGTCTCCTTGGAATAACACCGTTGCATGCCGCAGCACAGAAAGGGCATCTTACGACTGCCCAGCTTCTTCTTGACAAGGGAGCTGACCCGAAGGCCCAGGACCGTAACGGGCGTACACCCCTCCATCATGCAGCATACCACGGTCGACTTGACATGGTCAAGCTACTCCTGGAGCTGGAAAACCAAGGAGACACTGCCTTCAAAATTCAAGACAAGAATGGTCGGACGCCCCTGCACCTCGCAGCTCACCGGGGCCATGCCGAAATCATCCCGCAGCTAGTCGAGCATGGGACCAAACGCGTCCAGAGAAGCAAGTCGCAGTCCATGCCGAATGAGACTTACGTTGATGTGCGAAACCAGGATGGCTGGAGCGCCATCGATGAAGCCATTGACCAGAAACACCTCAAAGCGGTCGAAATCCTCCTACAGAACGGGGCTAGTCTTCCACCCGAAAGTTCGCCCTGTTTCGACATGCTCCTGGCTTTGGCCTGCACTAGGGGACACGTCGAGCTCTTCCGGGAGGCCCTGGATAGTAGGTCAGCGACTCCATCTAACCCGCAGATATCACACAGTGTTCTTCTGCAACAAGCCTGCTGGAGTGGTTATCTGGAGATCGTAAAGCTTCTGCTAGAGAAGGGTGGCACCGACGCGCCTGACGCGAGGGGAAACACGCCGCTGCATGTGGCGGCATACTGCGGGCAATCTCACGTCGCTCGGGAGCTGCTGCACAGCAAAAACACTGACGTCAACGCGCGAGATCTCTTCGGCCGTACGCCATTGTTCATCGCGTCCAGGTACGGCCACGTTTCCACCGTCAAAGCTCTGATAGAGGATGGGCGGGTGTCCGTCAACTTGGCCGACTATTACGGCTCAACGGCTATCTGGGCTGCCATCAGGAACGACCGTCATGACGTGGTGGAAGCCTTGCTGCCACTTGCGAACATATCAGCGAACTCCCGTGACTTCTTCGGCCATACTATGCTCTGGTGGGCGCAAAAGACCGGGAACCATCAGCTCATCCAACTACTCCCGCAAGATGAGGAGCATTCAGATCCGTATTTACCCGAGCATGAGGACCTCGAGCCGCACGAGGTTCCCCAATCCGCCTTTGATAGGTATGACTATTGGTGCGAAGTCTGCACCCTGTACTTGTCGCGGTCCTCTGGATACGACTGCCGAGTGTGCAATGATGGGACCTGCATTTGCAGGCGCTGCTACGAAATGGGCTTTCGGTGTCGAGTCGATTCTCATGAACTCATAAAACGAGACCCGAGAGTCTCTGGTGCTACCAAGTTTGACAGCACACGGCGTAATGAGGCCGAGTGTGGTGCCGACCGCCAGCATCAGCTCAGTCAGAAAAGCCGGGCCGGGGAAGATCTCCCGACAGAGGAGGAAGTTTTGACTCCGGAAGATGCTGGGGCTTCGGCGATCAGGGACGACTCGATGCACTCTACCATGCTTCCGATCCGGACAGGCCCAGGCAGGCCAGCGGCGACCAAGGGCAACATATTTTGACAGCGATTCATCCTCTGTTCATATTTATCTTTCTTCAGACATCAATAATAACCTCCTTCAGAACTCGTGTGGTCACAGGTCCAACCAGGCCAAAGGGATGGGGAGGCCCAGCATACAACCCTGGGAAGAAAGGCCCCATGCCCACGGACTCGAGTTGACCCTCCCTCACTTGAACTGCATTGTGAAGGGTGCTCGATGTCTCGACGCGAATTTTGTTGTTCCCTTTGACGAGGAACTCGGCAATGTCCACCTCGGGATAGGCGCTGTCGAGAGGCGGGAGGACATGTCCGTTGACCCAGACACGGAGACCGTCCAGGACTTTCCCGAAATGCACGTATAGAGCTGTCCTCTCTGGGCCAAAGTCCCAGCTCTGAGGGAGATGGAAGGAGGTGGTGTAAACGCCGATGCCGGAGGCGTTGGTTACGGCAGGGATATCTGACCAGGGGAGCAGCTTGTCCAAGATGCCGAGATCGATCTTCTGAATCACGGATCGGCTGCTCGACTCGTCACTTCCGGGCATCCATGATTCCAAGGCCAGATTCCAGTTGCCCAGCTCAACGATAGGCATCTCACGACCGTCCTCAGCGGGGTTGGAGATCTCGACAACACGCCCGTCGGAGAGTGTCAGGTTGGAGACTCCAAGGTCCTTGATGAGAGCGACCATTTTCCTCTTGCGGGTCGTTGAGACGAACTCAACTGTTTCAATTGTCTCCGAGTAAGATGTGACGTGGGTTTCGGTGGTGTTCTGAGATGCGCCGAAGCCGATGATGGCAGTTTGTCCTTCGGCGAGGGCCAGGGACAGCACAACCCCATTCTCATTCCGGCCATAAACAGCCAGGGGCGTCTGTTTCCCAGTCCAGGCATCGAGCTTGTATGGAACCCGGTTCCTGCTCACATTAAAGATGAGACTGAATGTCTCCGAGGCGCCCTTGTTATAGAGGTAGACGAGGTTAATGTCTTCGGTGGACCTCCAGAACGTCCAGAGACCGTCGGATGAGGATGGGCTCTCAACCGCGACGCGAGGTTTGACGCCGATCAAGGCCAGCTTTTCTGCCAGTGTCTCGGATTCACCGACGAACTCGACGTTGCCCATGCCTCCAAGAGTCGCCATGAGCTCAGAGACCTCATGTTGGCCGCTGGTTCCAATGGTAGACCCGGGTAGATCGCCGACGACAAGGATAGGAAGGCCATTCCTGGCGCCTTCAACCAGCTTCTCAGCCGCGGCCACAGAGATGAACCGCTGATTGTACAACACCAACACCTGATACCCAGGGCCCTCAGGAGCAAGGATCCCGTTAACCACAGTCCCGTGGCCGGCGATGTTCTGCGGCCCGAGATATTCGTACGAGTAGCCCGCCGCGCGCAAGTCGCTTCCCTCGTACGCAACCGTTGCGTGCCAGGGGGACTGGTAGTAGTAGAAAGCAATGTCTCTCCTAGGCACGCCGGTCTGCAGCACGAGCTGAGTCCTGGCGGCGTAGTTCAGTGTGTCGTTGAGATACGTCCACCCAGGAACACGCGGGCTCCAGAGTTCGGTCTCAGAAACGCCCCTGGGCTGTAGCCGGGCCACTTGGACATGTACTCGCCCGTGTAGGGCATCCCGTGGACGACGACTCGCTCGCCTGAGGGTTTTGTAGTTGACCTGATGGGGCATTCCAGGGGCTCATCCCACTGCCACGGCGATCTGCCGACAGCGTCCCGTCAGCGCTGATTCTTGGCCAAACAGGGGCCGGTGGTGACTTCAGCGATGCCATAGGCCCTGAGGCGCTCCACCCCAAGCCGGATCAGGGGCGTCGTAAACTCCACGACACTCGGCCTGGAAGGATCACGAAGGTGACTGGCTCAGAATGAGAACCGTATATGATTCGAGTCTTACTATGCAAACGCCCTGCCCATGCATGATGCTTCTAGCCCTAGATGCTTAGATATGTTCTCGCGAAAAGAATCCCCTCCATATCAGACGCCCCGTGCTTGTTCTGGCGCTGGCCTTGGATGTCGCCCGATGCAGCACGTCCCCGTTTCTCTCGGCCTCCTGCCGTTCCCCGGCCGTCAGGTTCGCGTTCTCCAGCTCCCTCAGCTTCCAGACGCGAAGGAGCCATACTATCACAGGTCAGCGCGATGCGGCAAGGATGGTGTAGACGTGCACTGACAGCAGATGAAGGATGCGAGATACATGACGCCTGTCATGAGCTGGACACCGAGATACCCATCGGGTCCGGGTTTCTTGATGACCTGCGCAATTGGCTGTGCGAATGTCGCGGGCAGCACCAGGACGAGCCAGAAGATCGAGAGCGCTGGGATGGTCAGCCTGAGTTTTCATTATGGATGGGAAAGCAGAAACATACCTGCAGGGAGCATCTGAATGCCCACGATCTCAGCGCCGACTGGGGTGACTGTCGGCCAGATACTTCCGGCAAAGGCGCCGAAGAGGGAGTACACTATCAAGCCCGCGTAGTGTTGCCCGGCCGGAATCCAGATGACCAGACTTGATACGCCTGCGATCAGGGTAGAGATGCCGCAAACGTTGAGCCGACCCCAGCGGTCGCTGGCGAGGCCGATGAGCGGACGCCCGAAGCCCTGCGATACTGAAGAGAAGAGTCAGCGCCTGGAGATGTTTACCAGTCCGACAGGGAGACTCACAGTTGAGCATTGCTGCAACCAGGGAGCCCTGGCTCGCGGACAAGCCGACATTTGTGCCATAGTCCGGCAGCGAGAAGATGACAATGACATATGCGAACAGTGAGAAGAAGCCCCATCCGAGGAATAGCCAGAACTCTGTCCTCCTAAACAGCCGCCAGCTGAACGCGGAGAGGACAGACCCGATGGCCTTGTTGCGGTCCCGCATCAGGAGGCAGCACACGCCGTTGACGACGAAGCTCAGGATGGCGAGGATGCGGAACGCCCACGCGAGGCTGATGTTCTCGATCATGGCGTTCGTGCCTAGCGAGTAGATGAGGCCGCCGAAGCCGCTGCCGGCGGTGGAGAGGGAGTTGGCGAAGGACCGCCGGCGGTGGAACCACTGCGAGACGATGCCGACGGTCGAGTTGAAGGCGAAGCCCATGCCGACGCCGAAGGCGATGCCCTGGCTCAGGAGGAGGTGCCAGATCTCGGTGCTGAAGGACGCGCCGATGAGTGCGACGGTCTGGATGATGATGCCGGTGCCGAACGTCCATTTCGTGCCGACGACGCGGATGAGGTATGTTGCCAGCGGGGATACGAGGAGAGCTGCGGTCGTCAGTGAGAGTTCCAGGCTTGGAGATGCCGGGAGGGATGCGCACCGATAGAGAAGGACAGGCCGCCGACGAAGGCGAAGGTGATGTCGCTGGCGCCGGCGAACTCGTCCGAGTTGATGTAGTATGCGAGGAAAACAGCATATGACTGGACTCGTCAGCGATTATCCGGGCGATAACGAAGCTCGACGTACTGAATTGAGGCCCCAGGTGTGGGCGTTGGTGAGAAAGACGCAGAGGACGACGACCCTGGGATGTTCATCAGCACATGTTCTTCTGTGAGAGACCCGGGACTCTATCTGCTAGGCCGAGAGCCTTACCATCCATAGCCGCCTTCTTTGAACTCTTCCGCGTCCTCTGTCGTTGCCGCATTGTTCTCTGGTATGTTATCCGACAGAATCTCGTCCCCGTCGCGCTTCTCGCTGCCACTCAGTCTCGTCGTCTTCTCCTCGATGGGCGCGCCGACAACGCCCCCGCCGCTGTTTCTCCCCTCATCGACTTGTCGGTTGTTGGAGGTCATTTCCACCTAGTGATCATGCTGTGAGTCGTCGCCCGGGTGCTCAACGAAACGTCACGGATACCGACACAGAACGCTCATGAGAGATGAGAGGAAGACGAACAAACAAAAGCAAGCCCGAACCCGAGCACCGAGAAAAAGGCATTCCGGATCCAGACTTTCTGCCCCATAACTCCACATGATGATCCTGGGAGGTAATTATTCCCGGGGAAAACGTCCAGTTATGCCGGCACGATCTGCCGCCTGGAGAGCACCTGGGCAGTGTTAGGTAATGGATCTTGGGGCGCCCGGGAATAGCGAGGACACGCCGAAGCTCCCCGCAGATCAAGGGCGTCAGCGACGACAAGGGTGCTGGAGCTCGTTCCTCGTTGGCTAACAAAGAGCCCGTTGCTCCTGAGATCTCCAGGCTCGGCCGAGTCCGTTGGTTGCAGATCCGGGGACACTGTCTTAGACCCGGACAGCCGGAAAGTTATCCGGATTTGCAGAGTAAGACTGACATGTGTCCAGCCATGTGGCCACAACCAGAGGCGAGACAGGTTGAAAGCCTGCCGAGGCAATCACTGGGGTCATGGTGTGCGGTGTTGACAAAGGTACCAGTATCAGCTCACCCGGAGACCAATGTTTGAGTAGAATCGGGGAAATTGACAGAAGACACGCCATAAGCCCCCTGATACAATCTTGCCAACTTCCAACGCCTCATGTAGCTTACAAATAACCTGCATCCGTGATCACCCCCCTCAATGCCCGTTCGCGCCGTTCGTCCCGTTGCCACAGCACGTCCCGTTCGCCGGCCTGAACGCCAGCGTGCTCTGCTTGTCCGACGCGTCCACGACGCCCTCCTTGTTGCCGGCCGCGACCTGGCTGGGCGTGATGGCGTAGCTGGGCGGCACGTCAAGCACGGGGTTGTTCTCGAAGAAGTTGCGCGGCCGCAGCAGCAGCGTGATCGGCTCCACGGGCATCACCGGAAAGTCCTCCGGCGCCGGGATGTGCGTCACGCCAAAGGTGTGCCAGAGAACCACGTCCTCGTTGTCCAGGGACTCGGTGCCGTCGCCGATCCACTCGGGGAGGCCGTACGAGGGCTCGCCCGACGTCTGGGGGACGTGGCGACCGGCGGGCCAGAGCTGGTCGTCGCGGTCTGGCGGAGGTCAGCAAGTCGTCTCGGCACGACGGGGGCAGGCAGGGGGTGGTACATACACTTTGTCACGTAGACGGCGTGTCTCGCGAAGCCGGCGCGCTTCCACACGAGACTGTCCTTCTTGGGCAGCAGGCCCGGGACCTCGCGGCTGACCAGCTTGTAGCTGCTGGGCCTGCCGCTGTAGGGGTGCAGCTTGTTCGTGTTGGCAATGTCCCAGGTCCTCGACGTCGAGCCGTCGTAGTCGGTCATGGCCGTCGCCGTGGTGTCGAGCTTCGTCTTCTTGGCGGAGAATCCGTTGCCGTAGAAGTTCTCCTTGCTGCCGACGGGATGCTCGCTCGGCACGGCGTCGACCGCGAAGATGGTGTTGTTCGGCCCGTCCACGTTGGCATCGACGCGAAGGCAGAAGAGATGCTGATGGTTGTGGGCGTTGACCCCCGGGTAGACCTGGGTGCCCCAGCCGAGAGTGTCTTCGTCTGGGTTCATCGCGTAGGTGTTGAGGATGCCGGTCAGCTTGACCTCGGGCTGGATGGTTCCGTCTTGCTATGGGGAAGTCAGACATGCGACAGAATAGGGGGTCAAATTAGGGGGGACGCACATGGAAGACCCATTGAATGATGTACTCATAGTTGGCGGCAGTGAAGATCTGCTGCACGATGAGCTTCCTCGCGCGGGTCACAATGACCGAGTCATCGCGGAAGTCGGAGTGCTTGAAGAGGATGCCATTGTCCTCTTCATGGATGCAGATTGCGTTCTTGATCGTGTTCACGGCACCGTCGCGGGTAGGGAACTCGGCATCCAGGTAGTGAATAGATCCCTTGCAGTCGCAGCCCAGCGTCAGGCTGTTCGTCATGTAGCCGGCGCCGTACTCGCCAAGATCAAAGGCGTGCTTCCTCTGATGCGGGTGCTCCGGGTTGCCGTAGGGAACGACCATCTCTGCCAGGGAGAGACGGTAGAAGATGGGCCGAACGGTGCCCTTGTCGTTGAAGGTGATGTTGTTCAGCACAATGCCCTCGCGGTAGTTGAAGCCGATGTGGAACTTCCAGTTCTGCCACTCAATCTCCCTGCCAGTCATCTGGAACGACACTCCCTCGGGCTGGGTGATGTTGATGGGCTTGATGTTCGTCCGGTATCCCCCCTTTTCCTCGACGGCCTTGGGGATGTAGTCGACAGGCTTGGTCTTGCTAAGGGGCCTCCTGATCTTGGGGATGTCGATGTCAACGATCTCCTGCTTGTCCGCGTCGTAGATGGGGCAGAAGTCGAGCGGGTACTGGTACTGGCAGGTGTCGACATCGGGGCGGTAGTACATGAGGGCCTGCTGAAGACGGACCGCGTTGCCGTGGCGCTCGTCGTACCCGATCGTCCAGGGGTCGCAGTAGATCTTGTGCATGTCTTCCTCTGGGACGCCGCTCAGCACGCACTGCTCGATAACCTTGGGGTCCTTCCGACAGATGTGCTCGACGGCATGGAGTTCCTCCATTGTGATCTGTCGTCCATGTTAGTGTTTGTCTGCTTCGAAGGATTGGCTCACATACGATGGGCTGGAGGCCGCTCAGCTTCTCCCAGCTGGTGATCTTGCCCTCGGCCAGGTCGACGAACCCCTCATGGACACCTCCGCCCTTGGCGATGACCACGACGTCGGCCACACGAGCGGGCCGGGCAGACTCAGTGTTGGCGAGCCATGCCGTCATCTCGGCCTTGCGAGGCTCTTGCAGGGAGACGACATTGAAGAAGAGGTCTTCGCCATGGGCCTTCTTGATGATGGAGATGGCCTGCGCGATCTCGGCGGCCGAGAGGGGGTCAAAGGGATGGGAGGGCGTCACGCCGTCCACTGCCGAAGGCATCTTGACAGGAGTTCAGGTGATAGGCTTCCAGAACTGTCTTCACTTGATGAGGTTGGCGAGGATGTGATGTATGGAGGGAGGTGTCTTGCATGAGAGCCAGGTGATCGAGTGAAGATGCCCCGGGCCCCTTGATATATACCTAGACCTCCAAGTATCCGCCAGGAAATAGTTTCCTCCTTCAGTCGTCACGGGATGTCTCCCCTCCATCAGGCATGCCCGCATGGCTTCTAGCCCGGCCATCGATAAGAGAGCAGCGCCACTCCCGACGACGGCGCGCTACAAAAGGACCGTCGCTGGTGACCACCGGTGCCGTAAGCCCTGAGAATTCCAGTAGTCATTGGTCCCGGACGATCGACTGATAAGGGAGAGAACTTCCCCCGCACTCATCATCTTTCCTGATAAGGAGTGTAGTGGACACGGCTTGCATCGAATGCCTACGCCCTGCACCGACAATGTGGCACAGGAGCACTTGTCACAGAAGAGTCGACGGGTTCTAGGCGATTTGTGAGGGCATTGGAGGAGATCGGGGGTTGATTCGGGATGTCGGCGTTGTCGCGAGTCGCAGCTGATAAGGCCGTGGTGGTTTGGCAAAGTAATTGATAACAGGCGTGCCCAACAGCACACAGTCCATAGAGGGTTAGCGTAGCCGGCGCCTGCGGATCCGGGGTCTCCCTACTTGAAGGAGTTAGATGACTCGGATCGCGGAGCAGCAGCTGGGGATGTGTGACGAGAACCCGATAAGATTGGACGCCAGGAAAAAGCATCCAGAATGGGGTCAAGGTGAACTTCGGTCGGTACGTACTTTGGATGATGTCAGCAATGGGAAGTGGGGATTGGATTCTCATGGGAGAAAAGAAAGATGTTGATTTTCTCAAATCACGCTCAATGAGTTGACATTGAGGGCCTCACTCCAACTCATTCACCACGTCACCACGGCCTCGAAAACTGAGAGCCGACAAGTAAGAAAGCTCTCTAGAGGGCCTTATTCATGAGTACATAATTTCTCTGGGGTAAACAGTATGTAACTTCTCAAGCTAGACGCCATAGAAATGGGGCCTGTCTTGAGTCACCCCGGCATTCACCGTCACACCGAATCCATGACACTGACGGCGATGAGCTCAAAAGAGTGTAGAGACTTGTTCAAGATCATTAAAAGCCTGAAAAAGGGCCTCATACACCTTCGTCTGCCGCACCGGATGCTCAATGGCGACTGTTCAACGGACAACCCTCACCAACATCCCCTTAACCTCGACACCCTGAGACCAGCATCGCCATGCCGGACACCACGCTCCGGTTCGCGACACCGCTGCCGCAGTCCTCACGCTCAGAAGTTCTTGAGTGGAGCTTCCCAAAGCCGTATCATCAATGGGTCTTGACCGGCAAATCACGCGCAGCATGGCACACGTCCTTTGTCATCCCCCAGCTCAACCTCCTCCTCGACGCCGGCCTCTGCGTCAACAAGCTGCGGCCGAAGCACATCTTCATCACTCATGGCCATAGCGACCACTCCCTACTCGGGCCGGCTTTCGTCGACCGCAAGGACCCTCCTGACATCGTCTGCCCCGTCGAGATGAAGCGGGCGTTCGACAACTTCGTGTTGGCCAAGACCATGCTCAACCGAGGCGGGCACATCGGTATCGATGAGGCAGAGTCCGCTGGCCTCGCGCTCAACGAGAACCCCGACGAGGGACGCACGCCATCAGAGCAAGCTTTTCTGGGCACCCACGTAACCCATGGCGTACGGGACAGGGACACCGTGCCGCTGCGGCGGATCAACGGCATCACAGCCACGGTCTTCACCTGCGACCACAACGTCCCGTGCGTCGGCTACGTCTTCAGCCAGACGACGAACCGCCTGAAACCCGAGTACGCAGGCCTGGCCGGCCCGGAGATCAGAGACCTGCGCAAGTCGGGCGTCGATATCACCGCGCCTTACGTCCAGCCCGTCTTCGCCTTCCTTGGTGACACCACGGCCAAGACCCTCGCCGACGAGCCCTCGTGGCTCCGCGACGGCATCCCCGTCGTCATGACAGAGTGTAGCTTCCTGTACGAGGAGCACCGCGCCCAGGCCGTCAAGACGAAGCACACCTTCTGGAAGGACCTGGAGCCCATCATCCGGAAATGGCCGCGGACGACGTTTGTGCTAATGCACTTCAGCATGCGGTACAGCGATAAAGAGGTCTGCGCGTTCTTCAAGGCCCTGGAGGACCCACCGCCCAATATGCTCATCTGGGCTGACGGAGAGGCATCGCCGTGAAGCCGTCGTCCCTCTCTGTGCTTTCTTCCGCTCACGAGCCGACCAACGTCATGATGATGACAAGAGACGAACAATAGAGATGTAGAATCAATGCAAGCCCTGCTTTTTCGTACATGAAACTCGTAGTATGTAGCGCTGCCCCGTCCTTTTTCAATGTCCCAGGCCTCATGCCAGACATGTCCTGTGAAGTAGCAAGACATGGGCATGAAGCGTACGTATTATCCCAAAACCATCTCAGTCAAAACGGACGATGCAGCGCGGCTCCGCGGACGGGTCGTCGCACTCGGCAATGCTCGCTTTCTAGACGCTCTAGACGCTCAACCCAAGACCCTCCCTGACGGCCCGCCAGCAATCGTTCAAGAAGCGCCTGACCTCCTCCTCGTCGTGCCACGCGTCGTTGTACGCGGCGCTCAGCTCCAGCCGCCCCCTGAACGTGCCCAGGAACACGCCCAGCCCGGTGCCGAGCTCCTCGCCCGTCACCCACGGGCTGTGCACGCGGAACGGCCCCTGCTCCGGGCGGATGATGCCGTCTATCAGCCCCATGCTCGAGATGGACACGCTGGGCGAGGCGTTGGGCGCCGGGATGTTGGGCGGCCGGCCGTCCTCCCGCGGGAACCACGCCGGCGTCCGCTCGGCCCACGACACGGGCGCGTAGTGGATGTGCTCCTTGTCCTCGCGCACGGAGCGGTAGAAGTTGCGCATGTTGACGAGGATGCCCCGGAACTCCTCGTTGCGCTCCGTGAGCTCGATCTCGCGGTTGACGTGCGGCACCGTCAGGTCGACGAAGAGCGTCTTGGCCGGGACGGAGTGGTAGACGCCCGCGGCGTGCTGGGTCTGCTGCGGCGCGCCCGAGGGCACGGAGCAGCGGTAGATGGCAGCGGCGTGCTGGGATGTCCCGAAGGAGCACTGCGGGCGCTCGTTGGTGAGGATGTAGTTGACGTACCTCACCTTGCGCTGCTTGGGGCTGCGCTGCTGCCGGTCCCGGATGGTGAGGGCGATGGCGGCGTGGAAGGCGTGCGTGACGGTGGCCGCGACCCGCTTGCACGCTGAGAGGACGACGTCGGTCTGGTACTCGGTGAGCTCTATGGCGACGCGCTGATGCCTGCCGGGGACGAGGGCGCCGGCCTTGTAGGGGATGCTGGCGATCTCGACGCCCGTCTTGGCGGCCGTGTTCTGCGCGGCGAGCTCCGAGACCTTCGCCCGCTGCTGCGCGGACAGGGTCGGGACGATGCTGGCGGCCACGCGCAGGGGCGGGTTCAGTCTCTGGACCTCGGAGCCGAAGACGGGGGGCGCGTAGAAGTTCTGCATCTTGAAGGGGTTCACGGCGTTGGCGATAAGGCTGTTGAGCAGGTGGAGGGTGCCGACGCCGTCGATAATGTCATGAGGCGCCCGCAGGACCAGGTCACGCCGGACCTGGCCGTCGGACGGAGACGGGGCCTTGACGACGAAGAGGGTGGCGAGCGCCGGCGCCGGGGGATCGGCATTGGCCCATTCGGCTCCCGTCTGGCCCGTCTCGATGAAGCGGAACGTGTGGCCGAGCCAGAACCTCTGAGAGGCTTCGCCGGCGAGGGTCTCATAGGCCTTCTTCAGGCGGCCCTGGCCCCAGTCCCAGATGACCTGGGAGGCGATGGACGGGCAGTCGAAGCGCATCTTGAGCCAGGCATGGCGGAGGGCCTCGTCGACGCGGGCTGACGTCTCCTCGAAAGAGCTGTCTGCAGGGACGTCGATGGTCAAGGAGACGTGGCCGGTGACGGCGAAGAACATGCGACCGGAGCCCTCGTAGGCCCGGAGAAGGTGGCTGTAGTAGCGCTCTGCCTCGTCGATATCCCGCTCCCAGTAGCCGGGGCTCCTCTCGCGCCAGGCGAAGGCGTCGTAGGAGGAGTCCTCCATGGTGGATGGATGGATGCTCAGAACACACGACTTGACGCGAGCGAGCGAGCGAGCGCGCCGCTGGCCTCTGGGCGATTGAAGCGGTGCGTCGTTAATAAGTACCAAATAATTAGTAGTAGTGCCAGGTAAGCAAGGTACCTTAGGTAGTAATTAGTAGTAGTAGTATGTATGTATGGCGCCCGCCGCGTCTCGTCCGACGATGAGTGTGGCGGATGAAAAGGCCATCCGTCCTCTCATCCTCATTTGATTGGGCCCCCGACACGGACAGAGAGGGATCCCAGGCTGCCGGTCATGTGGTCAACGGGCAACGGGGAGACGGGCCGTGGCGTCCGCATCTCCAGGGGCTTTTCCGATGTTTCTCCCCGGCCGTCGCGGCGGGCCTGGAGCCTCTGCTCGGACCTGTGTCTCGACAAGTCGCACTCAGTCGCACGGGATAATCGTGCACTCAATGGGAGGAGAAATACCGTCTCATTTATTCGGAACTCTTCGCGGGTTGTCAGGACAGAGGGGCCCGGCGCCCCGTGGCTGCTGCTCGGGGGGTCTCGCTTGCGCCCCGGCCGCGACCGACTGGGATTCCCTGGGGATAACTCCCTGTATTCCCGGCCCGTGAACCGCTGTAGGTCCGGCCGTGGTAGCCGCTCGAACGGACGCTCCTCTGCGCGCGCGCGCAATCAATGTGCATGTTGGCGCCCGAACGAGGCCTGCAGATCACATGCTTGCGACTGACAATGTCTCTCGGGGAATTCAGTACCGGCAGACTGTCATTGGAGTCTTGGACGGTCCCACGGAGACGGCCTGGCCTGGTCTAGATGCGATCGGTCAGGACAGCTCAGCTGCAGGGTCTCAGAGAGGAGCTCGGTTATCTCGGTTGTCCAAGGTCGACAACGTGGTCATATTCATGGTATCTCGAAGGAGTCTCGGACTAACCCCTGTCCCTCAGCAACCACCACCGCCTCCTCCACAACTACCGCCGCCGCCTCCTCCTCCTCCACCTCCTCCTCCGCCACAGCTGCCACCACCACCACCACCACTGTACCCTCCACCACCGCTGTACCCTCCGCCGCCTCCACTATACCCGACGTGGGCGGCGCTATAAGACGCCGAAGAGCCGCCATGATTGGACGAACGGTAGGTTGTCCCGCTGGATCTGGCCGCCGCTGGCTTCCGTGCTGCCGGGGCGGCCCGGGTCTCAGGCTTTGGCTTTGAAGCGGGGGATGGGTTCACCGGCACCACGGCTGGCTGCGATGCCGGGGGAGTCGTCGTTTTCGGCGATGGAGCGATGCTCGAAACGTCCGAGACGGGGCGCGGCTTGAACTCGCTCGTCGCCTCGGCAGGTTGCTTGTTCCTCTTGAAGATGTTCGGGAGGCACATTCTGTCTGATTCTCTGGAGGTGGAATGGGATAAGGATTCTGTGTGTGGTTTGAGAGGTTGGTTCCCGTAGGTCTAATTCAGTTCGCAGTAGGGGCTGGATGAATCCGTCTCTTGAATCGCTTCGAAACAGAGAAGCTATATAGTGATTTCCCCGACAAGTCGACGGGTCATGACGTGTGAGCTTCGATCATCTTGGTTCTCTGAATCTGCCTCGAGGCGTCCTCGGTGAGCTCGACAGGGACCAACTGGCGCCCACGGGCACACTCACATCTTGGCCAGATAAGGCATCCTTCCAGAATCCTTCTAGTGCACCCGCACATCCGCTGTTGTCGGGCGTAAGTCCCGTTGATCCAGCGCTTGGCCTCCACATTCTGTCTCTGATCACCCCCGATGAGTGGTGTTCCGGCTGTCCAGCGTGCCTCATCTGCGGCGCCTGCGTGGCATGATCGGCCACTGACGGGCGGTGGCGGTTTCTCGTGTCACTAAAGATAGTAAGCATCGGTGGAATATTGCACCACGCAAATGAGTCGTTGGTTGAGGCTGCGCACGCTGTGCTGACGTCGTGACCTTGTATGGTCATCTCGGTCTTCTCCGTTATGGCAATGAAGTCACAAGGCAAGATATGATTGCAATGGCAATTGTCCATCATACCCCTGTTGTGATAACTTGCCAAGGCCATTATGAATGGTGGCCTGTTGCTTGGGTACGAGGCCCCGATCACTGACTGCAGAGCCAAGAAGGATGACATCTGCAAGCCAGAGCATCGGAGAGGTCTGGAACAGGCGGCAGGACTGGTGCATCAACACACACCTGAAGCGTAATCCGCGTTGGTCAGGCGAGGCAAGGAATACTGTCTCTACGTTTTCACCCTCATCAAAGACAGCGTTCTAAGTCATAAAGTCATGATTAGCCCTACCCAGTCTACAGCCTATGTTGCCGGGGATGCCCAACTGTACTCCCCCAAGGTGTGAAAAGGGCAGTATTTCGGTCTCTGCCAGAGAGGCCAAGAGAGAGAAACAGAGATATGTACCGTGCCTGGCCAGTTGTAACTGTGGTCCACCGCCCCAGACAAGAAACGCCGGCAGCCCGTCCGCCTGCCAAGGCTCACAATACATTACTCTACGCCGAGAGAAATACCAAAGCCGCGGCCACCAGAGACCCAGAGCGAATGTTCCAAAAATAAACAGCACGCCAACCCAAACAAGTCCTGTCGATATCCATACTTTTGTCGTCCTCGCAGATTCGCACTCAAGTGAGCGTGGCAAGCATCGCTCTCATGAGACCAGGAGGGGGACCTGCACCGACACTCGCGTCAGCAAAGGATCCTCTGGGGCGCCGCGCAGCGAAAGACGCGCACCTATCTATACTTCGGTACGCTGATGGCCATCCTACCTTTCTTGTCCTTCTCGATTCTCAGTCCGCGGTGACCCTCCTCAACCTTCTCAACACGCTCCTCGAACAACACGAGAGCACCGTCGCTCATCCTCTCGGCATGGACAATGTCGCGGTCGTGGCGATGGCGGCTCGGATGTCGCTTTGAGATGCGAGTGTCGCGCATCTCGGCCTCGAGCGCCTTGATCTCGGCGCGGATCTCGCGGTTGGATCGCGACTGGCTTCGGTGGCGGGCGACGGCAAGGGGGCCGATGTCTACCTCGCTGGATTCGTACACGACTGGAGCGCCGCGACCGGGCGACACGTCACGGATAACGGTCTCCTTGACAACCTCCGTCTTGACCGGCGCGGGAGGAGGGGGTGGTGGTGGTGCAACCTCGACAGGGGCGGGAGGCGGAGGGGGKGGAGGAGCAACAACCACTGGCGCAGGCGCGGGAGCCGCCGCTGGCGGAGGGGGAGGCACCGCCACAGGGATAACGGGCGGAGGCGGAGGCGGGATCGTGTATACCTCCTCGCGGCGTTCCTCGAGCAGGTTTCCAGCAGCGGAGCGGGCGGCAGCGAGCTCGAGCTCACCCTTCTTGAACTCTTCGCTGACCTTCAGCAACTCATCGATGTTTTCTTGACCAAGGGCCTTCAGAACGATGACGGTGTTGCCCTAAGTTCCGATGTCAGCTTAATATGACTACAAGACACTTGTTGGAGACTCACCTCCTCAATGAAAGGGTAGCCCAGCTCAATGAGAGCACGCTTCGAAACCAGGCGGGCTGGGATGCGAGTCTTGCCCTTCTTGGGATACTCGTTGCGGATTGCGGTACCGCCGCTCGTGTCCGAAGTCCTGCTCGAGACGCTGGACGACCTGGAGCTGCTGCGGTGGGAGTATGTCCGGGTTGTTCGGGAATCACGGCTCCTGTCCCGTCGCCTGCGAGAGGATCGGTGCACCTCACGTTCACGGACACGTTCAGGCATGTTGCGGAACTCCTCGTCGCCATAGTAGCCGGGCTCGGCGATCTGAATCTCGTCGTAGCGTTGAGGGGGTGGCGCGGCGGCAGGAAGCTGTCTGGTTCTGGGGAGGGGAATAGGAACGTAGGCGGGAGCGCGGAAATCCTCGCGCTCCCGTCGGAAGTCCTCGCGGCGAGCAGGAGGTCCATACTCCTCCCGACGCTCACGTTCGAGGAAATGCAGAGGAGGGCGACGATCAAAGGTGTCGAGAGATGACTGCCGCCTCAGCATGACCTGAGGGCGACGTGGGGGCGAAGGGCTGCGATATTGCTCGCGCTCCTTGTCGATGTAGATGCGTCGCTCGAAGTCCCTCTCACGTTCAGGAACTGGCCTGGCGTACCGTGGCTCGTCATCGTAGTGTCGTCGATCGCGGACAAAGTCGTCGTCGTAGCCTCCTCGGAATCCACCACGGTCGTGTCGCTCATCGGAATGTTCGCGGTATCTCCGTGGAGGAGCCTGTGAGTACTGGTCGCCGCGGTCGTCAAACCTGCCATCGAATCGGCGGTCATCGAATCTTGGCACCCGATCTTCAGGGTACCGGTCCCGCTCCCGGTCGGGGTAGGGGKATCGGTCTTGGTCGTAGCGGCTGGCCATGGTTGTCGAAATTCTGGAGTGTTTCGAGAAGGAGTTGAAGATGAGTTCGTTCGGAGAAGCTCAGGCGACGAGATCCGATATTTGGACGCAGTCTCGTGTTCGGGGGGAGCTGAGTGCTGCTGCTCGGGGTGTCTGTGACCCTATGACGCAACTCGGAGAGGGGTGTGTAAGTGGGAATGTGGGATGAGACGTGGGACCAGAACCGGATGGAAGGCCCAACGACAACGGCGGCTCTGATTTGACGTGGCACGGGGTGCGTCGGTGGCTGCGAGGTTGCTCTTCAGCCTCTCAGGAGAGAGATGCCGTCCAACCAAGACTGTGTGATATCACACGCAAGGAACGAAGTCTAGGCGTGGCACTTGACCCGTCCGAGTGACCAGGGAAGTGGTGTCAGTATCCCCTTAGGGACTGTCTCTGGCTTGGCGACGGATGGGAGGAAGGGGTGGTGGGATGGATGAGCGGCAAGAGGCAGCTGTCAAGATCTTTATTGAAGGATAGGTGAAACGAAAAAGATCAGAAAAGAAGGGGGCTGGCAAGTCGGACGAAGAGAGTTTTGTACTTCTTCTCGTCGGCGGAGATGGGACTCAAAGGGCCGCGAGATGGTGGAGGGTCGTAAAGCCTGCTTTGATGACGAGTCAAGGACAGGGGCGCGATGGTGGACTGGACCGGCTAGGGAGCCGATGCGATCTGTTAGGGGAGCGCGAGCTAGGTCCGTCGATGCTCGAGGTGGCATGACCATCCAGGGCAACAGGATCCCTGAGAAGGCCAATGGCACGACGGCAGCGCCCCTCTGCCAGTCAAGACGTCGAGCCGATGGTGGTGTGCAGATGTCGCCCACTAACGCGAAGCATCTGGTCGCTAGCGAGAGTTCGGCACTTGATCCTGACATCGTGGTGGTGGTCGATGCAAGGAGGACCCTGTCTCCCGTCCCCAAGGATGTCGGATCAGTCCTCCACAGGGCCCATCCTCGTTTCTTTCTCCGCGAGAAAGGGAGCATCTAGCCCATTCGGCACCCTGTCGCCGACCTGAGAGTTGCCTCTTGGGCATCTATCATGGCGTTGAGAATGGAGCAGTTGGGGGTTACCGATGGCGATCAGGGAAGAATCGCACCCGATGGCCCGCGCCGCGCCCCGACGGCATGGGCTCCGTGAAGCCAGCTTTGAGCTTTCCTTGGCTTCCAAGCCAGTCCCTTCATGCAGCATCCAGGTCAATGGTCGAGCATTCCGCCTTTGTGACATGGAATGTTTCCACTGGATGGCGAGAGCACGACTGCCTCGGATTCGTCGCTGGTTGAGCCTCCGAATCTCGAGGAGCGAGCGGGGACGCCCTTGACCGCTGAAATGCTATGACGTCGTTCAGTCATGACAGGACAGCCTGGTCTGGACAGCCTCTAGCCCCAGGACGACCTGCCTCACCGTCAAATTGCCCAACCATGGCCGGAGACAGCATGCGGCCCTAAAAGGCGCGTCAGGCGCCGTTGGTAGGTCGGTACAGGTCCACTTGGGTTGATCGGCTCGTGGTCTTTTCGCGGTTTCCTGCCCAACGAATGCCTTAAAAGAAGTGAAGGGCTACTTTGAAGCAGGGGAATCCCTCCCTCCTGGGTGTCTGTTGGCTTTGCCTGGAGGCTGGATCTTGAGGCTCGAGACTTCCCGGTTTGGGGCCGGCCGGAGACCACAGAGACTTGCAGACGGGTTTACTACAACCTATGTTTGCCATTGGCCTTCGACCTGAGAACCCCGGTGATGAGGAGATCCGGCCAAGGTCGGGGAGCACCAGGAGGCCACGTCGAGTCCAGGTCACCAGAGAGCGTCGACTCTTTCGCGAAGCTGCGGCATGACGAGTTCGAGACCCCGACGTGCTGGTGCCAGATCTACCCGGCGAGGTTCCTTGCGACGAGGTTGACTGACTTTATCGCCATCCACGCCTTGCCAGAAGCGGACGGAGAAGACAAAGAACTGGACGGCGGGATGCGCGCCGCCCCGTCTGCCCGTCCCTTGGACTGGCCATAACGTTGAAAATTGGAGACTAATTAGCATTTGTCCTTTGGTGGCGAGCTGTCAACCGTCGGAGGCGAACAAGGGCGATGATATTCAGGGATGGCAGATCAAGATTCTGGCGCGAGCATCCCCGTCTCGGCCCAACGACAAGGCGATGGTGTCGCACAAGAACGCCAGGATTGGGCAATTGGGGCTCTCGGGCAGATCTGTGTGCCTGTGTGATCCTTGGTGGCCCGTAGTCGGCTTGCGCCTCCGGAGGTAACGTGGGGATGGGCGTTGGGAGAGAGTTGAAGCAGCTTTTCATGCTGATCAACGTGTTCCATCCGGCGTCGACCTGAATGCCCGGGGAAGATTGAAGCGCATGCACCCCAGAATGGAAGGAACCATGCAGATGGAGGTCGGTCGGGTATGACAGTTGAGGTAGGCGCTACCTGTCGGACCCTAATTTTCCGCCTTCCACGACAGACATGGCCAGGATGGAATCACCCTGGAACTGCCCGACCCAAGACGGGGGTTGGTCCTTCCATTCTTCCAGGTTGATTGTGGCAGCGCATGTCCCAGGACCTCGGCTCTGTCGCTGACATTGCTGCCCATTTGCAAAAAACATCACCACTTTCACTTCCTGCAGTCGGCAACCACCGTCCCAACTCGGACGCAGCCAGAACCCGAGCGCTCCAGGGCGTCACGCCTCGGCAAAATGGCCACCACCTCCCTGAGGTACTTTCACCTGTTCCTCTCGCTGGCTGTCGGCGCATGCTGGATATGGGCGATCCTGCGCCTTCGCAGCTACAAGGACCCTACCCGCAAGTTCGTCTCTTCGTTGGAGGTCGCCCTTAGCAACTTCGTCTTGTGAGTCGTCGCACGATGCTTGACGATGCGCCATCACTGATGATGCCCCGACTCTAGTGCGAGCTTGGCGGCGACCATCGCAGGCTATTCCATCAGGAAGCCAACCGACACCTCCACCTCCCCCGACAAGATAGCCAGCACCTGGCAACTGTCCAGCCAGTGTGTCTTTGACGTGAGCAGCATCGCGGTTCTCTGGGCCCTGCTTCTCGTCGCCGATGGCCTGTTCCGCGTCACCCGGTACCCGTGGCACGAGCCCTTCACTCGCAAGAAGGTCTTTACCCTTGCGCCCGTCGTGTCCTGCATGCTGTTCGGTCTCTCGTTCGCATACATCCTCTTTGGCCTATTGGTAGTCTGGTCCGCCACGGGCAAGGACGGGGGCGACCTAAATCAGGCGATCGTTTGGCAGGTCATGTTTAATCTGGTCTTGATGCTCATTGATTGCATGCTCGCTGCCCTTGGCTATGTTGCCTACCAGCACACGCGGGGCAGCAAGGTTGTCGCGAGTGTAAGTTGATGTCCCGCCTTCCTTGAGCGATGCGAAAGAACATTTCTGATGAATGCGACCCCAGGCTGGCACTCTCTACTTGTTGGCAGTGGTTCTGTTCGCAGGACGGAATATCGGCAACGTCCTCTGGGATTGGCAATGGGGGGCACTTGGGACGGCTCTGCCGACAGCCTCGCTCACAGACCTCCACGATGTTTTGGACATGGGCCTGTTCGCGGCGACGCTCGTGATTCTCACCGTATTGGGCATTCGGGAGCGTGAAGGACTTGCGAGCCCCGGCAGCCAGGACGACAGCGGCTACTCCGCCGTTGCTGGAGACGAGCACGAGATGGAAAACCAAGCCCCGAGACAGGACTGAGCTTCACGCGAGGCTTTCACAGAGCCGGGCGCAATTGGCGGTTGAGGAGGCGGTGCTGCAGAGTACGCCAGCTGCGCCAACAAGCAATAAAATCCTCCAACCAGATCCCTGCGCACAGCCGAGTTGCCAAGCATGGTGTCTAGCCCGTCACCGTGCCTCAGCTCTCAGCTCAGGCGCTTGGGTGTCTATTCCCCCGATCTTACTTGGAGAGCCGAACAGGGATTTATTATTAAAGAAGACACGCAGCCGTGTTGCGCAGTTAATTGCAGTCTCTTCGCGAGGAGAATATTTGTCGTCCGACCCGCGAAAAGTCGTGCGCTTCTCCTATCCCGTAGTATTCCAGCCTCGTACGGCCCAACTTTTATCGACATTCGAAACAGACCCGACTCTCAGATCGGCCCACCTCAAAAGCGCGTCAAAATGAGTCTGGCCATCGGGCAGATCGTCATCGTGGGCGTTGCGTCGCTCGCGTCCTTTGCGTTCTGGATATGCTCCAAGGTCGTCAGCAAGATTCATAAGGATCCGGCGAGGAGCTGGATCCGATCCTTGAGGAGCGCACTCGTTCTCCTCTGGATGTGAGTCGCCTCCGCGATCAGAGAGCCTTGCTTCCGCCCCAGAGACCAATCGCTGATCAGTTTCCCAAACAGAGCCGGCTTGTTTTCCTGCGTGGTAGGGGGTCTCCGGTACTCGTCCCTATGGTACTATTCCTCCGGTCTCATGCGGCTATTCTACGTTCTTTCCGCCTTCTCAGGCCTGTTCTTCAACGTCGCCCAGGCCCTCATTTTTCTCATGTTCATCGACTTGGTCGTCGGCCTCAGCTTCATCAAGAGTGGCGCGTTCAGCAAGAAGGCGCGCAACGCACAGCTCGCCGGCACCATCGTCATGGGAATCATCATCATGCTCTCCGTCGTCGCGTTCGCTCTTCTCCTCGCCATGAACGTGAACGAGGACTCCGACATGAGTCATGTTATACAACCGCACTATCTGCGGCTTGACGCTGCACTCGTCATCATCAATCTCATCTTGTGCGTTGTGGCATTCGGCGTCGCGATTGGCACTGTAATCAAGTTCAAAAACGTGCCCAACGCCCGCTCGGTAAGACAACTGGCTCCAGCACGTTATCTTTCTAACACTGACCACCCGCTGCGCAGCCGTCTAGCTTCTTCCTTGGGGCTGCCATTACCAACATGATCCCGCACATTTATAGCATGGCATGGCTCGCGCAGTATGGCTCAGTCTTTAACAATTACTTTTACGCGCCAGAATGGCTCGCGATCCTCGGTCCCATTCTGCAGTGGTATCCCACGCTGGTCGTCCTCATCGTCATGTTCGCTCTGGCGGCCAAAAAGAACCCAGGAATGTGGACCGTCGCACAACCCATGTCCGGTCCCCAGTACGTGTACCAGCAGCCTCAGTGGTACGGCCAGCCTCAGCAGCAGCCGTATGGTCAGCAGGCGTATGGTCAGCCTCAGCAACAGTACAGCCAGTACAATGGCAACTACCAGCAGCAGAACATGGGATGGCAACAGCAACCCATGGCTCAGCAGTATGACCAGCCAACAGCAACGTCGCCGGTCAACAGGCAGTGGGAGATGAGCAGCACGCCTTCGCAACAGTGGGGGCAGCCCGTTGCCCAGAACCATGTCACGGAGTCCAAGTAGACGGGGAACACATTGGCGAGTCACACAGGAAGGCGTTATACATGACGAGGCATGATCTTGAGGAGAATGATATGATACCACCGGCATCGCGCCGAGATCTATACATCTAATGAACACAAACATCTAATCGTCGGGGATGATCCCCATCACTTGTCGTCTTCTTCAGCCGTGTACTCCTCGGGCGCCACGTAGGCTTCGTTGTTCCACGTCAATGCCACGTACCTAGGAGGTGGTTAGCGCAGCATCGGGATGGACGGTAATCGTCAACTCACTTGGTGTGGCTGCCTCTTGCGGCGAGCTGGCCTTTCTTGTTGAAGAAGCTGACCGTAGTGTACGCGAGGGTCTTGCCCACTAATAGGTTGACGGTCAGCAGGATGTTCTGCACAGGCCCAGATATGGGAAGGGTGACAAACTCTTATCGCAGACGGCGGTGCCAGTGAGGATGTCTCCAGTCACGCCTCCAGGGTTGAGATACGTCACTGGCAGGGAGTTAGCTGCGTTGAACAGTGCCTTAGAGCCGCCGACATACCATTGAGATCGGTCGAGACGCCTGTTGCGAAGCGGCCTTTGGAGGCGACGGCAAGGGATCCGCCGAGATCGACCATGCTGGCAATGGTGCCGCCATGGATGGTACCGAGACGGTTCTAAAGACTGACATAAGCACCGCCCAGGCGAGGTCATAGACAGTGAGTGGGGCCTAGGCTTACGGTGTGATCTTTCTTGATGTTTAGGGAGAAATGGACGGTGCCGTCACTGGCATCGGTGACGCGAAACTGTACAAAATGAGTGAGGATTCGTCATCTAGGAGGACATTCTGCTCACGTTGTTTCCGAGTAGCCTGTGAGTGTCAGTAACGGATATGGGATCTGTCAACACACCAGAAACTCACCTAGGCTCCAGCCCCGAGTCCTTTTGAAACGACCTCATAACCTGAGAGGTAGGTGTAAGCTCCTGCAGATGCCATTGCCGAGGTCTGGGGAACGGGGCAGCATACAGACCGCACGAAGCGGAGAGGTGTCAACGGTGTCAATTTTCCAGCCATGATAGATGCAGTCGCTTCGGTCTACAGTGAGTAATTGGGCAGCAAGTCTTCTGAGCTTCGCGAAAGTCTGGAGACTGGACAACTTGCTGTGAGGTCTGGGTCAACCCGAGGCATGGACGGCAATTGACCGGATCCGAGTGCCGGCGCTCGGACCATCCGATCGGCAGCTGATAAGACCCCGCGATAAGGCCGTCGACCCACCCCGGAGCTTAACTTCGACAGGCGCATCAAAGGCATGCGAATCGTGAAGGGTCCCTCCAACAAAGCCACCAACTTTCCACGACAACCTTCGCGCAGTACAACTTTCGGCCTCTTGCGCGAAAGGACCACGCAGTAAAGCTGCAACACCGTCCATTCCCTCTTCTCCGCCGGCGGCTGCCTGCTGTCATCATTCATCATGTCGGTCGGCTCGGGCCAGGCGCTCCAGCTGGCCGACTACCTGGAGAAGCTGCCTGGAACGACGTTTAAGAAGCTCTATCTCCAGCCCTCGACCGCCTTTGCAATCTTCCGATGCATGCTCCCGCCTCTGGGTAAGAAGGAGCCTTACTCGGTTGGCGGCTGGCGCTAACTTGGGCAGGCAAAACGATGGTGTGTTGGCTGCTGTACATGCCCTCCCCCTTCGCGCTGGACGACCTGGACAAGAGGATCGAGGTCGGGGCAAAGAGGTACGACTACCTTCTTAGTGCTTTCTACCTGTACCTGTGCTGACCTTCTCTGCGCCAGGCAAAAAGACCAGGCCATGACGACTCTGCGAGGACTCCATATCATCCAGATCGTACCCCTCCACCCTGATGACCCCAAAGATCGATCACAGGGGATCCAGCTCACGCCCAACTTCAAGAAGTCGATGCAGCTCGCCCTCGAAGGCGGAGGCGACCATAAATCCTTCGGCGTGCCCTCCTCACTACCGATCCCTCCCGAAGTCACGATCGATTTCCTCGACCGACACTCACGAAATAAATGGGATTCCATCCTGCACTACATCGTCAACTGCGCCGTCCCCGGCGTCGTGGACACCGGCGGCCCGAAAGCGTCCGTCAAGGACCTGCTCCTGGCAGGTCAGCTCATTCGAAGGGACGGCGGTAGAACAATCATCACACAGGCTGGCTTCACGTTCCTGCTCCAGCGCCAGAACGCCCAGGTCTGGACGCTTCTGCTCCTCTGGCTCGAGCGCGCCCCGGACGCCTCTCTCGGCCTGCAGAACACGGACATGCTGAGTTTTCTCTTCCTCCTTGCGTCCCTCGAGCTAGGTAAGGCCTACGACACGAACGAACTGCCAGAAGAGCGCCAGAATATGCTCCCGACACTCATGGACTTCGGTCTCGTCTACATCCCCTCCCACAAGCCCCAGCAATATTTCCCGACCCGCCTGGCCACGGACCTGACGAACACGGCCCGGACGCATGTCAACCGCTCCCTCAGCGCCGGCTTCGACGCCGCCACCCGGTCCTCCTCTGAACAGCGCGGCACCGTCGTACTCGAGACCAACTACCGCATCTACGCCTACACGAACTCCCCCCTCCAGATCGCGGTGCTCACCCTCTTCAGCCGCCCCTCCGTCCGCTTCCCGGACATGGTCTCCGGCCGCCTGACCCGCGAGTCCATCCGCCGCGCAATCTCCTTCGGCATCACGGCGGACCAGATCATCAGCTACCTCGCCGCGCACGCGAACGAGCAGATGCACCGCCACTCCGCCGCCGAGGGCAAGCCCGTCCTGCCCCCGACGGTGGTCGACCAGATCCGCCTCTGGCAGCTTGAGACGGAGCGCATGAAGACGACCTCGGGCTTCCTCTTCCGCGACTTCGACGACGACGCCGAGTACGTCGACGTCGCTCGCTTCGCCGACGAGATCGGCGTGCTCGTCTGGCGCAACGACCGCCGCCGCATGTTCTTTGCCAGCAAGCACGAGGGCATCAGGGACTTTCTCAAGATGCGCAAGAGGGCGTAGATTCTCGGGACAGGGTGCTGGACTTTCACGGCGCATTGGGACGGGGAATAATGCAGGACTCTGAAGACTGCGGCAAGGCGGTTGGCGTTTCGGTAGGTTGTCTCAATGGCTCGCGGCATTGCTGTGAGATTATCATATTATACCTTTTGGACAGGAAACATAGTACATCAACATCCAGCTTCACGGCCGTCCGAAAGGTCGGATTCAGGCACCTAAGTTACTCATGGCAGGTGGCTAGCTACCGGTGCATCTTTCTGCGGCGCTCTTGGGAGCTCCTTCCGCTTTCCTGGCTCCAGTGGCCCGGACGTGCCTGCCACACCTCACATGCGGGATATCGCGTCAGGGACATGTCCTGCGTCTCCTTCTTGCGCTCTTCTTCTTCATCCTGCTCACCCACATCACAACACAACAAAATACCAGGCATCTTTCAATCTACCAGACAACACGGCAACACACGTATAACCACCAGCCCCCTCTGATTCCCAGATTCAACAATCATTACTCTGCCCCCACAGGCTCCCAACGCGCGAACGTCCCCGATGAACCCCCCCGGGAAGGTGTCCGAGCATTGCTTTGCTTCTGCCCGTGAGCAGGCCAAATTCTTCCTTCACGGTGCGATCATCCTTGTGGCCAGTCTCTTGGCCTTCAATTTTCATCTTCTTCTGTTGCTACCGGGCTTCTCCCGTTAGGATACGGGAGGCAATACGCCTGGCCGAGATCGACCCAGACCCAGCCTTTTCCACGACCTGGGTGCTATCCTCAAGCACGCTTTTGGTCTCCCAATTTCCGGGCTCGTTACTTTCGCCTTCGCCTATCTGGGTGTCGTCCTGCTATGCATCGAATCATGTCTCCATCGAGTCGACACCCATCGCGTCTCCCTGTTCGGGAGCAGGCTTGTGGTTCCTCTGCCTCTGCCTCTCCACGACATTATGAACGAGATCTCATCCGAGGCGAAGAAGTTGCCATTACATCGACTTTCGGCTCTTGCGCCGTCGACGGCATCCCTGCCGACTCGAACGACCAAGGAAGTCCAGCAACCCCTTCCAGCAGACCAGGTACAATCATGGCTTGTCTCGCTCCCACCTCGGACAACGCCGCCAGTCTTTCGAGCCGAATCTCGGCCGGCCCTGACATCGCCGGTGCCAATCGAGGAAACCTAGGAAACTCCGACATTCTGTCCGCCAGAGCCGACCCTTCCCAGCACTGCACCGGTCTCTACTTAGGAATCACCTCCAGTCTCTCCATCCCGGACAGCCCCGCCATCGCAGAAACCTGCACTGGCCTTGCTATCGGAGTCAACCGAGGAACCGGAGGACGCTCCACCCATTTTCCCACCGGATCCAACTCGTCCCAGCAATACACTGGTCCCTCGTCAGCCAACCGTCTCCCTCCATGCACACCCTTCCAAAGCTCCTCTGACCGAACCAGAAGATTTGTCGCTGTCCCCGACTACCACACGTCCGCCTCGGACGAAATACCACTGCAGCGGCAGTGCCGTGGAATGGCTTGCCAAGCTCTTTCCACCTCCGCATCCCGAGGAGTCCAACTTGGCCAAGACGCCCAAGAGCACCTGCAATGGGCAACTCGGGGACCTTCACCGGGTTCTACTTTCCGGCACTCAAGCCAACCTGTTGAGAGAAGCGTTGTGGGACATCGGTTCGTGCGCCCCGCTGGTACGAGTTCGGACTCCTCGAGGGCGACTGGACTACCAAGTAAGACAATTCTCGAATCGCCCACCCACGATTCTTCCACCGGTGCCCGCACTGGGACACATGATCACCGTCGAACAACCCTCGCCGGAACAATCGAGCTCGGAGGACGAGGACGATATCTTGTGGCTCAAAATCAAGAGGAAGAAGTCCAAGGAGTCGACGGATTCGACGAGGCCCACCTTGCTAGCATGAGTATGCCCTCAGAGTCTCCCAGAATACAGAGGCACGGCGCGGTGGTCCCCGAAAAGGAGGGAAGCAGCAAACTCACGAGCCAAATGGAGAGAACAGCAAGCATCATCAAGGAGAAAGCATACCATCTTGCTCCGCCACCCAAACGTCGCCTTGGCCCTCAATTGACCAAGACTATCAGTAGACTCACCAGTCTCACAGCGTCGCTGTCTAGGGTCTCACTTTCGTCTGAGAGGCAACCCAGCATCTCATCTATCGCAAGCAAGGTAAGTAAGCAATCTGTGACTTCAACGGTATGCTCTGGAACAGGGCAGTCTGGACTGTCCCTCCTCGAGGAGTCCACCAACGCAGCCGATGTGGCGGCCGACCCCTCTCTGGTCTTCAAAGCACAGCCCTCAGAATTCTGGACTGGTCGATTTTCTGCCTCGAATGACCACTGCCTCAAGACCCTGCTCAATGCGACAGCCATGAAGGAACGACTTGAGTCAAAACAAACTTCACAACCGAACCGCAACAATCCGGTGGTCGGGCCTGTTATCCCACACAGCAACACGACTGCTGCTTTGACAACCTTACCCGCCACTGGTCCTCTGACGTCGTTTCCACTGCAGAGTTTTGTTTGGAACTCCAGTTCGACTGGCCTCACGAACCTGCTCATGAAGTATGGCGCAGTACAAGATCAAGACGAAGAAGAAGTTCGCCACCTGGTCATTTTCGCCCACCTTCGGCAGAAATGTATGACTCAGGAAGCTCTTGACAGTCTGTGGGACTGGCAACAGGACTTCGCTCGCAAGGTTCGAAATTCAAGTGTCCTCCCAGTGGGAGGAACCATGGAGAGAACAACAGGGATGAAGTTTCGAAGTTTCTTGAGAGGTCAGAACCCGATTGTTAGGGTTCGCAAGGGAAACGATCGGAACAATGACAGTACTTCCGAGGTGTCTGCAAGCAAGGAGACTGCGGATCCGCGGTGCAAGCCTGGCACACTGGAGAAGAAGATGCGACCGAGGTTGATGCAGACATTCAAGTCTGCCAGTAAGCGAGGAGACCTTGAGGTTGGTCGGGGTTTTGGCATTTGACTTTCGAGATGTGTTACGACGTGGATTGGTGGCAGTGTTGGTATGTTTGACTTTAGCGGGTTTCTTCACACAGATCAGCGTCGTATTAGTACTGCGAGAAAGCGAATGAATGAATGTTTTCAGTAGGTCATACCACTGGCTCGGCCATGGCTGCATTTTCCAACCTCGAATGCAAGTCTAAGAAAATATATGCTCAGCACCTTCATGTGAAAATAGACCGGGGGCTGGGACTAAGACAAGGATTCCTTCTCTCAACTTGAGAGCCCACCACGCCATGGCATCAAAGGGCCTTCATGCATACCCTGCCACCACCTGATTCCCACTGCCCTTGGCGAATCCCTGCCAAGATGTCCTTGTTGCTACGTAGCTGGCAGGCGAAGCGCCGAAGATCGTGAGAAACCAGGGGGTCAGAGTGCCCATCTGTGCATTGTACGTAGCCTGACATTGACCTGTATACCAAGTAAACAATGAACTACCCCTTTGACGGCGCCGAAGCTACATATTCAGGAGAGCTTTGTGAAGGGCTGTAGCTATCCATGGCGTAAATACTCAATCTCACTTATTGCCTTCAAGATAATAGGGCACATGCATGATACTCCCAGGCGCGACGGGGGCACAGCAGAGGCACAGCTTAGCTGCGAACGCCAAGAAGTTGTGTTGGCGCATGGTTGAGGCACAGACAGACAGACAGACAGACAGGCCACAACGAGAAGCCAGTTTTAACGGCGGTGGCTCGGGCTGTTACTACTGTGGAATACATAGACGTCGGATATAAAATACTCGGTCCTCTACGTTTTCCTACCTGCTCTCGATCATCATCTCATCCTACACAAATCTCCCCTCTCGCCCATTACTCATAGCTTCTACACATGTTCTCGACAAGTGAGTATATCCACTACCTCTCTGGCAGCCATAGTCATAGCTGATTAGCTGCCATCTGTCGCCAGAATGAAGTTTACACTTCCAGCCGCGACCACTGCACTTCTGCTCGGTGATGTCGATGCCGCCCTTCTCGACGTCACCATGGTTATTGGCATTTGGGGCGACAGACGCGCCCGGCGATAATGGCAACCGTATCCATCTGGGTAACCTTCCGACTGGATGCAAGCATAAGATCGGTGAAATCAGGGAGGTTTGCATGGATACCCCTAGGCAGAGGGCCCATGTACGTCTCAGGAATGGGAGGTTGAAGTGCTTCGTTTGGACCTCCAACGATTATTTCCATTGCGGTATTACTAGCTCGTGCCATTGGCAGAAGTATACCGAGCCGGCTTGCACCTGGCTGTGAGGGGCCCTCGGCGGACGTACTACAGGCTTGATTTAGCAGGCTTATCCGAAGCCTAATCTACCATCGTTACCTTCTCTCAAACCAATTGAACAGACATTTTGACTGCGGGAGAGCAGACGGGATCTCGTATTTTCCAGTGGGTATGGTCGTATGTGCTGGGGGGCGTGGTGCTGGGGGTTGAAGAGGACGAACAGTAGAGCCTGCTCTGACCAGATTGATCATTGCGATATGATAAAGTCTGAAAATACAACCCCGCCAGCCTCAGACTCGGCCGCTGTGGCCGCCACCGCAAAGATGCCAAAGATCGGCCCCGTCATCTCTCGCGCAGCAAGCTCCCTCGTCTCGCAGAACCCAACCTCGACCCAGCCACCTCCCTCAGGCGGGCAGTCGCCTGATTCTGCCTTCGCGGCGAACCGATACTCCGCAGGGGAAGACGTAATACTGAGCTGCAGGCGTTTAGAATCCCGGTTTACAACAAAGCCTGCGTCCCACCGATCCAGGCCTGTTGCCACGTTCACCGAGTGGCACTTGACGGAGCGGCTCTCGAAGTCGAAGACCAGGGAGACATACCGCAGATGGTCCTTGTAAACAGAGAGTCCTGCTTGGCCTCCTTCCTTGAGCGTCTCAGAGCTAGCCTCGAGATTGATCGATACCGTGGCGACCGAGTTGAGGCCTCTCTGTCGCTGGCCGATGAAAGTCGGCGTGCTGGCTGGCGAAGACAAGTCATCCCGGCCCGGGACGAGAATGAAGCTGCCGGTTCCCTTCGGATCGACCGGTAGCGTGTACTTGGACATGTCTGGCTCGCCGATGTAGAGGTCTTCTAGACGTGGGGACAACGGCGAAGCTGGCCAGGTCTCTTTTCCCTTCACTTGCCCTCGCACCACAGCTGGGCCGCTGAACTGCATCTTGGGCTGACGAACCACCGGCCAGCCGTCGTCCGTCCAGTCAACCTTGGCAAGGAAGGTCTCTCTTCCGAGCGGTTGACAGGTAGTCTCATTTCGCACCCCCAGAACGGCCGCCCACCACTGCCCGTGAGCGTCCTCGAAGAGCTCGCCATGGCCCGTGTTCTGAATATATTCGTCTTTTCCGTCGGCCGTGAGGATGGGGTTGTGTTGGTACGACTCGTATGGCCCCCAGATGTTCTCCGACCTGGCTACCGAGAGCAAATGGTGCTCGAACGTCCCTCCTTCAGCTACAAGGAGGTAGTAATACTTGCCGACTTTGTAGATATGAGGTCCCTCGGTGTCGTATTGCGCAAAGCCGCCCCAGATCTCCCGATGCTCCGACAGGGCCTTGCCCGTCACGAGATCGATTTCGAACTGCTTGATCGTGCAGGTGGGCTGTCTGTCTCGCCGGATGCTGTAGCACCCCTGGAAATAGACCTTGCCGTCGTCGTCGAAGAAGAGGCCTGGGTCGATGCCGTGGAAGTCGATGGGGACGGGGTTTGACCATTCTCCTTTCCATATGTCTGTTGTCGAGATGACGAAGTTGTTGAACTGAATCGTGGGCCGGCCGTGTCGGGCAGCATTCGTGCAGACGATGTAGAACGTGCCCTTGTGGTGCTTGATTGTCGGGGCGAAGAGACCCCCGGAGGCCACCATATGGCGGCCTCCATCCAGTGGAATGATGCGCGTCGAGGCAGACCGAACGCTCAGTTGCTCAGACCGGTGTATTGCGTGTCCTGGAGCGGATGATCTGGTTAGAAAGGTGCTGTCTGCATCTGAACGAGGGAGAGCGAGCCATTACCTATGAGATCCCATTGTTTCAGGTCCCTCGAGGCGTAAATCGGTATGCCAGGAAACACGTGAAAAGAAGAGTTGACGAGATAGAATACGCCATCAACGAAAACCACGGAGGGATCAGGTGCGAAGCCTGGTACAATTGGGTTGTGGTACTCAGTGGACGAGAGAACGGCCATGATTCTTGACGTTCGGAATCAGATGTTGACTTTGCTGCGTCTGGAACTGGTTGGTTCCAACCGTGAGGCAGAATATAAGTGTACCTAGAGGTCATGCTGAAAACACATCCACTTCTTTGAGAAGCCTAAGCTCGTTGGGTTCTAATTTGATTGGGGCGAGGATCAGTCGTTTCCCATATCATGTCACAGATGGCGAAGCATGGGGATCCCTTGCAAAAGGGGGCATCTTAGCCCCTGAACTAACGGTCAGATGGACAAAGCCTCGGGAAAACGGAACAACTTTAGGGCCACAAGAGGTGGTCCCATCTTTCTTCTAGCTCGGAAATATTCCCATGTCTCCGCCTTTCGCCTCCGCCATCAGATGCCTCCTCAAGCAGCCATGCGGCGACACGCTCGACATGCCTGCGACATTTGCAAGCAGCGCAAGCTCAAATGCGACGCCCGCTCTCCGAGATGCGAGAGATGTGAGCGGTCCGATCTGGACTGTCGGTACACGATCCCGCAGGCCAAGCGCGGTCCCAAGCCACGTGGGCGGCCTGAAGCTTCTCCCACTACTCCTATGGCCCTTGCTCCACCCCCTGAGGGAAGGCTTCCGGCGCATCTTCACCCAGCGCAGGTCGCCATAACATCCTCGGGCTTTCTAGGCTTGTCTCCGGGGTCTAGCAACTCGCTGAACTGGAGTGGTCAGGGTCAGACGCCTAGCCAGGGCTGCTCACCCTCGAACCAGCATGGCCAGCAGCCGCACAGCCTCCGGCCTCAGCATGTGCACGAGAAGTTGCTTTACGAGGCAGCTCACCTGGGTCTCGACCTGGAAGAGGCAGCTCACCGTTGCATTGACCTTTACCTGGAATGGTCATCACCTTTCCAGGCAATGATGCATGTTCCTGCCCTTAGGCATTCCGTTCAGCTTCTCTCACCGTCGGCAGGACATCTCTTTACTCGCTTCGGAGGCGATGATGATCGACCACCGCAGGCCGTCGGTCCCCCGCTGCCGGTGCAAAGGGCCTTCACGCTTCTGGTCTCCGTCTGCGCCCTGTGCTCGGCCAGAGTGCCCGGCACAGTCTTTCCTAATGGGCATGCGCTCATTCAGCCCTTCCTGACGGCGTCTCGCCACATGCTCGCCACATACGAGGACGCGGATATTACTCGACCTGACTCGACATCCTTAGCCGTCCGACTGATTCAGTCTGCCGCACTCCATTCTCTAGGCCAGAACGCCCTGTCCATGTATCTGGTGGGCGGCGCAACTCGGCTGGCAGTCAATATGCGACTCTTTGAGGAAACATCGTATGACCGTCTCGACCCATTGGAGGCCCAGCTTCGGAAAAATGCCTTCATGTCCATATTCATAGCCGACAAGTCGCTCTCAATGCTGAACGACTACCCTCCGACTCTTCTGCAGCCCCTCTCGGATCTTTCTGTCATTGGCGACGACGGGGCCTCGGCCTCCAGCTTGGACGGCTGCATGAGCTTGGTTGGCGATGCCGAATCGGAAGCCTTCCGTGGGCCATTCGAGAGCCAGCTGCGCAGAGGCATCCATATCTGCTACCGGCTATGGCTCCGTGGCTCGGAGATCAGCCAGGAACTGAACTTACTGTCCTCGGTCGCGAAGAAGCATGCTCCAGAAACTGTGTCGCCTGATGTATATCAGCACGGTGTAATGGACTCGTACATGTCTCTCTGCAACATGCTGGACGAGCTGCCTCCATGGCTGAGTAGCCCGGAAGCGTACGGCGACCCGGATGCCTCCTCGTCTAGTATTCTCTTCCGACGGACGCTCTTCTGGTCGCAGCGGGCGAATCTGCTGGCGACTTTCTACTTCCTGCGCTTGGTTCTCATCCGCCAATCCTTCCAAAGCGGCTTCCCAGCCGTGGTGGGACTGGCTGAGGACCGCGATATGCAGGCCCTGCGCATTGTCGAGCTCAGTCAAGAGCTGATAGCTGCCCTATCCGAGGTACCCTTTCAGGCCATACAGACCAACGGAGAGTCAATCGTAGGTACCCCGAGACTCGAAAAAAAAAACATCTTCAAGACCATTTTCACTGATCCTCTTTGACTCAAGGTGGAAAAGCTCCGCCGCTTTGGCGCAGCGTTGCTCGAGATTAGCCAAAGAGACAGCAAGCGAAGCCCGAGCCTGACAGCCCGCTCGAAGAGGCTCCTGGAGTTGCTGCTGGATCTTATTGCGAAGCTCGATTCGAAAGCCTCCGACGAGCTGGTCGCCGAGATGGCCCTTGCTCCATGATGCTCGGAATAATTGTGTACTAATAGCTTCTATTATCCCGAGCCTAGCCCCCACCGGGCTGACCCCGACCCTCCCGAATGCAGCCTGGAAGTTCATAGAAGTCCCGCTATGCGGACAGAAGACTTTTCAAGTCAACCTGCCCAGTAGCCGGGGCTCTTGTATGGAGAGCCATGCGCCGAGACTACCCCAGGAACTGGCCGTGGAGCGGTCAGGGGCCCCGAACTTGTCAGGCCGTGCCACGCGCATCCACATGACCAAGACTTCGCGTCTCGGGACTGACTGAGACCGGAGCAGATATTTGACCACAACTCGGAACGGAACTCAACGACATCAGTTTTGGCCTCTATATATACCGAAGCCATCTCTCCATGGTTTAGCCAACATCGCTCCCACCATCCCTCGTCGCGACCCTCGAAGTCCTTTCCCCTTCTCCATCTTCAGTCATTGCTGCATAGCCACATTCCCCTTCGATGCCGACGAACATGGAGAAAGGAGACCAAAAAGGAGTACAGCCGTCAGGCCAAGACAGCATAGTCCAGCCACGGAAGGAGGACACCCAGCATGTTGCCCAGCTCGAGTTTCACGGCAACGATGAGGACAATATCGAGAAGCCCGGAGCTGGCCAGACTCACGTCGTCTCTGAATTCGCAGGCTTGACACGTTCAGCTTGCATGCGCAAGTTCTGGAGGCTGTACTTGGCCGGTCTCCTGGTGTCTGTCGGTGGCATGTATGTTCCACCTCCCTCCCTCCCCACTGAGCGTCTCGCTCATCAGATGCGCCTTGCCCCGTTCCGATTTTAATGACCGGCATACCAGGTTTGTCGGCTACGGAAACACGGTCATCGGCAGCATTGTCGCAAATCGAGGGTTCGTCCAGGCGTTCGCCACGGTGCTTGAGCCGGCCACCGGAAACATGGTGCTTGACGCGAGGCACATCTCCCTGTGGAACTCCATCTCCTTCGCGTCCCAGATCGTTGCTCAGATGATCTCTCCCTTTACGGCCGACCGATTTGGTCGTAAGTTCAACATGTGGCTGTTGACGGTGTTCCTGACTCTGGTAAGCCCCTTACGAGCAATATGTGCCAAGTCATCGCAAACGTTTACTAAATGTCGTCCGGTTTCTAGTCAATCGTCTTCGAAATCGTTGCCAAGGAATACATCCTCCTAGCCATATCCCGGGTCTGCTCTGGGCTTGCCGCAGGCATGCTGGCGACGTCGGTTATGGTTTACATGTCCGAGATCGCGATGCCGCAGTTCCGTGGAGCCTTTCTGGGCAGTTTCTCCCTGTTCATGAGCTTGGGACAGCTCTTCCTCGCCATCGGACTGAAGGTCCTCGACGTGACGACTCCCATGGCATTCAGGAACATATTCTACTCCGAGTTTGTCTTCCTCGGCCTCTGGCTTATCCCGATGTTCCTCTTGCCGGAATCTCCTGGTAGGTGAAATAAACTTCAGCGACGCAAGGAACTCAGGGTCAAGCTAATGGGGACATCTTCAGCCTGGTATGCGGCCAAAGGCAAACACGACCTGGGCAAGAAAGCCCTGGGAAGGCTTGTCGGCAACGTGGAAGGGTATAATCTCGAACATGAATACCTGGTTATGCGAACTGAGATCGAGGAGTCGGTCTCGGCGAGCAACAAACTCAGCGAGAACAACTGGAAGGCGCTCTTCACCCGGATTAACTTCAAGCGCACCATCATCGCTACTCTGCCCTTCACTTTCCAGAACTTCGTCGGTGTGCCGTTGATCTTTGGCAACACCGTCTACTTTTTCTCTCTCGCTAAGCTTGACGATCCCTTCCTCGGCAAACTGATCATTCAGATCCTCCAGCTCGTCGGAATCATCACTGGCTTCTACTTGGTCGACAAGCTGGGCCGAAGGCCGCTGGTGCTGGGCAGCGGTGTCATCTTGGGCTCTGTCACTTTCATCGTTGGCGGCTTGGGTTTCACGGAAATGACAACGGCCTCCGGCATTGGACTGGTCACTCTCTGCGCCGTGTGGGCGTTCGTTTACGCCAACACGTTGGCACCCATCGGCTGGATCAGTCTGGTCGAGATCTCAACGCCAGCTCTCCGCGCCAAATCAGCTGCGGTTGCTGCTATCATTCAGACCATCTCGGGTGTCATATTCGTACGTTTACCCTGCTGTTCCTCCCGTCTTGTTTGGTGGTATTCCTTGTTCGCGATCTCCGCTGACTCTTTTATTCTTTCAAGTCAACAACGACCCCGCTGCTTCTGTCGGACCAAGGAGCTGGATGGGGCCGGAAGATTGGCCTCTACTTCGGCGGCATCACCTTCCTGTTCCTGATTCCATGTGTCCTTCTCTATCCTGAAACGAAGGGAAGGACGTATCAGGAGCTGGATCAGCTTTTCGAGCGTCGCGTCCCTGCTTGGCGGTTTGCTCAGACGACAACGAGCCATCAAGCCGAGGTGGAGGCTCGGCGATCCTGAATCTCTAGATGACCCAGACATTTACTCCGAGAGTTAAAGACTTTGGAAATGGACGATTTGACTAGAAGAGTAACTTGATGAGACGCTTAAAAACTCGGAGGCTGGTCCGGATGTGGAGCAAGAACCGGCCCCACCGGTCCCGTGCTGAGCCGGCGTCCCGAGACAGGAACTGCCGAACAGAAAGAAGGGGAAGCAATCAAGAAGAACACCTACACATCTTATTCAAACTCTTCGAACTTATACTTGTCCATCTGTTCAAGACGAAAGTGGTAGAGAGACATGAGACTCGTCCACAGGCGGTACCTGTTGAACCTCTGACCCTCCTTGTCGAACATACCGCCCTACGTCCCATCGACGGGCGTGGTGCGCATCTAAGCATGACTAACTCACGCTCCTAATGAGCTACACTTGTTGGCTCTCCTGATTATGGACTTTCCATCTTACGAATGCTGAGGTCTTCATTATCTATGCAATTGTAGGCCGCTATAGGCTCTCTACTCTAGACGCCCCAGCCCTCGATTTCGAACTTGAAGGACTCATCGCCGGTCCCCTTCGGCACGGCGTTGCCGTTGGAGTCCCACAGCGCCCTCTCGCGGAAGGAGACGTTGCCGTCCCAGTCAACGAGGATGGCCGTTTGTCTCTGCGTGCCATACATGCCCGTGTCGAAGCCGATGCCCGGGGGAGCCGCTCCATCACCGAGCTTGTGCAGCTCCTCAGCCGCCTTCATATCATCCGTGTACCACTCTCCTTTCCCCTTCGCTACTGACGCCTCCATCGCCTTTCGGTGAGCTTCATCGCCAATCGGCGGGATGAAGATGGAATGCTTGAGCTTGGGAATGTAGGCCTCGAAGTCCATCCCCGGTTCCGGCGGCGGCAGGGTGTCCCTGTCCATGACGTCAAACAGCGCGTCCACAAGCTGATCCTCGGTGAAGTCTCTGGCGACGGCTTCCTCGACGACCTCCCTGACGAGGCGTTTGCCATCGGCCACCTTGGGCCAGACGTCCGGGTCGAGGTAGGACGTGTTGCTGAGACCGTACACCTCGTCCCTCTTCTCGCCTATCCACGGCACGTCCTGGACGTCAGCGCAGCGGTTGGAGACGATGGCGATGGGTTCCAGCGCGGACGGCTCCTTCTTCGCTGTGCCGTTGGGCTGGTGATTCGCGAAGCCGTTCGTCTGCGCGTCGGGCGTCTTCCGCTTCCTGATCTTGCCTGCAACCATCGAGAAGCCGCCGACGCCCTTGACGCCGCCGTCTTTCACGAGCTGCTGAACGCTGTCGGGGACGGGCTCCTCGGGGTCGAAGCCCAGCCAGGCGGTGACCATGCCGCCGCGGCTGCGCTGGGCGTGGACGGGGTGCGCGGCGTCGTTGGTGTCCGTTTCCCGGTAATTTGTCAGGACGGCAAAGACGCCCCGGTCGGTGATGCCCATCCATGTGCCCTTCTCTGCCCGCTGCAGGTCGCGGGCCGACAGGATCTTGGTGCCCGTCTCGGGATGCGTCCACCAGTGCGGGCGGCTGGTGGGGCGGAGGATGAACTCATCGCGGTTGTCGATGACGATGAGCGCGTATGAGGGGTGAGCTGTGGTGAGGAGGACGATGCACATGGTGGCTGTTGTGTGCTCGTCTTGTCGAGTTGTGATGTTGGTTGAAGGAGGAAGAGGCGTTGTTGATGTTGATGATTGAGCGGGGTTCAAGGCCTTTTGATGCCCGATGTCTCTGGTGGGCGTTTACTGGTGGTGAGTTGTTGACTAAGTTGTCTTGGGCTCACTCCTCCGTGTGCCGCCTCACAGTCGTCCAGAGTCAGAGACAGGATGCCTTTTGTATCTGCCGTCAAGCCAAGTCTCGTGCATCAGTCGACCGACTCATCAAGGCAGGGCGCATCCGGAGCGGTTCTGAGCTGTCGTCTTCTCATGTTCGGGCACGCATGATCTGACGATTCCTGAAGTCACCAGCGCCGTCAGCCCTCCTTGGCGGCGGCTTGATGCGTTGTTCACTGGGGTGCTGGTCCGGCGTCCGGCCCTTGCCGACGGCATGTGGCACTGCCGAGGCAACGCGGGGGGCGATTGTTGAAGTGGATGACCACTGTCGATTCAGCGTGTTCCAGCGGCTGGACCGCCCAAAGCCTTTTGGCCGTCGGCGGGCCGGGGAAAACGGGAGCCGGGTGCTTAGGTAATCCAACGGTCCTTCCGATGGGCTTGCTTTGCCCGGTTGTGGCTTGCTTCCGTGGTGGTGCCTTCCCGCCCCGAGACGATGAGTTCGTCTGTCAAACCACCGACAACCCTCCTCTTCCTTCCATCAATTCGGCTCCGTGGCTGGTCGCCTCTCTCACCAGGTCTCTCGCCATGAAAAAGATCCCCGCTTCGCACGCCCCAGGCCGATGTCGACTCGCGGATTTCCGGGATCCTGTGTCGGTTGGGCACCAGGACCAGCTGCCCTGTGGTCTTCCAAGCACGAAAGACAGCAACGTTGGATGTCGACCATAACGACAACACGCTGAGGAGACAGCCATGTCGTTCTTAATATCTTCCTCTCGCCCTGGAAAACAACGCCATACAACCGTCACATGACGAATTCCGCCCGCAATCAACGTGCTGCCATTCTTCCGCTCCCCACCACCTCATGAACTCGACGACGCGATCCAACCTCCCGAGGCGACCAAAGGGCTCCCTGGCTGACACCACTCTGCTTGGGCCACCGCTCAAACGGGCAATGATGATCTATGCTGCATCGTCTGCATCCTGCATGGCGTTATCGTCGCAATATGCAACCTCACCCCGCCAAGAGCCTGTCCTCTTGCCTATTCGAGAGACGCTTGTCCATTGCCCCGCGATGGAGGCGACGACGCCGTGATCACAACCAACCCGCCAGAAATGGCGCGAGAAGATCAGCAGGGGTTTCTTCGGCAGGCGCCGAGCTAGCACTTTGTTTTCACATCAGCTAGCTGCTCGTGCCTTCTGGAACTGGCAGCACGCGGTCCTGAGGTGAGCTGCAGACGGTCCACGATGAGAGCAGCTTCCTATTCCCCTTCAAGCGGCCGTCGAGCGCCCAGTCTAGATGGAGCTATCGGGCGGTCTGGCCCGTCCAAGCAGCCCCCTCCCGCCCTCTGGTGGTCCACAGGCTTCAGATCGAAATCCGGAGCTTCTCCGCAGACGTCGTCCGGCACTCGCAGGATCGCCCGCGATAAGGCCCATCCGGAAGCCCTGGCATCCAGATGCTAGACCAGCCCCACCGGGCCACCTGAGATGCCGCTCCTCCCCTGAACCTGGTCATCACGAACCGCTCCGTTCGGCAACGACGCTTTCGCTCAACATGGCAGGTGAGGCATGTCTTGCAGCACGGTTGAGCGCTCTGGTGCTGGGCCATTGGCTCCAGGTCTTGGTTCACCGTGGCCAACACCTGCGCCTTGTATGAATGGGGAAGTTCGCGACGCTCGATGCTTGTCTTCGCCAACCTCGCCGCCTCGCCCGCCTGCTTCCTTCACTGTCGTTATGCCCGCCATCCAGCACGCGACGCAGCACGCCAGCATATGGACCCCGCGAACAATTTCTCCCGGCGGTCATCGTCTCGGCAGGGATCCATATACCATGTCTACTCTGCATATGGCAGAGGCAAGGGTGGCAGGCATCTTCCGAGTCGCGTATAAAAGACTGCCGATCCCCAGATGTAACATGACCGTCGGCCAGAGAACCCGCAGATTCTTCTCCGGATCGTCGCTCCAAGCAGTGTGAGAGCTCTCAACATGCGTCTTAACACTTTCGCTGCCGCGCTACCCTTCCTTGGCGGAGCTGTGGCTCTCGCCCGTAGGGCTGAGGACGAAGAGGCCCTCACTCCCATCCCGCGTGGCTATATCCTCGAGTATTCTCAAGTTAGTGCAGTGAGGAGTCCCTACTCAACCAACAATGACTAACAACAATCCAGGCTGCTCTCAGGAGGCGCCAGGTCGAGGTCGCCGACACCCCCGGCATCGAAGTCATCAGGACCTTCGACAGCAATATCTTCTCTGGAGTCAGTGTTGAGACGGGGGAGTTCAACGCCGACAGTCTCGCTTCCCTGCCCGACGTCGTAAAGGTCTGGCTCAACGAGCGCATTGAGCTCGACCCCATCAACGCCGAGGAGCTGGGAGGTGGCGCCTCTGCCTTGAACTATACCACTCACAACGCCACCGGAGTTGGCAAGCTGCACGACCTCGGCATCTTTGGCAAGGGCGTAAAGGTCGGAGTGGTAGATACTGGCATCTATTACGACCACGTGTCTGTGAGTTGAATCAATCCTGCTGCTGGCAATTCACTCCACTAACACCGCGCCCAGCTCGGAGCTGGTTTCGGCGAGGGCTTCAAGGTTGAGGGTGGTTGGGATTTCGTTGGCGACGGCAGTACGTGAGCATTGGATCTGATGCCGTTCAACTTTTCTAACATTTATAGCTTGGCCCGCCGAACCCAGGGCTCCCGATGACGATCCTAATGACTTCGATGGCCATGGCACCCACGTTGCTGGCATCGTTGCCGGCAAGACCGATTTCTGGCAGGGCGTTGCGCCCGAGGCGACCCTCTATGCCTACAAAGTCTTCTCGCAGTCGCCCAGCACCAGCACGGATGTCCTGATCGAGGCTTTCCTCCGAGCCTACGATGACGGCGTGGACATCATCACTGCCAGTATCGGTGGTGCCAACGGCTGGTCCGACAATGCTTGGGCTGAGGTTGGCTCTCGCCTCGTCGAGGACGGCGTCGTCGTCGTCCTCTCCGGTGGAAACAGCGGTGCTGCTGGCCCATTCTACGGCAGCTCTGGATCCTCCGGCCGAAACGTCCTGGCTGTTGCCTCCGTTTCTACTGAGCTCTTCCCTGCGAACCCGTTCGGAGTTACCTTCTCCGTCGACGGCACCTCCAACACCACCAAGCTCGGTTACCTCCCGGGCACTGACTACTTCCCACCTTCTGTCAAGGACTGGCCTGTCGTCGCTTTGACCCTTGACACCACTGTTCTTGATGACGCCTGCACGCCTTTCCCTGAGGGCACCGCTGACCTATCCGAGGCTGTGCCCCTCGTTCGCCGAGGCACCTGCGCCTTCTCCGTCAAGCAGCAGAACCTCGAGGCCCTTGGCGCTAAATACATTCTCTTCTACACTGATGAAAGGCCCATTACCACCCCCGGTACTGACCGTACTTCGAGCTTGATCGGAATGATCACCGCTGAGGCTGGCGAGGCCATCATCGACACCATCATCGCGGGCGGCGATGTCACCGCTGACTTCTCCGTCAACCCCGAGGAGATTGTCGCACTCGAGTACGCGGCTGGTGGCCGTCCAAGCATCTTCACCTCCTGGGCCGGACTGTACGATCTGCAGATGAAGCCTGATATCGCCGCTCCTGGTGGCGATATCTTCAGCGCTGCGCCTGGCGGTGGCTATAGACTTGCTAGTGGAACCTCGATGGCCTGCCCCTATGTTGCTGGTGTCGCCGCTCTCTGGATTAGCGTCCACGGTGGTCGCGATGTCAACGGGAAAGGCTTCGCTAAGGAGCTTCATCAGCGCATCATTTCCAGCGGTACCGCCCTCCCCTGGTCCGATGGAACTGCCACCGACTATGGCTTCTCTGCCCCTGTGGCTCAGGTTGGCAATGGTCTGGTCAACGCTTGGAAGATCGTCAACTATGGCACTCGCCTTGAATTCAACAAGATCGCCCTGAACGACACCCGCTACTTCAACCGATACCACGACGTATCTATCATCAACGATGGCGAGGAGGCTGTCAGCTACACCTGGTCGGTCGAGCACAGCGCTGGCATCGAGGCTCTCGGCTGGCTCCCCTCGGTCGCTGGTGGATTCACCAAGCGCCTCAAGTCCTTCGCCGAGCTCCGGCCCCTCTCCCTGGAGGCTGAGGTCAGCTTGCCCCGAGGCTTCACGCTGCAGCCTGGGCAGAGCAGGACAGTTTCGTAAGTTGCTTAATTTTCCTCTTTACAACACGCGCTGACTCGATTCATAGCGTCAACTTCCGCAACCCCGACACCCTTGGCTGGAACGCCTCGGCGCTGCCTGTGTACGGAGGTAAGGTCTTCATCTCTGGCAGCAACGGCGAGCAGCTCTCGGTCCCCTTCTACGGCGTCGGCGCCGACCTGAGGCGCCAGCTCAACCCCCTCACTCACAACAACTACCCTATCTCGGTCTCCGGAACGACGAATGTCCCGATCACCAGCGACTCGTCCTACTCGTTCGACCTCAGCGTCGGTGCCCAGGACTTCCCGAAGATCTTTAACCGACTCGTCTGGGGCTCCCGCGAGATTCGGTGGGACGTCTATGAGGCTGGATGGAAGGAGCGCCAGTGGAAATATCCTCCCGTCGTCGGAGAGAACGGCTACGTCGGCTCCGCCACATCGTGGTCGTCGGCCGGCACCGTCAACGTCTTCAACCCTGCCATTCACAACCCCGATACCACCTTCTCGTTCCCCGTGCGCAACGTTCCTCGCAACGCCGAAAACACCAACCAGCAGGCTCGCTACTACTGGTTCGGCAAGCTCGCCAATGGCACCCAGATCGCCGAGGGTCGCTATGTCATCCGCTTTGCTGTCCTGAAGCCCTTTGGCAGGCCCGAGGCTGCCGACAACTGGCAGGTTTTCAGGACCCCTGAGATCACGATCACGGGCAAATATTAAGGTGCCATGAAGGATGCAGAATGATGACAGTCCTTGGAAGGAGCACGTCGAGTAGGCTTCGGGTTGCACCACAGATAATCAAGATAATCTAGGGTTGAGATGTAGCTCTGCGTACTTCCAGGACATGGCGAATCTAGAAGGAAACCCATATTTTGGCTGAATTGAAGTCATCTATGTTCATGTCTCATGAAGAAAGTCTATATACATCTATGAATATGCGAGGACATGTCCCCAGCTGGTCTTTCTTGCGGTTTAAGTCTCAAGGGCGGTTGATGCAGGTCTTGTTCACCGTGAAAGACACGTCAACAACGACGGGACGGTGGTCGGAGATCCACAGGTCATCGTCGAAGCGGTTCTCCAGGACGCCGTAGCTCAGGAGATCCATGTCCCTGACCTCTCTCCAGAGGAAGATGTGGTCGATGCGAGTGTTGCTGGCAAAGGGCCTCTCGGAGAATCCGGTGAAGGTCTTGAAGTGGCCGTGGATGCGGCTCTCGTCGACAACGTCGCGGACGTCCTGGTAGTGGCCGTCGGCGATCATCTCGAGGAAGGCGGGGTTGTCGGGGGTGATGTTGAGGTCGCCACCGAGGAAGACGGGGGTGGGCTCCTCGCCCTCGGCGGAGGCGGACTCGGCGTACTGCTCGGCCAGGCGGACGAGGAGGCGGGCGGCCTCCTGGCGGGCGACGACGCCGACGTGGTCAAAATGGGTGCACATGTAGACGAAGGGGAGGCTGGTCTTGATATGGCGGAACTGGCCGACTGTGACGATGCGGGGCAGGGCGGCGTCCCAGCCGACGGAGCCGACGACCTCGGGGGTCTCGGAGAGCCAGTAGGTCGTGTTCTTGACCAGCTCCCAGGTGTCGGGGCGGTAGAGGATGGGGCTGAACTCACCGCCGGCGATGCCGTCGGTGCGGCCGACACCGATGGAGGTCCAGGAGTCGCCGAGGGCGTCGGAGACGTCGTGGAGCTGGGACTCGATGACCTCCTGCATGCAGACGAGGGACTCGGGCCGGCCGGCGGTCTCGTACTTGAGCTGGGCCGCGAGCTTGGGGGCGCGGACGCTCCAGTGAGGCTCGCCGCCGCTGGGGTTGGGAACGGCCCAGCGGATGTTGTAGGAGATGAGGCGGGGGACGACGTCAATGAGCTTAGCGGCCGAGGGGCCGGCCAGGAGAGCGGCGGCAATGAGGGAGGACTTCATCTTGAAGGCAGGCAGGAAGCTTGGAGTGGCTGATCTGTCGATCATTCTTCATCTTAATGGACCCGACACCGCCGTATTTATACTCTCCCCGCGATCAACAGCCCACGTTTTTGGCATCATCAAGTCCACAGCTCTGCTCAATGTCGTCGGGGACTCGGAGTGATCAGCGTCGACGCATCCTCAGCACGTGTGCCACGATGCATGAAAGCGAGCGAACCGACTGGTCAATGGCAGAGTTGCACCGACGGATCGACAGGGCAGGATGCCTTTCTGGTGAGCCGATGTTGCTCAGCGAAGCCGCACGAGGGGTTCGGCAACGAACACGAGCCCCGCGCGAGGTCGCGCAAACAAGAATGTTTCCCGCGCTTACGGGTACCACCTTCTCGACTCGTCGTAGCACTCGCAGGTTTACTGGGGCGGGAGTTGAGGCTAGCCCCCGCGCTGCCGGGATGACGAGAGGGACCGGAGCCGGAGCCGGGGGTTCACGTGGTGGTTCGTCCGGCGCTCATTCGCCGGCGGTGGCCCGGAATGATGTGGGGCTGGGGCCGGCCGTTGAAACGGGGCGATCGGAGGGAATTGTCCTTGCGACTTGGCCCATCCGTGGGCAGTAATATTTGGAGAAGAGGGGAGGATGACATGTGTGGCTTGCAGCTCGAGGCAGCAAATGAGTAAATCTTGGGAGGAAGAGACGCCCAAGTGCGTGATTTGCAGGCTGACTGCATGGGTCGTGCCCCTTTTCCATCCAGGGGTAGGTAGGTACCTAGGTAAGGGTTGTAGAACACATGGCCGGTCTAGTGGTATGACCGTCCAGAAATGCTCAAGTCGATTAGGCAGTCCTTGGAATTTCTTCTAGTTTCGTAAGAAGTAATTTCAATTTTCTGAAGTCAAGAGAGGGGTCACCTTAATGAGCTGAAACAATCCGGAGTCTGGTCGACGGGATAGTTCCAAGGGCGGCCATCACTTCTGCGACCCTCTTGGTAGTTTTCCCTTGGTCAGGAAAGTATCACTGTGTGATATGAAGCTTACTGGTCGTGCTCGCGTGTTGACATGAAACTGGGTTGGTCCGAGGTCGGCATTGTCAAGTTTTCTTCTCCCTCATTTCCCGAGACTCGCTGCTGAGTAATGGCAGCCTCTGTGGCAGATTCAAGCCAGGCTGATGCACGCAGACATGAGAATTTGTGAGGACGCAGACATGAGAATTTGTGAGGATTTTGCTACGTAGGGGGTGGGTGAGAGAACTCAGCTGGTTTTAAGCGCATCGGAGGCGCAGTGGCTTTCGCCAACACCCGTCTCAGGTGAGAGCCATGAGGGGACATGTGTATGAAATCCAATCCAGGTTTTCCTTCCCTATCATCTACCCCTCCCCCTTTTGTTTTTCAGGGGGAGTTGGGTGATGCAGACAATATCTTGTTGTATACGGGCCTTAGGCTTGAACCCACTCTGACAGACAACCTAGCTCACTACACCTCGTCTCGGCCCTCCCAATGAAAATGCAGAGATGGCGTTAAATATTATCATGTAATAAGGCTGTTAAGACAAGTGCTTGAAGCTCAAAGCTTTCGTCAGTATGGGGTGCTGCGCAAGTTGAAGATACCCTGAAAGACCGTTGTAGTGGCCATCATTTGACAAGACGCATGTCCTTGGCCATCATGTCAATGAAAACTGGGCACCTCTGAGCTGAGAGCTGTCTGGAGGAAACTTTCATTTGAATTGTCAATGCTGTTCCAACTTGCCCGAGTTTCTTCGTTTGTAAACTCCTGCGGCGGTGTGTTGTGAGTACTCCCACCAACTCTCGAGTCAACCCACGTCGGTGGTGATCTGTCTGTTGTTCCTGAAGGTATGTCTGCGTAGAAAGGGCACGTAAATGGACCTGAGATGCAGCTTTTTATCTCTGAGTGCGGGCCCACCGTGACGTTCACTCTTTCCCGTTGTGCTTTCGAGGCGGGTGACGGGATCGTTCATGTTTCCCAACAGCTCGCATCTGCAAAACCAGCTGCACGCGTCTTTCCTGCCCGAGGATTCCCTTCGCGGGACTGCCTCTTGCTCTTGCTCGCTCCCTCTCCCTCTTTTATCCTTTTGCCTCTTTTACTCCCTCCCCACCCTCTTCATAATATTTACACACCACCAATGGTACACAAAGCCAGACGTGGATTTCCCATTATTACACCCGAACCGTCCTGGTTTTGTATTTCTTTCTTTTGGCTGCATTGTCATGCCAGTATCACCCCATCTCAGAGCGATGGATTCGTCTCCTGGCCCAGACAACGACGCCGCGGATGAGGCCCAACACTTAGCCGTGGGAATGGGACAGGAGGTTCCAGCGGTGCTCAGCAGCTCTGAAGATCCTGCTTCCAGCAGCTCCCTGTCGTCCTCAAAAGATTCCCGCACCCCCAGCACTGGGAACATTTCGCTCTCCGACGACGTCATGGACTGGTCGCCCGCCGCCTCGGGGAACGATGCCCAAGGGTCCTCTGGGTCAAAGAAGAGGCGCAGGATCTCTGAGGAGAACCTGGACATGCCCTTCAACAACGCCGCCCTCTACAAACGCGTTAGATCGCCCGAAAGGCCCTTCCCACAGCCCCTCCCACCCGCACCGCCTGCGCAACGACCGCCCATCATCCACGCCCCCATTATTCCAACAACTCCTCGTCGACTTACAGAGGCCGAGATGGTGGCGATCTGGAACTCCCCTCTTCGTCCCAGGCCGGGTAGAGGCTTCCCGAGAACCAGGGGTACACGGCGATCTAGATCGAGCTCCAGGTCCAGGAAACCTGCCCGCCCAGGCACACCAGTCCCGGATTCGCAGAACAGTACACCTCGGGGCAGCGACAACATGTCCAACTCCGGCAACGTTGTTGATAACTCTGACTCTTCATCTCTGGTCTGCCCGCCCTCGCCCAGGCCACAGAACCTGGCTCTTTCGCTTCCCAAAGCCTTCAGTCACAGCCAAGCTTCCTTGCTCCCCATTCTCCCAGAATCACGGAGCTCTCTCGCCATCGCTGGGGTCGACAAGTCAATGCGGCAGTGGCAGAGTACGCCAGAGCCCGAAAGTCACGATGTCAGAATATGGAATGGAAGTCCAAGGCCAGTTGACAACCCCGACGCAAATCACGCAATGGATGAATCCCCGGAAGACCCGCAGCCTCGTCAGCCTGCCCGTTTTCATGATGATAAGGACATGGACAAAGGGTACGAGGGAGATGACGAGAGACAACACACACCACCACAAGGAAGACAACCGCGAGCCAGACAAAATGGCTCGCGCTCGCCACCGAGCCGAAGTGAAGGCAGTGCCGGTCACGAGGAGAGCGGACACGAGCGTCCACAAGTGAACGGCTTTCCCTCTCGGGCCGCGATTGATGCGGCTCAATTTTACATCGAGCGGCGTCGCGAGGAAGAACTTCTTTGGAGCCATCGCCTTCAAGATATCCAACTCGCAAATCTGCGTGAAGCCCAGAGTCGCCCCCCGACGGACGACGGTGCTGGCGCTGCATCTTCCTACGACATTCGCTCCAGGAGACAGAAGTATGACTAAACACCTCGCGTCACGGGAAGGTCGCGCGGACAGCCCGCACACACTCGCTACCCCTTCAGAAGCCCAGGTAGGTGACCGCAGGAGACATGAACATGGCACCGTGTGGATGCTGCAGTTTGCGGGATCTGGCGAGCATGCTGGTGGATGAGAAGGTGCTTTTTATGTCGTACGCATGTCGGTCTGCCAGAGGCACGGTCAGCGGCAACGCAGAAGCAGCGTAGGAGGAAGCGCTCCATAAGTTTTGGTGAAGGATTGTCTGTCAGATTATACAAAAGACTGCGCGTCAGCCGCGACAAATAATACGAAAGCGTCTTTGCCATCGAGGTTGCCAACACTCGTGTCCTCCCCCTTCGTCGCAGCGATCTCGGTCCGCACCCAGGACTAAAAGACAAGTTCAAGAGCGTATCATTACTAGGTGGAATTGACACAGAATGAAATCAGCAGATCTCAGATCATAGCAGCCAGAATTAATTGTGATTAGCAGTTCAACTTTTCTTCTACTCAGGGATGTCCAGTCTCGGTTGGGCGTTGCCACAGATGTCACCCTCATCATGGAGCATCACGGAGGCTTCCCACATCTTGTTGCTAACTGCATTTTACCTCGGTTCTCTGTGGCTGGCAAGCAAGTGCGTACATACCTTACCTTGGTTTGGAAGTCTGGTACTTTCGAAGGCCTGAGGCTGTTCAACTGCACAATGACTTGTTGGCTCCTTCATTGTGGAGGACATAAACGGAATACCTCAGGTGGCTGCCCTCTCTGAGCTGGTGAATAAACGGCTTTGGCGCTTTCCTGGTTTCTTGCCTTTCCTTACTGAAGCCTTCGCGATCCCATAACGACCCAGCTCCATCTCTCTCTCTCACCGTGGCAACGACACATGACACCAATCAACCTGTTCTTTCGTTCTCTCTTCCTACTCACTTCCAACTCCCACGTTTCGAGTCTTTTCTAGACTGTTTGATATGGAACCATTCGCTATTGTTTGAGTCACTGTTCTGCCGCACTCTTCTCAGACGTACTCCAACATCCTTCCTACAATACGACAAGAACCATCCGTTTTCCTTCATTTCTGGCAGTAGGTCCGATTCCAGCTACTATATGACCATCAACTAATGGTTTCTAGCCTTTCTTGCAAGACTCCCCTATAAATCCGCCATGCCAATCACGATCTCCCCGGAGGGCTGGGAGAAGTGGCATTCCACCATTGATGAGCTGGCGAAAAAGTACCAGTTTCCGGCCAACTCCTTCGACACCCTAAATGGGTACTTGGCCCTCTTTGATGGAGAAGGCAGCACATTCCGCTGCGAATCCGGCTCCTGGAAATTTGTGATCGATGTCATCCGAAACCAAGACATCATCATTGACATCGCGACAATCACACTCATATCTAAGGCGGAAGACACCGCCAAGGAAAGAACAGGATGGGTCATTGCGCCTCAGTGCCCTATTCACCTGCGGGATGACACCACAGGGCAAGCAGACTCGACCAAAAAGCAAAACGTCAAGCTGATGTGGTACCGCATCACCGAAGGGGGCCGTTACACCGCGTATTGCTGCAAGCCCGACTGTGAAGGACCGTTCAAGGCTGACCCATGGAGAGTGTTCGACACGGCTCGCCAAGGCATCGTCATCAAAGTCTTAGAGCGGGAGGTTGTCGAGCTGTGGAACCGGATTAATGGCGCGCATCCGCTTCCCGAGGAGGGCCAGCATCTGAAAGCTCGGAACCTGCGACTCGGCCGACTCGAGCGAGAGCTGTCGGAGATCAACCAGGCTTACTTTCGGGCACGCCACGAGGCAGAGGACCTGAGAGCTCGGAACAAGCGGCAGCATCAGGAGCTAGGACTTCTGAATAGAGTCCATTCTCGACTGGTGCAGAGCACCGCAAAGGAGCCACATGTCAATGAAGAAGCCAGGCGGACGCAGGCAGAAGGTTCCAGGATGAGGAACTACCGAGACAATCTCAAGAGGGCCAACGACAACCTCAGAAATACAACCAAGGACCTGAACAGAACCATTTTCCAGCTCCAAGACAGCAACGACTCCATGAAGCAGCAAAGGGATGCTCTTGAGCTGGAGAGAAAGGAGGCTGAGAGACAGAAGAACAAGTTGGAGCGAGAGTACGACGAGCTTCAGAAGAATTACGCCAAGCTTCAAGCCGAGATTATACTCGTGCGTGACGACAACGAGACGCTGAGATGGGGCGGGCAGATGATTCTGAAGGAGAATGATACCCTGAGGAAAAGAAACGAGAATATCATCCAAAGCAACCAGACCTTGGAGATGGATGTTGAGAAGATCCGAGAGTCGCTCGAAAGCATGGAGACGAAAATGAGGTCAGATTATGGCCAGAAACAGGCCAGCGAGAAAGGCAGAAAGAGACGGAGAGTAACTGAAGACTTGACTGATTAGGTAGATGGTGCATGCCAAAGGCTAGCGTTTACTTTGGCGATGTGGACGGGATGTCTGTGTGCAGTCAAGGTTTCGCAGAAATAAGGAGACGGACAACATTGGCTTCCTGTGAGGGCCAAGAGATGATAGGCGTGCAGGTAGCCTCTTGCTTTCGGCTGTACTACATCATGTCATTCCCTGGCCTCTTTCTAATGGTTGAGTTTTCAATGAACAAGAGATGAAATGCAGGAGATTGAGTGATCGGCGCCTGTCCAGCCCTGCCAAGAGCCTGTCCTTGGATTCCGGTCCCATGCCCGTATGCATCCCAGATCCCGGCTCTTCGGGTCAACCACACATGGTCAGCGTAAAAGTCATCGACTCCCAAGACCCCGGGGCTGGACCGTCGACTCGGGTGCTGCCGGAGGGACGCTGGCAAGGAGCGCCGGCACGGCCCGCACGGAGGCCCCGAAGACTCGTCGGGCAGGCGGTGGCCCCACAATCAGACCATCCTCCCCCATCATCGGACGCTCGCCTGACCTAACCGGCGCTCTCTCCCGACATCAGCTCACCTCGCTCCTCACGCCAGCCCACGGCGCTTCTCAGAGCATGATGACGTCGCGCGTCGCGATGCGAGCCTCCCTCAAATACGCGATCTGCCCCGCGGGCTCTGCTGGCTGGCGGCGGGGTGCGACTACTTCTCAGGATATTTCAAGCACACGACGAACAATTGACCGCCGGAGACGAGGACCGAAGAGTTGAAGACAGACGAACGCCAACTTTCAGCAGACACAGAGGAATATCAGGAGAAAATCACCGTCAAATCAAGATGGGGGGATTCCAGCGCCTTTTGATCCCCGTCAAGCGGGAGGAGCTCTACACCGACCTCGAAGCCCGGATCCGATACCTCCACAGCTTCGTCGACTTCAGCAGCCGTGAGTGCCCTCGCAGAAAGAAGCTCCAGCCTTTTTAAATACGCATCTAACACCACCCAGGAGACATCGAGGCCCTGACCACCGGCGCCAAGTACATCAAGGCCCTCATCCCTGCAGTCGTCAACATCGTCTACAAGAAGCTGCTCCAATACGACATCACGGCCCGCGCATTCACGACACGGTCAACGAGCTTCGAGGGCCCCATGGATGAGATGCCCGACGAGAACAGCCCCCAGATTCTGCACCGCAAGATGTTTCTGCGGGCGTACCTCAGCAAGCTCTGCTCCGATCCCAGCCGGATGGAGTTCTGGGAGTACCTCGACAAAGTCGGGTGAGCCATCCTCATGCCGTACAGCCACAGGACAGATACTGACACCCCTCCAGGATGATGCACGTCGGCCTCGGCCGCGCCCACCCCCTGCACATCGAGTACATCCACCTCGGTATCTGCCTCGGCTTCATCCAGGATATCATGACCGAGGCCATCCTCTCGCACCCGCGGCTGCACCTGCAGCGCAAGATCGCCCTCGTAAAGGCCCTCGGCAAGGTCATCTGGATCCAGAACGACCTCATGGCCAAGTGGCACGTGCGCGATGGCGAGGAGTACAAGGACGTCGACGAGGAGATAGTCATCGAGGAGGAGGGCTACCTGCACGGCAGGAAGGTCTTCTCCGACAGCGACGAGGAGATGGACCCCGCTGCCGTCGCCGCGGCGGGGAACGCGCCCGACTCGCCGTCGAGGTTACCCAGGCCCGCGGCGGGCGCCGCGCCAGCCGGCGTATGTCCGTTCAGCGGCGTGGCGAGGGGCGTCGGGGATATGAAGGTCTCCGAGGACGGGGACAAGACGCCGACGGAGGCGAGTGTCGCGAGGGAGCTGCCCGTGGCGCATTGATGGAGGCGTGGTTCTCCTCTTGTCCTTGCATGTTTGTCACGATGTACTAGATACCTGGATTGGAACACACTTTCTGCATCGCTTGGATGTGGTGCAAACTATTCTTCGGCATTCGCCCTGTTAAGGGGCTCGTGATAGGAGGAAGACGCTAAGATTTAGGTCTGGTCAAGTATCTCTGGCCATGATGCCGCTGTGATGATGGCTTCAGTGTGCCGAGAGTCCAACCGTCCAGCCAAGGACGAAGTATCATGGCCCAACCCTCAAAACACGTGCGGGCTTCATAACCCTGGTCCGTTTCTCCTCTCCTGTTTTCCCGCCTACTTATTCCCCTCCTCCCTCGCATCCTCCGTCCTCTTCTCCGTCTTCTCCTCCTCCTCCTTCGCGGTCTTGCCCCCCTCCCACAGACCGGGATTCTCCTTCAGAACGCGGTCGAGCTCGTTGCTCACGGGCACCTCAGGCATGTGCGGCCAGCGGCTCCTGCTCGAGGATAGGATCGCCATCAGCTCCCTCCTGGCTTCGTCGCTGCAAGCGATGCTCTGGTCATCGGCCAGGCGCTCGAGGACGCGCACGGGGACCCGGGCCGCGAGGGACAGCGCGAGCCTATCCTCCATGAATTTGTTGCTCAGTTCGAGGGTCTTGCGGGCGGATTCGCGCTCGGCGTCGGTGAGGGAGGCGCTCTTGGCCATGTGGGCGAGCATGTAAGGGGGGACGGCTCCCATCTTGAAGGATGGTATTTCCGGGATAGGGATCCGGGGGGCTCTCTGTGTCACCGGAGCCGCGGACGACGGTGGGATGACGGCGACGAGGACGGCTGGGAGCGTTGCCGCCACCGCTGCTTTGGTTCTCGATAGACGACGTTGGGCAGACATGCAGTGTTCTCGCGATGTGTCTGATGATGGATGTTGTTGGGAATGGGGCTTGGATATCCTAGGTAGTTGTTTGTGGAAGAGTTGAAGTTTGGATGCAGGTGTCTTGGTAGGTAGGTACCTAGGTAGGTAGGTACTAAGTATTTATCGTCGGGTAGGTAGTAGGTTGTTGAAAACCATGAAGCTCGAAGGGCATGTAAAGTTGAAGAAGAAGCGAAGCGGGAGCAGGTCGCGCGCTGTCTCCGGCATTTGACTTTGAGGCTTGACTTCCAGGTTCCATACGGGGAAGGGGCAAGTCACGGGTTCCTGCATATGACATTGAAGATGGACGCAGAATGTTTGATGAAATAACCCGAAAGCCCTCCGGATTACAACCAGCGGCTCTTTGAGTATCCATGGAGATTCACAAGTTTACCTACTCACTTGTCGGCCAAGAAACGCCCAGTCCATATGATAGCAGTCAGAAATACCCATCGTCAAACCGTCGGCATCGCACACCTCGTCGTACACCACATGTTCATCCATAGCAAGCAGGGTATGCTTGCTTCCCGCTTCAGGCTTCCCGTCTATGATATCAGAGCAGCGAAAACACACAAATCAGTCACCTCTAAATTCCACAGAGGGCTCGATGACGCTCCGGATTTGATCTGGCAGGCAAGTATGGTCAGCTCGAGGGGCGCGACAGGGTAGGTAGCTGACAAATGGACGAAGAACATACCTCTCATCCCACCGAGCGCCTCAAACGCTGTGGCGTAATTCTCCAGGGTGCTCGAGATGGACCTCAGCCCCCCTTGCAACTGCGCGATCATGTTGTCCACCAACGGCCCCCGGTTCAAGCTGTCGGGATACATCAACAGCGTCTTGTTGAGCACCATGAGCAACGCATACGCGCACTGCATGGCGCAGCAGGCAAAGGACGGCATCGTTCGCGGCGCAACGATCGCGGATGTCGGGCTCAGCGTGCATGGCGGCAGACAGAGCTGGCCGTAAGGATTCGGGAACGGCAGGTCATCGAACGATTGGGCGATGTTGAGCGCAGCCTTGAGGCAGATCTTTGCGGACTGGTGGCTGGTGAAGGGCGACATGTGCATCGACCTGCAGGAGTCTGACCGCGGCGAGGACATCGGTGGCGATATTGAACCGTTGGACGCCGACGGCGAGGGCGTCGGCCCGCCCGTCAAGGCGTTGCATGGGCAGGAGATCGACCTCTGGGACTCTTGGTCCGTATCGTCGCCGTCGGTTTTGGACTGGAGGTCGCAGTGCTTCGTGGTGAAGACCGCCACGTCCAAAAATGCGCAGTACCGATGGCATTTGATTCTTGCGCTGTTGATCTTGATGCGGGCGATGCATCGGAGAGTGCGCGAGACAACCTCTTCTGATGAGTCGAGAGGCGAAGTCGTTGAGGACTGCAGAATCCACGTGTCGGCCGTGTTGGCAAGCGGTTCCAGGTACGACTCGAGCTCTCGCATTTTCCGGTAGACAGGCATCATGTCACCGCCTGATGCGAGTACCCTCTTCAGCTCAATGACAAAACGAGTTGCCTCCAGAATGGCTTGCTGCGCTTGCAAGAGGACGGTGAATGCCTGGAGATGGTCAACATCTGCTGTTAGATCAGTCACTTGATTGACTCACCTCAGAATCAGACTGTAGTGTAGGGTGCTTGGCGGTAAAGCTCGGAGCGAATGCTGAGAACGAAGGTTCCTTCTACAAGTCAGTACCCGGTGAAGCTGAGCGCTGTAACAGGAGGCATACCGCATTGCTCACGATGGCAGCTTGGCTGGCACAAATGTACTATGTCATGGTCAGCCTGTCCCTTCTCAACGTGAGCGTTTTCAACAAGACCTACTGTCATCCACCACACTCGTCGCTTCGCGTCAGACCATGCATCCTCAGCTTGCGAGCAGTGCAAGGACTGGTCCATCGCCGCCACGAGGGCTTGTCCGGCTCTGCTTGACATCTTCTTGAGGTTTCCCCGCTGAGAGTATTCATAGATACTGAGTATATCCAGGGCCACGATGCATTCAAGCTCCGTCGGCAAGGCTATGTGAAACGGGAGGCGACTGGTGTGGCGTGGTGATCCGTTGAGCGCCTTGGGGGGCTCTACTGATGATTCGGGAAGCTCGTCCTCCATCTCTATGCTCTCAATAGCAGACTGCGCCAGGTACTGAGCGTACTTGCGTCGGAATAGCACCGATTCTAGCGCGGAGGGGTTGGGGTCCGTCGCGCATGGGATGAGGGCGAGGATGGCTGACATGGCCAGACCAATGGGCGTCGAGGGCTCGAAGCCCGTCTCGAAACCGTCGGCACTGTTTTGAAGCACGGGGATGGGCTGATCCACCGGGATGCCCATGGGTGGTGGGAGAATTGGGAAATATGGGTGGATGAAGACATAGTAGGCATCGAGGCTGTGCTGATTTAGCTACAAGAGACCGGGCTTCTCGCCTGGATCACTCACATGGATTGGTCGCTCGCATAGGTTCTGACCATAGGAACCGCCGGAGCAAATCCGAGAGAAGATTCGGATGTGTTGTCGCCGTTGGCCCTCTGCGGAACATCCGCCATGAAGAGGCTGTCGAAGATGAAGTCGCTATCCGAGAACACGTCCTGAAGCTGCTTCAGGCCCGCCCCAGGGTCAATATAGCTATGGAGCTCGAGGCCTAGAAGATTGCGTCAGTGTACCGCCGTCGAGTGAGAGGCCTCTCATCACACTCACGCTGCTGAGGCACTTCCTCATGGTAGGACGTCGGTGGGAAAGCGTGGGCATGCAACGTATCGCCGTCAAATTTCATTTGCTGCTTCTTTCTCACTCGGGCGCCTCCTCTGCGGCTGGGCTTGTAGACGCATTCCCGAGCACGATGCCGGCACTACAAATTGATGTCAGGTTTGATGAATCCTACGCCGTGGGCTTGAGATGGGGCACGTACGCCAGCACACGGATTGCCTCCGTCACAGCGAGTTCTTGACGCTCGACTGGCGGTCAGTTAGCAAAGGTCGGCGTTACAACGAGGCGGTAGCTGGCCGATGCAAGGACAGCCGCCGCGCGCATCATTGGCGGCACACGTACCAAGCGAGGCATGCCAACTTCACCGGCGGGGCCGAGAACTTCTTCGCCGGGGTGTCCGCAGCGGCGTGGCTCGTGACGACTGTTTCTGTCATCATGTCTGCAGAGGCATCACTTGACTGACGCCTGAGTCTCAAATGGTGAGAGGCGCCCAGCGTGCGGTGAGAGCTGAGGGAGGTCCGTCTTGGGTCTTGGGTGCTGGGTCTGGAACTCTGGATCGGCTGCACGGAGATCGGCGGGGCTCAGTGCCGGCCGGGTCCGACTTACGGAGGGACAGAACGCCCAGAATCAATCCTCGGAACTGCCCGCAAGGAACCGGGCACTGCAGGGGCTCCGATACTGTCGTAGGAAATGAGATTTCCGCGGGCGGAATGCTTTCAGTGGTTGGAGACTGTTGGAGTTGCGGTTCAATGCGCCGTCTCGGGGCTGCGATCACACCTTGTTCGGCTTAGTCAACACGTCACGTGGCATGAGGTGAGCTATTTCGGCCAACCACGCTACTCGGTTCGTTCCCGTTCCGTGTCACGCCACTTGCCACCGCTCAAATTCAGACAGCACGACATCCTTCGGGAAGCAACCGCGGCACAACGTTCATTCAAGTTTTGAAGGCTGGACGCTATTGGACAAAGGCTTCCTGTATCTTGAGATCCGATCATGCATGCATATTCCTGGACGGCTGCCCGTTCCTCGACTTGCTCATCTTCCCTAGGGCTTCCCTCGATGGCTTCCCTCGATAGCCTCCCTGAAACCCCAGGACCGACCGTCCTCTACTGGCACTGGGAGTAATGGGGCGGGGAGACGGCGCGGCAAGTGAACCCGGCAGCACAAGTCGTGCACCCCGTGTATCCCTGACCACCGCACTGGCCCCATTGCGCAACGGCACATCCGCCCGGGGGCCCGCTGCCTCCCGTGTTAGTCGGCGCCGGCGGGGCGCTGACGGTGCCAGAGGGTCCCTGTCCGGGCCTGCAGGTGACCTCGCATCCGGCACTGCATCCCTGATTGGCCGTGATCTTGCGTCCGGCGCTGATGACATCCGGTCCGGGGACGGAGTAGCTCGTCATGGGCCGGTGGATGGTCACCAGGATGCCCGGGTGCGTCGAGCTGTACGCGCCGGGGAACCGCACGCCGCCGGTGCCGAGCCGCAGGGAGCCCGTGCCGCCGGTGACGCTGATCTGGTAGCAGCTCATGTAGAACTGGGCGCCGTTCTGGCCGCCGGCGACGTGCAGCGCCAGCACCTCCGCGCGGAGGAGGTAGTCGCCGTTCTCGAGGTCCGCGGGGATGCGCACGTCCATGCGCCCGCAGCATTCGTTCAGGTCCTTGACGCCCCAGTAGTCGTCGCCGCCCACCACGGCCGTGGGCGACTTGGCCCAGCCGATCTCGTGGATCTTGTGCCACGTGCCCGACGCGCCGTCGGCCGTGGAGGCGTCCGAGACCTTGGACAGGTAAATCATCACGGGGCCATAGTGGTTGCCTCCGATGGCCTCCTGGGCGCAGCTGCGGTCGCCGTGTTGCTGGAGTTGGGATAGGGCGTCAGCGGACTGCCAGCAGGTCGCCAACCAGGATGACAATACGTACCTGGTGCATCTCGACAGTCACGACGCCACCGGCGCGGACAGGACACTTGCCACCGACGCCACGGGAACCGCCAACGTTGCAGACGATGTCGTTGCTGGAGACGTTCTCAACGGGGTTGTTATTAGGCGGCGACCGCACACATTGAGTGCCGTGCTGCCTTTGTCAGTACCAGATGTTGCAAACAGGAAGCAGGAAGACTCATATAATCCACGCCGTCCACCCACAGCTGCTGGAAAGTGGCATGGCCCTTGACTGACTGCGCAGCCAGGGCAGAGAATGCCGCGAAGAGAATCGACTTCATTGTAGGCTGAGATGACGAGATGATCTTCGCCCGGGGTAAAATGTTGATCAAGGCTTGTTTGTGAAGATCCTTCCCTCTAGGGGCGGCATATGGGAGCAAGGAGGGCGCTACAGCCCATTATGTACCCGTTTCGACTCCTCGGAGTATCTGGAACCCCCCCTCGCACTCCCGTCCTGCGCAAAACGTCCTTCCGCTGCCCACTCCCCGACGTCCTCCGACTCTAAGCCAGACTCGCCCGCCAAGGTCAAGAACACTATGTGATCCGGGACTTATTCCACCCAAAACCGCATGAGTAACAGGGCCATCAAGAGGGTAAGGATTTAGCGCCGGTGACAACCTTGAGGTCGAAGCAATATCGACGTTGCTCGGCAGTTGGACCTCGGCCAACCACCGCCGCCCTAGTTACCCCGGACTGATTACGCCGCGAGTGAAACCTGGCTGACAAGACCACGAGGACCACATCGTGGAGGGTTGCAGACCAAGTAAACTACATGAATCCCGGAGCTCCTTGCGGGGTTAATCTATGTGGTGGCCCGGATGAAGTTCACGGGGCAGGATGCTCCGGGCCAGATGAGACCTATGACCCAGACCACTACACCATAATCAGAGGGCGGCGACGTTCAGGAATGGTTGAGAATGCCGTGGAATACGCGGTGGAAAGGAACTGGCTCCATGCCCGTGCTCGGTTGGCAGGCTATGGTAGCGACGACGTCGGCTATCGGCCGGAGTCTGCCATGTCAGTCGCTACCAAACCACAGTGTCCACGACTTGTAGGACAGGCATATACTGTGCATCGGGAGCGGAAGCAGGCCAGTCCAGCCGACTGCGAACCGAACTTCATGGCAGAGCGTCACCGGGGAGCGGGGGGAAATAGATGACGGTGGCGAAAGACCAGAGTAAAAGCTGGGTGAATGCAACTTGAGATTCCAACGACGCTCCTCGCAATCATTACTATCTGATGAATCATATATTCCCAGGAGATAGCCTGTTCGTGAAGCTCAGTCGCCGCTTCGCAGGACTAATACCCGTTGCCGGGCCATGGTTCGCCCCCAGTGTCCGGCCAGAGGCATGGAGCTCCTCCACAGCGGCAAAGACGAGAGCCTGATCCGACCAAACGGCGACGCCGGGGTGAATAATGGCTCCTTCACTCGCGATGCGTGGGAACACCATGGCGAGGATGTGAGGATCCGTTGCTTGACCTGCTTTGGGGTTTGGGGCGGCAGACTGTGATGCGTCGAGGTCCATGTACCGGCCCGGCGGAGGTTCGTCTGAGGACCAAGGGCCAGACTGGACCGTCTCACAGCTGATCAACTCCTCCGCATTCTGGAATTCGCTCCAAATCTCGATGCTACGCTCGAAAAAGCGTTTCAATTTCTCGCCAAAGGCACCATTTCCCTGGACGAGCGAGAACAAGGTCTTGTGTACCTCATTGCTGGCATCCCTGGCAGCGCGTTGTTTGATGGACGGATCGAAGTCAGTGGCGGCAAGTATCTGACACCGCACAATAGTCTGTTGCCGTTGGTGGAGGTGTGAGTGGAGGAGGCCGTGGATCGGAGCATCGATCCCCTGGGGTAAGTAAAAGGGGCGAAAGATGCCCGTGGTCAGGATTTCTGCAATGAGTCCGAGGGCAGCGGCACGACGGACTTCGACCGCATGCCGAGACTGGCCAGGCAGTAGAGGCAATTTGGGAAAGAGCCCTGAAAGCTCACGGGTATCAACGTCCCCCTGGTGCTGCTGCATTGGTGATCAGCTGATGGCATGCCCATGGCCGGAAAGGGGTTCATACGCCAGGGTTAGCGTCGATGAACCCGTCAACAAGTGACAGACTCTCTTCGTACAGCTTCTCGAGATTTTCCATCCTACATTGCCATCAGTCTTCATCTCCAGCATTGAGACGTGTATGACGGGCCAGTCGTACATGGTAGCCATCTTCGTCTCATCCAGCGGCTGCAGCCGGTCCTCGCCCAGGTCACGCTGCAGAGACCCGATTTTCATTCGACAATCCGCCACCTCAGCGTCTCTGGCCTTCAGCTGGGTGGAAGCCAGAACGGCCTGGCTACGCGTCTTGTCGAGAGCCTCCTGAGCTTGCTGCTGCTGGCGCTCCGCCGTTGCGAGCCTGTTCTTGAGTCTGCCTTCCGCTTGTTTGACCGAAGTCAGCTCGTCGTGGGCTTTGGTGAGTTGGGCTTGCTGTGTCTTCTTGGCGGACTCAGACTCGGCATGGACGACGCTTCTCTTCTCCACATCTGCCCATATCATTTCATTCTTGCTCTTCTCTTTCTGCAGCTCTGCTTCAAGCTGCTTGATTCTGGCCCCAGTGGTCTTCTCGAGTTTCCCCAGCTCCTCGGTTCGGAGTCGGAGCTTTGCTTCCAGATCCTTCTTTGCCTCGACGAGCTTGTCGATCTCTGCGAAGGCAGAGAGCTCCTCCGTCAATTCTTTGTTCGTGCAGCTGAGCCTGCTGATGAGGCCATTGAGTTTCTGGAAGGAGCCTCTGGTCGTCGTCTTCGGGTTCGGTGCAGCACCGTTTGCCGTCTTTACTTTGGAGTCTGCCATGATTCGAGGTCAGGAATGAGTGCCGTCCACAACCATGACCGCGAACCAAGACGTTATGTCCCAGACCACTTCTTTTATGCTTTTCGAGAGGGCAGTTGGAATTTGATTAGCCTCCCATGCCTGGACTCTCGGTGGGTGTCGGTGGCTTCATCGTGCAGGCATGGGGGGTTCATGATTCGTTGGAGATGGCTGCGGGAGGCTCACCAACCTCGATATCAGCCATACACCGGTAGCCGCGATCAGCCACCGTACAATGGCCCAGCCAGCGGCAACAGCAGTCGATCTGCCAGCAAGCATCGAGAGACATCTGGATGGCACCGAAACCTGCGCCGAGGCATACGAATTGGGTGACCGAGATGCGGGTTGCCTCACTTGGCGAAGAGATAGAGTTCGATCGACTGCATGCTCTCCCCAACCACTGGGAGAGTGAACGACTCCCGTTCGGCCACCGACCACCCTTCACCCTCCATTAAGCGGAAGAGGGCTTTCTCCGATGAATGGCGGGGTTTGGTGGCAAGCAAAACTCGGGTCTGGGATTCCTCTGAACCTCGGCGAGCCTTGTTGGAAGTATGCAGCGCGGACAATGTCCCAACGAGGGCTGGAAGGACATCGACATTGTAGGTGCAGTCGCTCAGGACGACCAAGTCCCAGTGCTGTGACTGCACTTGAGGCCCGAACACGCCGTTTCGTCCGTCCTCCCAGTCGAGGCTCTCAAACCTGGGGGTTTGCAGCTGCTCAGTTCTTGTCGACTCCCTCCAGCGGGAAATGTTGGCTTCAGCTCTGCCTGCAGCCTCCGGCAGGTCTGTCAAAAGCACGCTGTGCTCGGAGGTTTTCTGTCTTGCAAGCCATGTGGCCACGCCGAGGCCGAGAATACCGACTCCGCAACCCAGTTCAATAACATTGGTGAGGTTGATCGATGATAGTGAGGACAGAATTTGGGAGGATTTCAAAGAAGACTCAGATGGGCTCGCGTGCTCGAGGATGAAGGACGTGGTAATCACTCCAGCGTCCCAGACATGGCGGGCAATGCTCTCCCCGATCTCCTCTTCGATATCGAGGTAGTTGGGGCCGTCTTCCTTGCCGATTCGCAGTCGCCGGTATGAGATATGCGAGGCCTCGCCCCCAGGGACTTGGACATCCGCCCACACTGGCATGATGCGTCCCAGATCCTTCTCCGAGAGGGAGGTGATTACGTCCCAGGTACTTCCGCCCCATAACTGAGCCGTGGGAAATGCAAATACCCGCAGCTGAGCGGACGGAGCTACGCGAGAAGGCAACTGCAGTTCGGTCTTCAGGACTCGAGTACCTGGGCCCCAATCAAGGATCCGAAAGGCCTGGATCTCCTCGGGTGGGACTTTGAGGCCGCCAGCATCGCATTTTGCTTCGTAGATGCCGACTTTCAGCTTGATTGGCGCCCGAGGGCACAGAAAGGAGTCGCCCAAGTCGGTTGATATGGTGAGAACGACTGGGACGGAGATGCGGCCCTTGTCAGCCACCAGGGCTGGTGTTCGAAGAAGCCGTATGTAGTGCATTGGGTTTCCGGTATTCTTGAGAAGCAGGGCTCAGGGCTTAGTAGAACATCGACGTATATTCATGCGATTATGAGGAGGAAGGACGATGCCGATGGTGTTGTTGTGGTCTACAGAAATTCTCCTAATCTCCGATTAGTCATCACGCCTGGCTGAGGTCGTGCTTTCCGCAGTGCAGGTCGGCCACTTCTGCTTCCCTCCTGTCCATCTTCGACGTCTTCAGCCCATGACTTTTCGCGCAGGCCGGTATGGCCCTGTACCAGGCCTCGTCCTGAGTCCTCGGCTGCGATGAATTGACGTTGAAATCCTGCAAGTGCATCCAATATCTCGCAGTCGGAGCTCGCCGCGACGCCCGTCAACGGCCGCTATCCAGCCGCCATGACGGACGCCTCCGATGCGACTACCGGCGCGCTCTCTTGATAAGAGCTTGACAGCCTGCGCGGCTTGCTATTCCACGATCTCCCTGTCTACTCACAAATCTACAGGCAGCGAGTATCCCAAGATGCCGTCTCATTCCCCAGTCGAGCTCCTCATAGCCCTCCTTCGGACCACCGAGAACGACATCATTCCCCTCACCCGCGCAGGCGTCTCTTCCGGGAGCAAGCTCTTCGGCGCCGCCATCCTCTCCTCCTCCGATCTGTCGCCGCACACCGTCTCGACCAACAACGAGCGCGCATCGCCCCTGCTTCACGGCGAGATCAACTGCATCCAGCAGTTCTACACCGTGACGTACCCTGATCCCGGCACCCGACCCGACCCCCAGAAGGACTGCGTGTTCTTCGCGACGCACGAGCCGTGCAGCCTCTGCCTCAGCGGGATCACATGGTCCGGCTTCAAGGAGCTGTACTTCCTCTTCACGTACGAGGACAGCAGAGACCGGTTCGCGATCCCCTACGACATCGACATCCTGGAGGAGGTGTTTCGGGTGCGCGCGGAGGGTGAGAGCGACGAGGCGCTGAAGAGTAGGGCGCTGTACAACAAGAGCAACAAGTTCTTCGAGGCGCGGAGCTTGGCGGACCTTGTCGACCTGGTCCAGGACGCTGGTGAACGGGAGCACTGGAGTGCCGAGGTGGAGAGGGTCAAGACGCTGTATGATGGCTTGAGCGAGGTGTATCAAGAGGGCAAGAAGTCTGGCGCCGAGACCTCGAGCACCTGGAAATAGTACATGCGGAGGTCCAGCAGCAGGTGTTGTTGGTATTGCGCTTGCAGCGTCCATTTCTCAGCGTCCAGTCTCGTCACCATTGAAATTTATACATGCTCAAGTCTTTACTTCGCCTGCTCAACCTGGTTCAACTTGGAGCAAGCAGCAGTTACTGTGCACAGTTTGCCCTTAGCTGCCCAGTAGACTGGGATGATATCTGGACCTTGCCTCCATTGAAGAAGTCGCAGTCCATCGACGAACATAGCCAACCTTCATCATGGGCTGAGTCAACAGCCCACCAGCGGCGACATTTGCAACACTCAGCACGCGCAGCACCGCGAGTCGATGAATAGAAACTCGTGTTCAGCGCACAACTCCTGCCTGCACAGCGCCTCATTCGTACGCACAGTGCCCTCACGACCTGCATGAGGGATCGCAGAGGCGACCCTTCTCGAAGGGGCGGGCCAACGGGTTCTCGAAGGGTTCAATGAAGGAGGGGTGTGTGCAGCGATCCTCCAGGCATGTGGGAGTGGGCAGACATTGGCTGGCAACGCCGGGATGACGCCAGCAGCAGCAGCGGAACGGATGCGTCGCAGGATGTACGGTTGGGATCCTAAAGGTGGCCTCTGTCGAGCAGGCCTCGTTGCGCTCGCAAATACGTGAGGGTGAGGGTCAGGAATATCCCTCGGATGCAGTCCTGGAATAGCGGCGGGCAGCACAAGACGGGCAAAAACAACGCTCGCTTCCTTGAGTGTTGGATGGATTTACGCGGTGCCCCGCGGCGGGGTCGGCCATGGCGATGGATGATCCATGGATCGATCCCACGAGGATCTGTGACACCTTGACACTTGCGCTGGTTGTTAACGCCGGACGCGACGCCGCGAGGGGGATCGGACGGTGGTCAGCCGGGGGGATTCCCAGGGTCACGCATCTACAACAGGTAATGCTGCGCGGTTATTCCGGCTTGGACGGGCATGACGCAAAGAGCACGATGCCCCCCTCAGCCCCCTCACAGTTCTGGCCTCCAGAAGTTGGTCATCTGAACGTGGCCTGTTCCGCGCCAGGTTGGAAGTTGGACGGCACAACCCCTCGCGCCGACGCGACGACAAGATCAGTTCTGCCGAGGACTTGGATGCCCCTCCCCCTCATTCATGTCACGCTCATCACCATCATCATCGGCCGAGGATGCAGCTCCCACGTTCTGGCTAGGGCCCTGGCAGAGGATGTGATTGGCGTTCCTCTTCTGGGATGTGCAAAGAGGAGGACGCCATGCAAGTCATCACAGCAGCGCGGCGCGTGGATAAACCGGGGGCCCGATGGAAGGATCCGTCGGGTGGTCCAGGGGCTGGACACAGTAGTACGCATGCGGGACGGAGCCTAGAGGATGTTCTTTGTTCCATTGTTCGGCGTTCCCTCGCCCTCGCTCCCAGGCGGCCCAGGAGGAGAGTCTAGGGAGCGGCCGAAGCAAGCTACGGGCAGTGCCGGACCGTCCCTTGCGCTATCCAGTATCGCCCTGCATGCTCCTTCGAGTCCTGGGCCGAGTCATATCCTCGGACAAAGACACAAGCAACTCGAAGGATGGATGCTCGACGCGACGACGTTCCTTGTCAGTTGTCCCCTGGCCTTGGGTCGCAGTCGTCTCCGAGTTCTTGATTCGAACAGCGCCAAGGACACCAAAAGAGCGCACACGCCGCCATCCTCTACTAGCAGTGCTAACCGACGACGGTCGGTCCGTGGGCGGATGAACTCCCCAATTCTGGAGGCTGGTGGAGGGGAGTGAATCCAAGCGCGCCCGGGATCGACAACAAGTACCTCGCCGGTACTCCCGTGAACCGAATCAAGCTCCCAGCACTCTCCTCTCACCTCACCTCACCACCACCACCACCACCACCACCACCACCACCACCCAGCCCCCAGCCTCTCCGCTGTCAGTCACCACGAGGAGGACGCTATTTGTGGCCCGCCCCATGCGACCACGCTTGTCTTGACCACCGTCAGCATCCATCGTGAATAGGGCTCCGTCATTCCTCCCGCAGCGCCCGCTGCACGCTCGCTCACCGAAGCCATCCCATCTACCGGCAACCGGAACCCTGACGATTGGCGGCCGAAGCGCCGGAAAGGCCCCCAAGACATGGCACCAGCGAGTGCGTGCATGCCCATCATCGCTGTGCACCTCCAGCCTCGCTCACAAGTCCGTCTGTCACACTCGACAGGCACGTCGAGTCGCACGGCTGCGAGCCCTAGCCGCCGGGGCTGAAGCCTCACGGGACCGTACGTATGTAGTCAGTGTGTGTGCGACCATGATTGCTTTTGCACCTTTTCTTCGCGCCAGGCAGGAATAGGCGCATTCTGGTGGCCAGCCGAAAAGGCATCGGCACTTGGACGAAGGCATGTTTCGCGTCCAAGACACCACCAGGCGGGTTTCAGATCAAACCCTCCTCTTCTTCTTCCCAGAGACAGCGATGTCTGCGAGAAAGATCCAAGACATGCATCTCGCCGACGCGCCAAGGCGCGACGCTACACGGAAGAGAGCGAGCACGTCGCAATGCTGTTGCAAGCACTTAGACGCTCGTACTCGGATGCCCTCCCGTGCCGGGTCGCGCAGGTGCCCCCGTGTTTCCCTCAAGTCAGGGAGAACCATGGGCCAGGGGAGCAAAGGGGAGCAAAAAAAAAAAGTTTGTTTGGTACCCTCCGTTTGGTTTGGACCATCCATCCATTCAACTTTCGTGCTCATGTGCTGTTCTTTGTCTCGAGGGAGAGCGCTCAAACACATCCGAAGGCCCCTGCAGCCCATCTTTTGGCCCCCGGCATGGCGTTCGGACGTCTCGACGACGCCCGTAGGCTGGAAGACCCGATGCCGCGACCTTGTCGTCGGTGGCTGGGTTTCCCACCCGAGTCATTCGCTTTATTATTCCATCTGATCATGGGCGGTGTGGTCGTACAAGGTCGAGCGAGAATTCATTCCGAGATGCACGCCCCTGAGCACCACATTACACGTCACATACACATAAATCTCGACAGAAGTCAAAATCTCGGAGGGCTGAGTGAGACATGTATGTCTCCTGATCGCTGTGCAAAGTTTGATGCCCCTCGTTGCTTTTGCCCCGGGGTACAGTCGGTGTGCTGCCGCTGCTTGCAGATGCTCAAGCTGAGGAGAGACGGTGAGCACTGACACGTCCAACGTCTTTTTCATACAAGTTCTCAAGTTTGCTTATTTTATTATGCTGCCTGCGAGCCTCCGTCACAAGTGATCCCATCTTCCTTCTCGAACCCTTCATCATGGGACCTGACGTCTCGCCGACGACCACACGGGTTGGCATCATGAACATTGATTCGCGAGATCTTATACAGACTGCCAGTTCAGGGGGCGGCATCCGTGCTGCTGGGAAATGTTTCGACGAGGTCGATTCTTTCAATGTAGACTGATACCAAGGGACTTCACGATGTCTCAACGCGCTGGTCAATTTTCCATTTAATAGCTTCTCTCAAAGTGGTGTCATGCTGGACTTTTCGATAGATCATCGCATCACATTTCCATTCCCACACCGGCCCAGCGCACAAAAACCACAATCTGAAAATACCCCTTCATTCCAATCTTCTCGCCGATCGAGTCATTGAAGACTCACCGACATTCATGCCTCACCGAGAGACATCCCGGCTCTCCCTCCCCAATAAACGTTTCAACCCAGAGTGCCACACCCACCGCCTCGGTCCAAGACATGGCCCCAAAACAAAGGAAAGCGAAAAGGCAGGGACTCGCATGCCAGCAAGAGTCAGACAATGACCGGGATGTATTGCTCGTGCCATTGCCAGAATCGAAGAAAAAATCCCATTCCTGCCCAACCCCCTCGCCCGGTCCCGGCATGTAACTTGATGCGCGGCCGGCAGCGCATCCTGCATGCGCCCTGCTGCGCTGCCTCAGCGAGCGCACGCGCCCGGCACCGAGGCTCAGATTTGGAAGAACCCTTGGCGATGTCTGCCTGCCTGCTGCTGCGCGTCATCAGAGACGATGCATGAATCTCGGCCTCAGGGGTCGCATTGACCCGCCTGATACCCTGCATTCTAGCTCGTTCGTCTGCTCGGGATGGCAATGATATCATGTGCTTGAGCACGCGGTCACGCAGGACATCACAAGCAAGGTGAGGGTAGGCTGGCTCCAAATGAACGCTGTAAATTCCAAGTCCAAATCTACCCCGGCTGCTGTATGCAACCCGGCAAAATAGCGAAGGAGGGGTATATCCATGCCTGCATCTTCCCTGATCCTCTTTCTCGCGCTCTCAAATGAAAAGAAATATAGAAAGCTCGACTCGCCAATAATTCGGAGTCGCGAACTTGGTGAAAGGCAACGCCGTCCATACATATAACCCTGAAAGTTCCCAGTGAGCCTGAACCCGGCTCGCCCGTTCTAAAACCCTGCTTCGCTCTGGTATCGCGAGAAAAAATCTCAAATAAACGTCCTGTCCGTAAAAGCAAAGTTGCCGTCCGTCCGTCCATCCATCCGTTCCATGTCTGTTCGTGCTTTTGGGCTCCAGAGTGCAAACCAGGCTTTTGTGACTGATCCACGAGGTATCCGTTCCTCGTGTGGAAAAGGCATCCGACGTCCGGGGTATCGCAAAAGGAAAGAGAACCTCCTCCACTCGTGTGCCTCGATGCGAAAAACGGCTTGCGCCTGATTAAGTGTATGGTGATGACGGAAAAGAAATCCGAATCCCCTGGGTGTGCATGGTGTAACGAGAAAAAAGTCCACGGAAGGAGTCAAGGAAAAGTCCCCGGCATGAAATCCTTATGGTACAGTGGCTCCTTCCAGTGGTGCCCGGGTATGGGCTGTGCTCCAAGGCGGCGGTCAAGTCCTGCGGTGTGGGAATGAGTCCTGGCTTCCGCGGGCAAGAGACAGAAAAGAGAGAGGTCCTTAGTGGGTCGGGTTGAGGATGATGTCCTCGCAGTTGGCGTCGAACCGGAGGTTGAACAGTCGGACACCCTGCATGAAACGCTCCGTCTTGTCGAGCTCGCGCTCACGGCCAAAGAGGGTTTCCACAAACTCGACGCCAGCGTTCTTGCCAAGGGCCCCTCCCTTCTTCTGGGCCGCCTTGAGCATGGGCTGCTCGCACGTCTTGAGAAGCTTGCGCAGCTTGTCCTGCAGACGCTCTCCGGACTCGATGAAGTCCTCGAGCATCTCCTTCTTGTCGGCGCTGCGCACGCGCTCCACAGTCTCGTCGGCCTTCTTGACCTTGCCAGACAACTGGATGAGCAGGATCCAGAGCTCTCCAGCCATGTCCGAGATGGGGGTGGCCGGCTTGTGGTGATAGACTGTCCAGTCATAGATCCATTTGCCAAGCGAGTTAGCATCGAAGACACTTCCCAGCAGCAGGATCGGTTCCTCGGTGGGGTCCCAGTTCTTGAGGGAAAAGCCATTGGGAATGTGATGCTTCTTGGCATCGGCCTCCGTGGCGGCGCGCTTCGGAGGGGCGGCCTTCTTGGGGACGTGCGCGCTGGCGGTCGGGCGGGCCGTACCAGGGCGCTGGGGGACGTTTGCTGCTGCCGAGGAACGGCGGGCATGGGTGTTGGCCGCGGGGCGGGCACGCGGCTCATAAATGTTGTCGCGTTCTTGGACTGGGTAGCCGCCCTGCGTGTAGTAGTGGGAATCAGTGGGGTGTCCTCGCTCGGTGTCAAAGTAAGAGTCCCTGAACAGCTTCTTGCCCCCCGCCGCCATGCGCGACTTCCCCGGAATCAAGTAGGTGCGCCCGTCGACCTCGATGTACTCGTCCTCGTCGGATTCTCCATGAGGCGTAGAGGACCGGACATAGACGTAGGAAGTCCGGCGCTCAGCCTTGGGGCGCGACGGCGCCGACCATGAAGCTTTACGCGAATGATGACCACTACTCACATTGGCCGTGGCATAGTAGCCATCGCTCGTGTACCGAGGCGATGCCGTCGGGGGACGAGGGCTGTAGTCGTTGTAGCCGTTGCTGGCCCCGCGGAAGTGTGCCCTGGTCGCCGGACGTTGGGGCGTGCTGGGTCCTTGGGGATAGTAGTTTCGTGCCCGCGGTGATGGTGTAGGTGTCGCGGATTGGTACCGGTTGTCCCTGGAGTAGTAGTACTCCTCGCCGGGAGTGGATCCGTTGTAAGGTGAATAGTTGGCCATTTTCCCTGCTCAACTCTTGCGATGTCTCGGAGGCATCCACTCAGTCTCTTCTTCCTCCTCCAAAAGGGTTTCTTGTGTTGTGTTCAGTACGGAGTGGTTGTTGATGTGTGATATCGCTGATCGCGATGTTGGTATGGTCGCGCCGATGTCCAGACGCGGGGAGAAGTGACACCAGTCACCTTGGTATGTGGTCGGAAGAGGGAGGGATTGAGGACCGACTTCTGTAGGCGAACATGACCAGGTTTGAGTGATGTATCCTCCCGAGGATATATGGCACCAAGCGAGTTGACTCCTTGATGCTGGGTGTTGCTGGGGGCTTCTCGAAGCAGCCAGCAAATCAAATGATGATTAGAAATCCTGTTGGATATCGCACAAGGCGATCAAGTGGTGGATGCGACGTTGGTGTGTGGTTGTTTTGGTTGGCAAAAGCCAAAAGGTATGGGAGAGGGAGGAAAGGTGCGTCGAAGACTGGGCTCGGTAGTATTAATATTCCCAGCGGGACGCCAGGTTTTCCAGGACGGTGCGGCCGGGACGACGCAGCAGGGGGCCGGCCTGGTGGGTCAGAAGCCTCTTGCGACCAGGACACACAGAGACAGGGGTCAGCGTGCAAGGGGATCCGTGGTGGATGGGAGCCCGCCAAACCAGGTGTGAGTCGGGAGGGGGTGGTGGCCAATGTCCACGATGCGGAACAGGCCCAACTGGGGCCAGCTTCCCGATGAACCAGCCCCCCCTGAGGGGTGGTTCTATCTTGCAAGTCACTCTTCTCTCGCATTCTCTCCAGCGATTACTCACACTTGAAGAGGCACCGTGTCAAGACACCCGCTGCTTACACGGCGTTTGCCAGGAATCACGCCCACGGCGCTTGTTCGCTCAGCAGTGACAAAGTACAAGTCCACCGTAAGTCCGAACGCACGAGGAAGCTTCCAGAGGGACCCAATCGTCTCCGGGGACCTGCCTCCGGGCGACGCTGCCGAGACGGGCGCTGCTCGTCCGGGTCCTGGTTGACGGCACCGCACTTCAGCTGCGCTCTATTCCAATCTCACGTCTTCTTTCACATGCGGGTTTCTGGTTGGAGGTGTCCTGACTCGCCAGGAATAGAGGAATAGGGGGTTTTGGTGTTCAGTGGAACGGTCATAATCCATGGTCTGCGCTGCGCTACACTAGCGCAACGCTCGATCTCAGGGGCTGAAATGCTCCTTTTTAAGACTGGTCTGGGGCGACAGAGCGGCAGGCCAGCTGAAGGTTCAGAAACACAGACGACTGTCGTCGCCAGCTCTTGACCAAGTCGAGGTCGTATTCGCAAGCCGTTGCGCCAAGACAGAGGCAGCCGGTCAAGAGGAAAAGATGGTCGCGGTGAGGTGGCTGGCCCACCATGCTTTTCGCAAAGGGGAAATTTTTCACAGTCCCTCGTCACAGGTAAGCGAGATGACAATAAACCACTGAATGATGCGGAATTCCAAGGGCTTCCCACATTTTGCAACGGCAGCCAGGATCCCAATTTTCGAATGCCGACTGGAAAAATTTTCTCCAGGGGGGAACGTGGTCTTTGATCGCCGCACAGGCGCGGCCGGGGCTCTGGTATAGGCTGTGAGGATTCCTGGGGTTGTTGAGGGTTGCGGACGGGCACCTGGGTTGTCCTGGCTTGCGTTCACCGAATTTCCCTTGCGGTGAGGGTCGCACGAGCCACTGAGAGAGACCTACCAGGGGGCCGCGAACAAAGGGGTCGCAAGCATGCAAGGGATCTGGAACTTCGGGAGGGATTCCTCGAGGCCTGTTGCTTGCGATACGAGGTGAAAGGAAGAGAGCGCAGGCTTGGTGTTTTCTGGTCATTGTTGATGCTCGAGGCCCATCACGGCGCTGGAAACACAAAGCCGATCCTCGTCGGTCAATCCAAACATTAGATGCCAGCCAAGTCGTCGTGATGTATGTGTGGTGCAACCAACCATTTCTCTCGCTATGTTTGATCTCGGGCAAACGGCAGAGACCTGGAAGGCGGCATCGGCCCTGGCACCGGCAGGACGGCTCGGCGCAGTTTTGCGTGATGGTTCACGGCCCAGGAGGAGGAAATTGCCGAAGGACCTGGAGGGTGACTCGATGTGCACGCTGTCAATCCTTGTACTCGAGAAGACTCATCGATGGCCCGCAAGCGATGTTGCCACGTCGTGAAGCAGCCGGTGCGTGGTTGTGAAAAGAGCTGGTGACATCCTGGATGTTCAGGAGGGAAATCCGGACGACGAGTGTGAAGAAATCCGACCTGGAACGGGGAAGGACCAGAGGGGCTTAAGAGGTGGCAATTGCATTGCATTTGAGTCTGCTGACCTGCAGTTGCCCTCTCCCGTGGCTGTTCCTTCCTTCCCATGATGCACGACACTGCACGGCAGTCACGACTCGCTGCATCAAACCTGGCACATGACCTCCCCTGGTCTCATGGCCTCTCACTCTTCCATGTCCCCTGGACTTTCGGAAAGCCATCATCCACTCTCTCGGCCGCCATCGTCAGTATGTACGTACCTCTGCATGGGGCTACAGCTATGACATTGACTCACGAACATCCAAACTTGGACACCATCTCGCCCAAAAGGATCATGAACTCGGCCACACTCACGTCCTCACTCACTGGAGCACCACGTCACGTCTGGGTCGACCAGCAGGACTCGGATGATGTACCGATATTAGTCTACAACGCCTGACAGGCCGTCGCCGTTTCAGTCGACGAGCGACAACATCCACATGTGTCTCCTTCGTTGCCTGCATTCCCAAAAGGCATCAGAGACATGCGCAAGCCTGCGTTAGACCGTCCCGCCCATGCGGAGTGCAGGCGGGTTGGAGGGCGGGGGCAAGTGGTCCTTGGCCCTCTGTGGAGGCAAAATCAGCTGGGATCGCCTGGCGAATAGGGTCGATTCCAGACAGTCGAAGATCCTCTTCTTCTGGCTGGTCAGCGCTGTTGTGAGGCCGCACTGCCACAAATGCACGAGTTCCGGCATCTCGTCGCCCAATCGAAACCCAGCGCCGTCGTCACCGCTCAGCGAGACCTGCCCCTGGCCGCTGTCCTTCTCGAAGAGACTGGACTTCCCACTCACGATGCTGGTGCCTCATGGTGCGCCTGTCTTCGTCCATATCTGCGCGATCGAGATAGCACTTCTGAACCCGAATGTTATGACAACACACGGTTCGCACCAGAGACGGGGGATCCCCGAGTCACCAATTTCGCCCAAATTGGATGTGCGCCAGTCCTCGCAAGAGTGTCACCGAGAACGTTCTTCAGCCCCTGTCCCGGACCCCTGAGGCCGGGCCCACGAAAGGCCTGTTCCGTTCCCATCTCAGTGGTCGAGTCAGCTAATGCAGCCGCTAAGCACCGCGGCACCGCGGGGGGTTCGACGGCCGTGTCAGCGCGCAGGGTAGTCCCTGGACTGCAATGATTGCCAACCATGTGGCCTCTTTCCCAATGTGCCAAAGAGAAGAGCTGGATTTTGGCCACAGAGATCTCTCCTCGATGCCATAGGTTTACCTATCGGTTCGTGCTCAGCTGTCTCCCATCGCTAGGACTATGCGTGGGATCTAGGGATCCGGTGGGAAATTATCAGCGCATCCATCATCAACCCACCAAGCAGGCCTTCTTCAACAAACATATACATACAGGTTGCACATTGAAGGAGCAGACAGGTCCAAGATGAGGTCACAGTCCTCTGGCGCACGGTACGGGAAAGGCAACCGCCAGCTCCTCTTCTGAACAAGGCAGAGAAATTGCATCCGCATCCACGGGTCGGTCAGAACCACGCCCTTCTCATACGCTTCACCCCTCTCCCTGCAAAAAGATAGCGTCACGAAAGACTGTCAACACTTTCTTCTAGCGTCCGAGACGGGGCCTTCGCCCCCCTGTCAGCTCCTGCAGCGGAGCGTCGCTTTCCAGAGTCTCCACCCCTGAACTCATACCCCCTGTTCCGCAATCAACGTTGCCCAGAGGCCGCTGTGGCTTGTTTTCTCTCCCTTGTTCAGGAGGAACAAGCACACCGCCAACGTCCCGTGTTGCAAATTACTTCCTTTCTTTTGATGAAGGCGGAAAATTCTGATAAACCTTCCAGGGGACGACGGAAGACGGTGTGCGACTCCCGGGATCGCTCCCGCTCCAGCAACACTTGACGCCAGCGCAGCCCATCTGTGACTCATATTTTCATGAAGGCAGGGCGAGAAAAGAGGGAAAATAGCAACAAAAACAAACAGGCCTCATGTCTTTGCTCCCAACCCATGCGAGCGGTGCTGTATTGATGTCCAACGTTGACCTGCGACCGGATCCTCAGCCAGGCAGCCCTGACGAATCGGGGCGTCCGTAGCCTCGCCCTCCGGCACCCATTGGCCACGAGCCCGGCCGCTTGAACACGTCGCACCACGGCCAAGGCCACTCAGCTTCCGTCAAGACATCCTTAGCTGCTGGCTATGCCCGTAGAGCCGCTGCGGGATCCAGAAAAAGGGGCTCCGTCGACGTGCAGTGCGGTCCGGAGACAGTTGAAACTTTGCAGCATCGTGCATCTTGCCAGGGCTCGTCATCAGCAGTAGGATTGCTCATACAACAAAGCGTACCTTCCCACAGCCCCTCGCCGGGAGGGGCCTTTCTGAGGGAAACGACTTCTCTGGTTGTCATCGCGACATGATCCCTGACACTCGACATCAAGGTCCACCGCCAGTTCGGAGGGACGCGCGCGCGCAGACTGGCTTCTGATAACACATCTTTCCCCGTCCAGCGCGCCTTGCACTCACCGACTGTTCATCGTCCGTGACAACAGCCCAATCTGCGACCCCCTCGGTATCTAGTGGCTGTTGCAGATGCAGGCATCACGGATCAGGGGCCGGCTCTCCTTTTCAAAACACTCCCTCCCTTCGCTCTGGCGCGTGGGAACATTCCGAGCCATACACTTTAGGGCTTCGATGACGTAGCGATCGCACAGAATAGCGCTTTTCGATGCCAATATTATGTGGTGCGTGTGCTGCGCGTGGCTGCATGAGCTTGCCAGTCATGCCCACGAGATGCAGCCTGCGGGACAAGATACATAAGCAACCCTGGACAGCATGGTGGCATGGGAGGCTTCGGTCAACTTGGCCGGAGTCCGGTCATAACACCGGCCCCTGCGAAATCCATCCAAAGCGTGGTGAGTTGCATCGGAGGGTTCGAAGAGTCTTGCCACGGCTCTCCCGAACTCTGAATAATGAGCAGTCTCGGTAGAGCAAGATAGAATGCCGCGCTCCTCTAGGACTGAGAGCACAACGGGGGAGGCAGCCGACATTCCACGTCAACTCCGATCGCGAACTCCACAGCTCGGTCGGCATGTCTCTTGTCTCCGTACCCAATTCAGACCGAGACAGGCCCTGCACTGCGCAGACCACGCTGTCACGGACTTGCTGAATCTTGGCCCGCGGCCTTCAACACGTAAAGGCACTCCCTCGGCTTCGCCGGAGAATGATTACCTACCAACCTACAAGCAAGTACATACGTGCGCGAAAAAAGAAGCTGAAGGAATCAGCACATACGAGCATGTCTGCATGTCCTGCGCGTCCTTGGCATTGGTATCCCGTCGGCAAAGCCACCCTGCCCGGTCGACTCGTGGCGCCGCGGTCCCTCGGGGCCCATCATGTGATGTTGCCACCTGATCAACTTTGATACGACTTCACCTCCAAAGTCCGTCTGCTCACGACTTGTGTCCTGTGCCATCGCTATGTCGTCGCCGTTCACAGGCATCTCCCTCCTCGACGGGTATCGATAATGCGACACCCTTCCGCCGATGTACCTTTGGAATATAGGGCGAAATGACGCATGCGATGCAAATGCAGCCCTCCCGTCTCTGGGCTTGTCGGGCAGCCATGGAGCGAATAGCGTGCAGGGCCGCTATTCCGAGCCTGTGGTTGGACGGCGTCTCTCACTCGCCTCTCGCCGTTTGGACCGCGTTTGTCGTTTCGTTTGGCTCGTGGGAGAGGAAACCGGCTTGCGCTTTCGCACTCAGTGTGAGTCACAGGGAATCAGGGGCTGGCCTGGGAGATGAGATTCACCGCCCACGCCGTGATGATGCCTCCGTTGAGAAGCGACAGGCTTCGCCTGCTTCGCTGCCGTCACTGCCCCTCTCGCCCGTGCCCAACGGATGGCATCGTCTGCCTCACCGCGCCGCTCAGGCACCGGACGGTGACGCATAACCTGGCGCGCGTTCGGTGGCAGGGCCCGCCGGTGCGGTTCCGCAGGCAGCGACGATGTCTCTCGCGTGAATCCGTGAGTCCCACGCTTGGTGTGCTTCCATGCGACTGACTGCTTCTCCTGCAGGATTCCGAGGGCTGCCATTCGCTCATCGTGGGAGGGTAGACTGCTCACATGATGAGACAGTGCTGCAAAACTGTCTGTTCGTCCCGGCCTCTCGGAGGCTGGCTTAAGACGTGGCACTTGGTGGTGGTGGTGTGCCGGCGTTTGGTTGGTGCAATCACAGCGATATCTGTTTGCTGGACGCCAGTGGTCGATTTGATATCGAATTCTCGAAGGCATCGGCCATTCAGCGAGGACTGCCCTTGCTTCAGATCCGGGTGAATCTGGGATAGGAGCTTGTGGAGTTGGAGGCCTCGTGCCCCGTGGTGGCGAATATCGGAACTCGTTGCTAACAAGGACCGGGCAGTTAGTTGCCTTCGGTAAGAAGGGCACACCATCGCTCTCACGACTTGCCACGGGGGTGTTGCTGCCTTGGTGTGCTCATGTTCAGCGGGGTCCTGACATGTGAAGATGTGAAGTCGCCCCTGATGGCGCGCACGGGTGGAGAGTAGGAGAGAGCCGGCGAGCATGAAGCTTCACATTTCCGTGAGTATTCTTAGGAGTCGCCGTGCCTCTCCTATGGGTACCTCACAATCTTTTGAGTGTCTTGGTCTGGCTATGGCGGAGTCATCGAGGCTGATTCGGCATCGTTGGAACTGAGGGCAGGGAATGTTGATGAGGTGTCCGAAGTCTGCTGGACGCAACATGAGGGCAGAAACAAGATGCCCGTGTCGAAATCAGGTACCATCCAGGCGACTTTGTCGCCTCATTGGAGTCGGAAGTGAATCTTCCCAATCTTTTGGTCGATCCAGGCCCCTCTCCCGCAAAGTTGGCTCTCTCTGGTCACGGATCAACTCCTGGTAAGTCTTCAAAAGCCACCAAATAAGACTTACTCCTACGTCGACCAACTTAAGTACAACTTCTCTTCTCTCGTTACGAACAACGGCATATCCCCAGCCAAACCGGGCGGCGGTGAGTATGACTTTGGGTTCCAGCACAGAGCATACATAGCCCGGCGGAATCTCAACATGAAGTTTCCGGGGGAACCAAAAAGCTCTCGTTCTGCTACGGATGTATGCCTAGCAAGTAGAAGTAAATTCTCAAATGAACCCCGTGTCAGTGAGGTTAGATCAGTCCGTGATCCCCATACAGCCTGAGTCCCGGGCAGTTGGATCGAACCCGGGCCACTGGAAGATGCAGCTGCAATCAGCTGGCGACGATAGGAGTCGCGAATTGGGAGGCGCATTAACCTGATCAGGGATGCCGTCATTTGCTTTAAAATTAGTGCCGACGATTCCGGTGCTGATTTGGCCCGCCGCGATTACGGCCGCCTTAACAGGCTGACGGTGGGTAATGCGACAAATCTGCTGCTGAAAAGTCGCCGACAGCGGTGGGTTTTGTGGTTCTCGCGTTAAGAGCCTGCTAAGTTTTGTTGGTTCCCTCGTGGAGTTGAGAGCCTCAGTCCCGCTGAATTCGATGATCTGTATCAGAGCCCCCCTGAGTGGTCGGTGACGGGCCGCCGTCTCTGCTCCGTCCAGTGTCCGACGAGCCCGTCGTCCGCTGCGGGCCCCGCCCACCTCACTTTGAGGTCCCCTGTGTCGTCGGATTCAGGGACCCCCTGAGAAGGCACCTCACGCGATCTCCGGGCGCCCATTGGTCCGAGCTTTTCAACGACACTTGGCATTTCTTACCCCTAAATTCTTCATCGTGAGAATACGACCGCGGCTGCATCAGAAACACGTCCTCTCACACTCATTCCGCCGCCCATTTCACCCCCCGACCCGGGCACACGCCACCCTTTCCCTCGTTTCCGTGTGTTCTTCTTTTCATTTCTCTATAGTCATTCCTGCTTCTGTGTGACCGCCGCCCTTCATTGATGGAAGCCTCGCGTCCCAAGCCGCCAAATGCCGTCGCCCCTCCACTAGCGGATGGTGTTCACAACGAGGCCTCTTCGAGCGACGAGGAAGAGGGGTTCGCTACGGTCAACGGCGCCCCGCGACAGCCCCTCCGCGTCTGGCCCATGACTGACGCCTCGAACCGGAGGACCTGGTCGCGTCTGCCCGACTCAGACCCGGCCTACGCCTCGGACACGCTGTCATCAGTCGACGACCATGGAATGCCACGGGGCCGGTGGGCCAGGTTCACCTTCTGGTTGCGGTCGATGGGGACCTCGTCCTGGGTCAACGTGCTGCTGATCTTCGTGCCATTGGGCATTGCGAGCTATCTGCTGCATCTGAGCCCCATCCTAACCTTCGTTCTCAACGGCATTGCCATCGTCCCGCTGTCTGCCCTTCTCACCGACGCCACGGAGAAGATATCCAGTGATGCAGGCGATACTGTTGGGGCCCTGCTGAATATCAGCTTGGGTAACCTGGTCGAATTGATTATTCTGTAAGTGCTTTGCCCCAAATATGTGGGAGAACCTGTAACTGACCGTCGTCCAGAATGTGAGCCCTGCCCGAGCCATCGTCGTCGTCTGTCTCTCTGCTGACCCTCCCAATAGCGTTGCTCTCATTGAAGACCAAATTCGCATCGTTCTGGCGTCCATTTTGGGTTCCATTCTGGTCAACCTCTTATTAATCCTTGGCTCTGCTCTCCTAGCGAGCGGCGTGTCCCCCAGCGAGCCCATCTACAACACCGCAGAGACGCAGCTGCTGAGCTGCCTTCTTTTCGTGTCCGTCTTTGTGTTTCTCATGCCGGTAGGTCGTTCGCTCAACTCCATTGGCGGGATACGTGCTGATTCATTCATATAGACGGCCTTTGACTATACATATGACCACTCTGGAGCAGACGGCGCCATTCTTCAGATGACCCGCATGTCGGCCATCATGGTTCTGCTCATCTACATCCTGTACTTTGTCCATGAGTTGAGAGGCCGTCCGGACCAGAGGCACCAGGCCGCGACGGAAATGTTTGACATCGAGAGCTATCAGGCTGTGATAGCCGAGCCTCAGGAGGGCAACAGGAGTCGATCATCGTCGATTTCAACAGTATTGGCGCCCCGAACCGTTCGATTCGCCGACCAAGGCCTGCGCCATGTCAACACGACAACGACCGGAAAGCCCACCGAGCAAATCGAGATGGAACACCTAAACGGCATCGCACCCGAGACACAGGACACTGGCGCCCCCGCTGCGCCGGCCCGCCCTGGCATGGGCCCTCGCCAGTCCTCGGCTGCGCGAACTCGGCGTCATTCTCGCTCCACATCGTCCATCTCACTTGGCTCCAGTCGGGGTCGTTCCAGCCACGAGTACACGGCTGGTGACGCCGAACGGCCTCACTCCAGGTCTGGAGGGCCACCCCTCCAGATCCTGCTCGATGGGCGGCACGAACTCGAAGGCTTGCGGCGTGTGCATCACCCACCAGCCAGGCGGCCCAAAAGCGATCGTGCCGGTTCGATTTTAGTACTCATAGCCACATCGGTTGTCATGTCCTTGTGTGCCGAGTTCCTCGTCAGCACCATCGACGACGTGACGCATCAGGGCCACCTCTCCGAGGCTCTCATCGGTCTGATTATCCTGCCTATCGTGGGTAACATCGCCGAGTACGTCACGGTGGTGACTGTCGCCGCCAAGGACAAACTCGACCTGGCCATCGCCGTGGCCGTCGGGTCCGCCATCCAGATCGCCCTTTGCGTGACGCCGCTCACTATTATCGCCGCATGGATCCTGGATCGCAAGCTGGCCTTGACTTTCAACTTCTTCGAGATGGCGACGCTGCTGGGCACGGTGTTGATGGTCAACCTGCTCATCCTCAGCGATGGAAGCAAGGCATTGAGGGCCAACGGCCTGAAGGGGTCGTTGATGTGTGCTTGTTACGCCATTATTGCGTGAGTTGGACATTGTCTCCCTGTCTTGCAAATGCCCCCGAGCACATACTGACAGTTGACACAGATTGGGAGCCTTCCTTTCGCCTCCGCCGAAAGACCAATAGAATTAAGAGGTTCCGGCTAATTGGAAAAGTTGCTAGGTGCCGCCGGGGTCATGATTGAACGGCAGGGCAACCCATATGACATCTGCGACTGGAGCATTTGAGCGTTGAGCCCAGTGGGTGGCTGGAGTTGAATACATGGCCGGGGTTGGGCAGGCCAACGCGAACAAGACGGTTTGTATAGAGATCCGGCCGCATTCTGGATCGCAGGCGTATTGGTGAACAATCCATAGATCTTGTAATTTGAGTCTTTCGCCATCTGGTGAGCTTGTGTTCTTGATGTTGACTGAGGAAATGGCACTTCGAGACTCAAAGGAGACGGGAAGCCGCCATGGCCGCATTCAGCATTGGATGGTAAGAGCGAACGCAAGAAATCCGAGTGGGATGGAAGGTGCAATGAATGGCGATTGAATGGGAAGCGGAGGTGACATCATGGCGATGCAACTTCAGCTGGGAGAACCACTGAACCTTCACCACGAAATATTCAGGTCTCCCATCATTCCCGCGAAACCACCAAACGGCATTCCTCCATTTGACCGTTTCCTCGACGACAGCCATGGTACCGCCCGTGACATCCGCCTTCCACCGATCGATTCTCACACTTCTGGCCATCATGAGCCTCGCCGCCGCCCAAAGGGAGCAACACGTCTTGTCCAACAACAATGACATGTCCGAAGTCTATGACAAGTGAGTCCGGGTCGTCTCTCCAGAGAAGCAGCACGACTGACAGCGCATCGAGGCTCTCTATTGCCAAGATCATCCCCGATGTCATCAGCGACTTCCAACCAGTCCTCGGTCTCAGCGCCAAATGGAAATCCGGCACGGCATCCCTCGGCAACACCCTGAAGCCTTCTGACCTCCAATCCACCCCATCCGTTCACCTCGAGAAGGCCGAGCCAGAAGACGACCTCGCCAAAGGCATGACCTACGTCCTCGCCCTCACTGACCCAGACGCGCCATCCCACGACAACCCCAAATGGTCCGAGTTCTGCCACTGGATCACCACCGGCATCCCCGCTCCGCCAGGCACAGAAGCGGCCATCACTGACCTCAAAGACGTGATCGAGTACAAGCCACCCGGCCCGCCGCCCAAGACCGGCAAGCATCGGTATGTCTTCCTTGCCTTCGTTCCGGCGAATGGCACCACAGGGGAGCTGCACCTAAGCAAACCGAGGGAGCGGAAGCACTGGGGCTGGGACGAGGCAGGGTACGGCGTTGAGGACTGGGCTCTTGAGAATGGGCTTGTTCCAGTTGGTAAGTGGTCTCAAGGTACAAATGCAACCCATGTGGGCGGGGATGGCTGACCATGTGTGCCCAGCTGCCAACTTCATTTATGCTCAGAATGAGAAACAGTGAGCGTGGCAACTCGATAGCAGCCGCCACTCTGTTGGTAATAGTGCAATGATGAAGCCGAGGATGTTCAGCCCGTTTTTGCGCACCCCTGAGCACCATACGTGATGCTGTGTCGATGATGTTCTCCTCCACTTGGTTCGGGCGGGTACGTGGCATATGATCAGTTCACGAGACATATAAAAGGAGCTAATCGAAGTGATGGGTTTTCAAACACTGTTATTAATCACGCTTACAGATCCCAGTAGTGGGATTTCTGCCCCCTATTACAGCCCACGCTGATCAGGATGGCCACCCGCTCTGTCTATTCACGCTCGATCTGCCGCGGTTTCGATGACCTTCGCTCCTTGGTTAACGGCGTTCGTCACTATGGTCGCATTTCTCCTTGTTCCGCGTACAACTCGCGCAGGCCGATTCTGGGTGATCCGGGTCGATGAAGCAGAATATTCCCAGACTTGTGCACCTCCGGCAACTTCCTGGCGTGTGGTGATATTTTGCTTGTATCTTGTCCGCCTTCGTGTGGGCGTAGCTATTAGCCTCGGGAGTTAGTGGTTGACTTGTACTTACGGAACTTGAGGGGGCTCGAATTGGACAGCTATTCATCGTGGCTGAGGAGCAAATACAGTGGAGGTGGAAAACTCCCGAAACGTATAGAATAACTGGGGGGTAACGTACTATGTGCCAGGGGCGACTATCTTGCCCCCCTTGCAAACAGTGCATCGGCAGCACATCTTTGCCTTCCGGTTGCTTTGCGGTTGAGCGACAGCTGGTGCCTCCCCCTGTTGAGGGCCTGCTGGAGGTGCAGGTGGCACAAGTGAAGGGCCATCCAGCTGGAGAGGTGGCGAGCCCGGAGATGGGGGTGATGGACGTGATCCAGATGAGGCGGTTGCCGAGGAGTTAGAAGGTGAGTCCGACCTGGGGTCGGGGCCAAAACCTTGGGCAATCATCCAGTTGTCCACCTGAGCCAGCACGTACCCAATGCCGGGGATGGTCCTTGTATTAGGCCGCTCCTCAAGGGGGGGTGCCTCGCCCAGCAGGGACCATATGTGAGGGAGGCGTGGGGGGTTGGAGTCGTGCCGGGCGAGCCCTTGATCTGGCCCGGAGTATTCCATAGTGGCTGGTGGAGTCGAGGGGCTGCAATATCCCTGAAGAAAAATACCTTTAGGAACGGATGATGGTTTGTTGGACTAAGAGTTGGGTGGTTAATGGGGATGGAAAGTTGACTGGGATGCATTCTTGATGACCGGGTTGTTGCTCTAGTCACCTTATACCGACAAAAGAATCGTGATGAGAGCAGGACCAACCTAAAAGGACTGACGGCTGCTCTCCAGAACCTTGAATTAAAAGCTACTCCCGGAGATAGGATTCGATACGCTATGGTGGAAGCCACCGGGCATCATTGGGGCTCTCCTGGGTCTCTGAACCAGGAAGTATGACATAGTTTCCCTCATAAGATACATACGAACGAGTTAATAATGGGTCTCGCTTGCCTGTAGGTTCGATGGTATTTGTGACGAGGAGTCCAGAGAAGGACACCGGGGGAGAGGAGGTGCAGGACCGCCCCAGTAGTCCCCGGTGCCTCCCGCTCTACTACAAGCATCGCGAGTACCCTAATGGTGTTTGAAGCTTATTTTCGGCGCTGGAGACGTCTGGATTTACCAACGTCCGGGTGCCGGCATTGTATGGCGGACGAACCACTCAAACAGCACCGTGGACTCAGCGTTCCAACGGACCCGAATTGGATTTATACGGGAAACCGCGAGTGAAAGCACAGGTTGACCGGCATCAGAATTTTTAATCAGCGAATGGATCGGGGAAGGCGGGATTCATCGTCGAAATGAAATGCTTTTGACTCCTGAGTAGAGTTGTCGTGCTCCATAAACTCCCATCTATCATCAGCCATTAACTTTCAGAAGCCACTCAACCATCAGGACGCCGTGAAGCAGGCAACCAACCGAGTCTTCGGAAACCAGCAGCAGGCATGGGCCCAAAATCGAATTCTCCTTCAAATGGACGACACCAATAGTAATTGGATCGAATTCAGCGACTTTCCCAGTCTTTGGCGGCGCTTTCCCGGGCAGGGAGGTACGTGCTTACATAATCACAGCACTGGTTGCGCACCGCATTCCAACGAGGGAACGGAACTGAACATCGCGGCGCTCCATCCCACTTGCACCACCCCACGCTCGGGAATCGCAAAGTTGCCGCGACAGCACTAGAGAGGCCCTGACACGTTTCTGGCGACTTCAAGTGCGTAATGGCAACGTCACGGTCCGGCCCATGGATCGATCTGCTTCATCGAACTGCTTGCTGATGCTCGTCTAGACCGCTGTCTGCCTCATCATCGCGGAACTGATGGAGGCTCAGGCCAGCCTCCCAGTCGGGTTGCCTTGCCCGGATCCTACCCAGAGCTACTGGCAAGACCCTCCAGACGAGATCGCGGATTTGCGGACATCAGCCCTTCCAGAGACGTCGGACGTTGTCATCATCGGTAGCGGGATCACCGGGGCGGGGGTCGCATGGCATCTCCTCGGCCATGAGAGTGAAAGCCACCCGCCTCAGAAGATAGTCATGCTGGAGGCTCGTCAGGCATGCTCTGGAGCCACAGGTCGCAACGGGGGGCACACCAAAGCAGCATCCTACCGCACGTTCCTCGGGCATGCAGACGCGTCCGGAACAGAGGCAGCCTGCCAGATCGCCCGCATGGAGCTGGCCAACATTCGCGCCGTTCATGCTTTTGCCAGAGAACATGACCTGAGTTGTGAAAGCCGGCCGTGCCAGACGGTCGATGCCATCTATGACCCGTTGCAGTGGCAGCAGGCCCACGAAGCTGTTGCCGCAATGAGGGCCGCCATGCCCGACGACGACGCCTCGAAATACCGATTCCTGACACCGCGGGAAATGGAGGAACGGTATCATGTGGCTGAGGAGGGAGTCTGTGGGGGAGTGGAGTACGAGGCAGGGAGCATTTCTGCATACCGCTTCGCCATCGGGGTGCTGAAGCTGTGCCTCGCCAGGGGCCTGAACCTTCAGACCCAAACGCCCGCCACCAAGATCACGAGGCTTCCGGAGGCTGGAAGCGAGCATCAATGGCTCATTGAGACGACTTCCGGGTCCATTCGGGCGAGGAGAGTAGTCTTGGCGACAAATGGATACACTGCATACATCCACCCCCGTTTTCATGGCATCATTGTTCCGACAAGGGGCCAGGTTACCGCCCATCGACCGGGAGACAACATGCCGGCGGCGGGCTTGGCTGGGACTTACAGCTTCATTTACGAGAACGGCTTCGAGTACATGATCCCCAAGCCGTCTGGAACATCCCACGCGGGGGACATCGTCATGGGAGGCGGTCTGGTCAAGGCCCCCCACGAGGGGCTGGGGGAGTATGGCACCACGGACGATGCATCTGTCAATCCCATCATCACAGAGTACCTCTACGAGACCACGCCGAGATATTTTGGGCCTGGCTGGGGCAGGGACCACCCGGATGGAAGAATCCGCAAAGAATGGACCGGGATCATGGGGTTCAGCCCGGATGGTTTTCCTTTTGTCGGGCAGATGCCAGGAGAGGACGGCCTGTGGGTGGCGGCAAGCTTCCAGGGTCACGGCATGGTGTTCTGCTGGAAGTGTGCGGAAGCATTGGCGGGCATGATGCTCCAAGACAAACCTCTGGAAGCGCCCGCCTGGTTCCCGCCGGCTTTTCTGGTCACCGAGGACCGCCTGGGCCGCCGATTCGAGGGCGTTTCTCATGCTGCAGCTGAGAGCACCTCCAAGCCAGGCCGAGATGCAGATGTTATTCAATGAACCAACTCCCCGCACTATTGGCCTGGTCACCCGACCCGACAGAACGTCGATCTTCGGGGCCATCTGGGTAACCCAGGCCGTACCAGAGCGCTGGTTCGTGCGTGAAGTGGATTTTTCTTGCGCGGTAGGTGAAAAACGACATCCCGCAGAAGCGGAACAGAACAGCCAGGGGCATGGCGCACGCGATTTGTGTCAACATCCTCTCTGAGCTCAGATTGCATGCATGCAAGGAAGAAGGAGAAGTGAGCCGTCAGGTAACACTGCATCGACCAGCTCTTCCTATTGCGTCCCAGGGCGGCGGACAGAGACGTCAGGCGAGCTCAATCAAAAAGAAACGAACTGGCCGCACGCCAGTCGACCCGGAAAACTCGTGCCATCCCCCCCCTTTGGCTGCCGTCTGACTCGACGCGAGGAGACCTGGGGAGGTTACATCACCTGCATCCGCTAGGCCACTCTGCAGGACGGAGCGTACATGCAAACAGCAGAGATGTGTGACCGCCACCAACCGGCTGAATCCACGCAGCCTTCCCGCCCACCGGGGAGGTGCTCGCCCAGCAGGTCGGGACATGGCCGAAGAGCCTGGACTCTTGCAGAGGGATGGAGAGCTGACTCCAGCCGTGGCTGTCGAGGCTGACCAAGTAGGTGGCCCTCGATGAATCGCGAAATCACACAGCGACAAGACAACAACCACAGCCACGCAAGGCTGCGCTCCTCCTCACTTCTTCAAGAGCAACACCAGTCAGTCGGATGCCGCGGACCCGAGATCCTGGAACCACTAATTGTCCCGGACACGGGAGTGATGGTATTGGCCTTGCCGCGCGTTGCTCATTTGCCTCTTGTGAACAGTGCCGCTGACCTGCAGACCTGGGCCATTTTCCATCTGCAAGAGAAGGGGGGTTTCGCACAAATCACATCGCTTCCACGGTCATTGCCGAGCCTGTACCCATACTCATCCTGTCCCGAACACCTGGATCCAACTTGCCAGGCACACCAGGCTCACTCAAAGAGGCAGGACAATCCAGGGTCGCATCACAGGCAAGGGCTGCGAGGAAATGACTGGAAAAATCCTTCCGGGATTGCAGACTTGTGAGACGGGCAGACAGGCAAGGTGACATGGGGCCACGGACTGCCTGACTGACCAGACCACCCACCTGCCAGCGGCCTTCGGGGACGCACTACGGTGAGAATCGAAAAAAGCAAGGGTGTGTCGATCGCCACAACGGACTGTCGCATTGAGCGCCTGTTCAAACGGCCACATCAGCCCGCTCTGGACGGGAGATCTGCCGAGGCCTGGCTCCGGAGAACGGCGTCGAGTCCATGTGAAGCAACAGGAGATTGTTGTTCTTGCGCTCATATCTTCCTGACCGTTAGTCCAGCTGGCCGGCAGCGTTCACTCTGTGTACGAGGAGGGTTCCTTTTCGACCTCGGGCACAGCAGGCCCGGGCTGCTTCAGGGCATGCAGGCCAGAGGCGACGTGGTATTACTCGAACTCTCGAAGGGATGGATGGCGAACCGTGTACTCAGTGGATGGGGCGCATCGACGCATGCCCAGACGCAGAGTCTTGCTGGCTCTGCAGAACCTCCCTCCCAGGCAGCTCGGTCAGGGCCTGCATCGGGACACCCTTGACCCGAAATGAGGGAGACCCAAGGTGCTGGAATCAACGAGCAAGTCATCTTCCAGCATGGCGTGTCTTCCAAGCACGCACAAGGAGACAACAAACGGCGGCGTCGAGGACATGGTTGGGGAATGACCCGGCTCTCTGTTCCTCCGCCCCCTGGTCCCTCCTAGCAGGGGTCACTCTTGGCTGTGCCAGACCGCTGGAAATTCCGGTCTACCCGCTCCCTCAGCGCCCACCGTAGGGGAAAAACGACAGGGTTCGTCCTGTCCTGCCGCTGTGGGCTCCCGTTGTCTTGGGGTTGCAGGGAGTCTTGCATCGCCAACGGTTACGACCGTTCCACTGACGTGGCTTTTCCATCCTCTCGAGACCACCTGGACGTCTCGCGGGCAAGTCAAGGCAAAGCAAGGCAAGGGGGCAGCGGTCGTTCCACCCAAGCTGCCGGATTCAGTCCGAACTGGGAGGCGCCCCGAGGAGCTGGGTGTGCTGATTGATATGTTGCAAGGGAGAAAAATGTGCCAGCAACCGAGACGGGCGGATCTCATGACCTGCTCCCCGTCCCCTGGGAAAACCCAACAGCTTGGGACACCAGTCACAATGACCAGGATCTGGCTTGCCGGCTGGCTTCCGCCCCTATTCTCTTCTCCAGCACCTCCCGAGACCCTAAGCCATCTTTGATCCTCGCATGTCCGGGGGGGGATGAGAAGGATTTCTGGGTGCCCTCCCCTCCCCTCCCCTCCTCCTCCGTCACCAGACAAACACCAAACCAGCCACCATGCAGCTCGTTCCGAAATAGTAAGTTGACAAGAACCAGGTGGACGCCGGCCGGGAGGACACCCATGGGCTCGGAGGGCGATTCCCCGTTTCTGGTTCGTCGGCTGATCTCTGTGTTCCCGCAGCCCTGGCGCAAGCCACGGCCTGCCAGCGCACTCCAGTCCCCAATTCTCGGAGGCCCAAAGCTGGTCCTGACCGTCACCGCCAACCCGTTTGGCACCCAATCACGCGCCGCATCTCAAGCCAGGTTCCTCTCCTCTGGGATTCCGGAGTCCTGGATGGGCGTTTGAACCCGACAGTTCGTTCGGCGGGATTCGCTCCCCCCTCCATTACCCGTCCCTCCCAACACTCTCGACAGGCCCCCGCTGTGGAACAATGCGCGCGCGCTGCTCTTGTCGGCATCCAACCGCCTGGCTTTTCTGGGTTTCTGGGTTTGTGAGGTGTGTGTCTGTGTGTGTGCGGCCTGCAGCAAGCCGTGGGCATTGCTTCTGGAGCTGCACTAGCCGGTTCCCGCTCGTGGTGTTCTGGTTCTGACTGGGTCGGCAGATCCTTGTGAATGGGGGCCGTATATATCGTCGGCATGCCTCCGCTACATCCGCCGAAATGAGCCGGCTGGAGGTCATCTTGGAGTCCAGACGTCTTGTCTCGACTCGTCTCGTCACGTCAGGCAACCAATATCAAACCGCCGCCCGTTGCCTTGCATCTCCTCTTGCTCATTTCCCCGTTGCCCTGCCTCCCCAAGCCGTCATCAGCAAGCCAACCCTTCTCGGCCATTCTCTCCCTGGATATACACCATTGCCGGAGCTCAGTCTTGAGAAGGTCAATCTGGACGCTCTCAAACAGCTTTTGTCCAAGAACTCCTCCGGGTCGAGATCGGTCTGGCCGTCTCGCCCCTTTCTCCCTTTGTGCCCGGCTTCTCAGTTTCCCGTGTCGGGTGGCCGCCACTAGTCCCGCCGGAGTCTTTGATTGTGAGCATGCCTTCAACCTCATCTCACCCTACCAGGGAGCGAAGTGGTTTCTCGACAGGCACCATCGCCTTGACCCATCGTCCCAAAACATCAAAAGCGCAGATGGCAAGCTCGAGCGCGCCCGAGAAGCGCCGCAAGGTCTCCCAGTCCTCGAGCTCGACGAGTCGCAAGTCCGAGAAGAAGAGCAAGCGGGAGCGGACTCAGGAATCCTTGCCGACACCCGTGGTCGAGCCTTTGGTGTATGAATACGAGGGCGACACGGCGAGCTTGACGGAGAGCGCAAGAGAGCACATCTACGAAAACGGCCTGAGATACCATGGATACCGGCCTGGCTCCTACTCCTTCCCCAACGACGAGACAGAGCAGGAGAGGGATCAGTGGGCGCATAAGCTGAGCTTCGAGGTGTGCGGATCCTTCTTCCAGGCTCCTGTCGAAAGTCGGTTGGAAAAGGGGGCACATGTCCTCGACCTTGGTAAGCCCTGCGTCCACTGAAGTCGACTCAACGAGGACACCCTCACGATCATCGTGGAGGCTGAGGTCCTTTGCTTGGCAAATCACAGGGCTAACTGTCACATCAGGAACTGGGACTGGTATTTGGTGTGAGGAATGTAAGTGCTGGCATCCTACCCTCCTCCTGGGTGGCCATCCCCCCTCCCCCTCTGGGCGATGATGTGCGTCGCATCCCCAATCACCCGCTCGCCCAGGTCGCACAACGGGCGCCACCATCCCGTCCTACCGGATCACTGCTGACACGAACTCTTCCGGCACGTTGCAGTGGCGGACATGTACCCGCGCTCCTCGTTTGAAGGCATTGATTTGTCCCCGATCCAGTCGGCCGAGGTGCCCCCCAATGTCCGGTTCTACGTCGACGACATGGAGCACGAGCACGGCTGGGATTTCAACGGGAACAAGTACGACTTCATCTACCTCCGGCACACGCTCAACTCGGTCCGAAACCGACCCGAGCTGCTCAGGAGGGTATACGAGTGAGTGCCCGTCTTTTCGCGGATGCCGTAATCGCCTCACCGCAATCCGCGTGGTCCCCGAAAATCATTTGCCGAACGAGGGATGACTGATGGGATGCTATTTTCAGACACCTCAAGCCCGGAGGCTACTTCGAGGTGCAGGAATTCGAATGCACCGTCGGCTGCGACGACAACAGCGTCCCCGAAGGCACATCCTATGCCTTCCAGGCCTGGCTCGAGACCCTCGCCGACGGCATGGCCGTGCGAGGCAGTGACCTCATGGGGATCCGCTCCGTCGCGACCGAGATGGTCGCCACCGGGTTCAAGTCCGTGAAGGACGAGCGGCGCAAGTGCCCCATAGGTTCGTGGCCGGCGGACCCGCAACGCCGGTTCTGCGGGACGCTGCTCGCGAACTGCATCCTCACGGGGCTCAAGGGGCTGAGCGCCCGGCCGTTCGCGGCGTTGGGGTGGAAGCCGGCCGAGGTGGAGTTGTTCCTGGTCGGGGTGAGGGAGCATCTCAAGACAACGGCCTTCCATGCGTATCTGCCACTGAGGACGGTGCATGGGCAGAAGCCGAGATAAGCAGGTCTAGTGCCCGTTTTGTAATGTATACATCTCTATGGCGAGGAGCCAGGGCTTGGAGGGTATCACGGTATCACGGTATATGTATTGGAATATTAGCCGCGGGGTGCGCCGGCAGGTCACGACTTTATGAAGACATGACCATCACGTATACATGAGATGGCAAGATACCACGATGGAACAAGACTTATAGACATGGGAAATGCTTTTGCGGTGTCTAGTCTCTCTTGTCTGTACAGATGCTGCCATCCCCGCTGCATTTCGCTCATCCAGCCCGGTCGGCCCTGCGTCGATGCTCGTCGACCTGACCTCGGGGCCGTGACTCTGCAGCGACCTGCCTCCCATGTTACCTCTAGCTGTTTGACTGTCGAATCTAACTCGGATGCTCGCACATGGTGAAAAATGTCTATTCCAGCTGCAGGGCCCTCCTCCGACTGCGCAGCAGTTATTTCCCTCGGAGTGTTTGGTGTACAAGCTGAAATGCACGGGGAGTATGCGAAAAATTCCCCACGCCCGGACGCCCGTCTTGATGCCTTTTTCCGAAACGATACCCGCCTTACAGAGCAGGGGCGGGCTGCCTCATGGTGCGGAAGAAGTCCATGACGCCGGTGTAGACGACGAGGAGGATGCCGCCGCCGGGGCCGAGACGGAGGACCTTGGGGAGGAAGCCCTTGTATAGCGCGGCGAAGCCCTCCTCGCGGGCGACGGTGGCGACGGCGGGCCAGGCCCAGTTGTACTTTGGCGTCTGGCCGGCGACCTTGGGGCTGTTCTGGATGCGGGACTTGACGACGTCCATGGGGGTGTTGAGGATCGTGCCGACGGTGCCGCCGACGGCGCCGGAGATGAGGTCGTTGATGACCTGACCCTGCTTGTTCTCGGCCTTGGGGAGTAGCTGGCGGACCTGGAAGATGCAGCCGAAGTAGCCGGCGTTCCAGAGGATGTGGCGCCACATGGTGGACTCGAGGCCGTTGTAGAGGGCGAGGGGGCCCTCCTGCTTGACGATCTTGGACACGACGTCGAGGCCGCCCTTGTACTTGCCGGCGGAGGCCTTGTCCTGGAGGCGGATCTTGACGAGCTCGAAGGGGACGACGACGAAGGCCTCGGTTGCGCCGGCGGTGGCGCCCGTGAGGATGGAGAGGGACTGGTTCATCTTCTCGGCGCCGAAGGCCTTGCGGTAGAACTTGCCCCACTCGTCGTTGGCGGCGAACTTGGTCGCGCGCTTGGGGGCCTCCATGAGGATGGGAGCGGAGATACCGCGGTAGAGGCGGGAGAAGCTGCGGTGGGAGAGAAGCGTCAGAGGGGGTCTTGGGGGAGAAGGGGTCGGAAGGGGGGGTATGGTGCGCACCCCTCGTTGCGGATGATCTTCTTGAAGCAGTCGAGCATGCCGTTGTAGGCGTCGGCGCCGGTGGCGGTACCGGTCTGCAGCTGGCTGTGAGGTGCATCGTCAGCTATGTCCCGCCCGGGGCTCGGAGGGGGTGGTGGTTTCTTACACTCTAGTCTTGACGACATCGAGGGGGTACCTGCTGGCGGTGAGCACGCGACCTGGAATCGGAGAAGAATCGGCATGGGCTTACATGACCAGAATCTGTCGCGGGGGAAGCGCATTAGCAAGAGAAGCTACGGGGACGGACGGGAGAGAATACTGACCTCCGAGACGCCAGCAATGGCGCCTATGCTGCGGTGTCAGTCGTGATGCGATATCGCAGGGTGAAGCGAGCCATGCGCAAGGAGAACGGACCTGCGGCGAACTGGTAGACGAAAGGGAGCGGCGCGTCAGACATGATGACCGGCTGGACTATAGGAGCGGACGAGTGTCAGCCTTTGAGTTTCGATGCCGTGTCGGGCGCAATTGAGCTCACCAGAGGAAATGCTGGGAGGACGGGCTGGAGATGTCGGAAGTTCAACCAACAATTGTGGGATGCGGACCGGGCGGAATTTCAGAGGCGGTGCCGAGCGACTGGGTCGCCGCTTATCGGGGACTGGCGAGACTCCTGGCCGTTTCTTATCGCGGGGCTCGCGAGTCGCGACGTGGCCCCGCCGGCATTCGGCGCCGGCAAGGGCTCCCGAGGGGAAGTGCTCCCGAGTCAAGCCTGTCAAACCTCGTCCCTGATGTGTCCAGCTTTTCAAGGTGCTCTCTAGTTTGCGGGTAGGTACTTGATCCGGCTAAGAATATATCCAGTCCGGGCAGGTACCTTCGCTTTCATTCTCGACTCAAAAAGGACCGCCACTACTTCGGAAACCATCTTCAGGTTTTGCTACTTCACCCAGAGCTCGTTCCCATCCTTCAAGTCTCTCTCAGGAGATCTGCTGTATTTTCATTCTCGATGCGCTGTTTCCCCCATCTCTTCCTGGGACTGCCCTCTTCTCATGCCCTCTTCTCATGCCCTCTTCTCCCTCTTACACTTCTTGCCCTTCTGAAGCTGGGTCGCCGCCATGGCTCATCAGGGCTCACGTCTCGGTGTCGGGTTCTCTCCGAAAAGTTTTGACAGAACACTCAGTCAATCCAAGTCTGGCCGGCTGACATCGATATTTGACTTGTAGGCTAGGTCGCCCGGCATGACTCAACCGAGCCCGGCCGTTGGATGACGCTGCGTTCCAGTCGAGACAAGGATGGCCCGGCCGAACAGCGTCGAGGTCTGTGTCGAGCTGCAAGACATGGCCTAATCGCGCGGCATGCAGCGGCGGGGTGCAGCGCTACACGCGGGGGAGCTCCCCACCAGAGGACTCCAGTCACAGTGGTATCTGTCCTTGGCAGAGCCGATGAAGGCTGCTTCATTACCTCGTAATGGTGAAATGCCTCAGATGTGATGAGTACTGGCCGTGTTACTTCCATGGCGCCCGCTGAGTCTCGTGACGGCCCACGTTGAGCATGTCCTGGCGCTCATTGCTGGCGCATCATGGATGGGCTTACCCCTGAATTGACGCGTCGGGTAACGTATGGATCATCACAGCCTCTAGCGGTGCATCTTCTGGAGTCCATAATAAATCAACTGCTCAGCTGATGAGGATGAGGCATGCGCCTCTCCAGCCCGAATGCGCAAGAGGTAAACTGAGCGTCCGGCCTGTGGCTCTGGCACAAGCTCAGGGCGCATTCGCTGATTGGCCGCGCATTCCTCACCGGACCTGAGCTCCCGCTTGATCCGGGAATTCACGGCGCCCGGAACGGCGTGGGCTGCGTGGGTCCTAGGTCAAGTTGGGGGCCATGGCTCACCATGGGTCACTTGCTATCACTGCTCGGCGGAAGTAACCAAGGTATCGCGGGGCACACCTTCCAAACTTGACGCGCACAACTCCCAGGCCAGTGTAAGACCAGACCCTCGCCCTCACCACTCGCGCTCGTCCGATCCCACTTCCAACATTCTTCACGCCAGAGTCCCGGCCAACCGTCCACACCTCGACTATATGCCATCGAACCCCGACATCGTCCTGCATCACCTCCTAGACTGCGACATCCGACGACGCGACGAGCTACACTTATCATCCCCAAAACCCGCCAGGTGGCAACCCTAGAAATCGACCACCAACTCGAATCCCCCACACCCGAATATCGCGACGCGCCCTCCGATCCCCCGACGTCCAATCCACCCCCCGCCTCCTTCGCGCGCTCGTTTCTGCTCCTTTAAACACGCCGTGATCCGTCGAGAATCACAGCGAGGTGCAGCCACAAGCGCAAGAAGGACAGGTCTCGACCTCGGTGCTGCCCATGAGTCATCTACTCTGGAAATTCTACTGGGACAATGATGTCGACAAGTTTCGGCGTCTCCTGGCACCGGCCAGTCACAATACCCAGGCACCCTCCAGGAGCCCTGCCATAGGCTCTGGTTCTTGGGGTCACTCCCCCAATGCTGGCGGCCCCGGTACCTCCCCGCGAGCCTCAAAGTCGCGTAAGGTCTCTGGCTTTGGCGCTGGCTTTGGCGGCTCCAAGGGATCGCCGTACGCCCTGGGCAAGGCTGAGGTCAACAGTCGTGATCATGCAGGACTGACAGTCCTCCTGCGCGCCTCGTCGTCCCCTGCGCCCTCGGCCGTCAGCTTTGTGGAGGCTCTTCTTGAGCACCCTGCCTTGGATCTCCACGTACAAGACCCTGAGAGTGGCTGGAACGCCCTCCACAGGGCTCTGTATGCTGGCAATATCTCCATTGCCCGTCTTCTGCTCGAGAAGGAGCGCAGTTTCTTGACCGAGCAGATCCTGAGCAGTTCCGTGGCCAAGGTCGGGCAGCTCATCAAGACCAAGGACCACGAAGGCTACAGCCCCTTCGACGTATACAACTCGACAATTGCCGTGCGAGACTTGTCCAAGTCTCTCGATGTAGACGACGATTCCGACGCTGCCTCCGACAGCGGCGCAAGCTCCAACGGCGATTATATCCTGGCCAGATCCGTCGCGGCACTTGATGGTGTTACAGAAGGCGAGGAAATCTTCATGTTTGGAAGCAACAAGAACCTGTCCCTCGGTGTCGGTGATGAGGACGATCGGCAGTTCCCAGAACGGGTCAATCTAAAGAGGCCGGACCATCTCCTGAGCAGGTTCCTTGAAGAATATCTCGAAGAAGCCAGAAACGATCCGGCCCTGGCGGCGTCTGCGGCCCTCGTTGAACCCGACGATCTAGGCCAAATCCCTGCTTTGACGAAACACAGGCCGATGAGGATTCATGATGCGGTCCTCTCAAAGTTTCACACCGTCATCCTCACTAGCGACCCGGTGTCCAATATGTACATCTGTGGCGTTGGACGCAGCGGCCGCCTCGGGTTAGGGGACGAAAACACCCAGTTCCGCTTCACTCCAGTGCAAAGCGGGCTTCAGGACAAGAAGGTCGTGCAAGCCGCACTTGGCCAGAACCACACCATGGCCCTCACCAGCCACGGCGAAGTGTGGACTTGGGGCTCCAACGGCAACTCGCAGCTCGGATACACGCTGCCCCCTGCTCGCCCGGATGAAGAGCAGATGAGCACGACTCCCCGGCAAGTCTTCGGCGCCCTGAAGAAAGAGACCATCCTCGGTGTCGCAGCGTCATGTGTGCACTCGGTGGCTCACACCGCCACGTCGTTGTTCTGTTGGGGACGGAACCTGGGCCAGCTGGCCCTCATGGACGCTGACTCGAGGTCTCTTGAGGTCCAGTCAACACCCAGAAAAGTTGCTGCATCCCTCTTCTCCTCCAACATCGTAGCCGTGTCCGCCATCGACAAGGCCACCACATGTCTTCTCGAGGACAGCTCGGTGTGCGTCTTCACCAGCTACGGCTACAATTTTGTCAAGTTCCCAGTGCCGGATGTGTTCGCAAACCAGCAATTCACTCCGAGGTCCGTGGCGACGCGTTACGATTCCTCAAGGAATGCCATCAAGTCCATATCTTCTGGCGGCGAGACCATTGCTGCGATATCTACCAGGGGCGACCTTTTTACCATCTCGCTGAATCATAAGGCAGAAGCAGCTCCAGCAGCAACATCTACGACCAACCCTGCCAAGATCAAAGGAGCGCTCACTACTCCTCAGTGCATCTGGAATGCACGCAAGGACGGGGTCAGGTCCGTCAGCGTTGGTGAGCACGGCTCGGTCATTATCTGTACAGAATCAGGAGCGGTCTGGAGGCGCATCAAGCGAGCCAAAGCCAAAGACGCCGGGCCCGGCTCTGGGTCTGCCGGTCTAAGGCGCAACGACTTCAAATTCCAGCGTGTGCCGGCCGTCAACGACGCTGTGACGGTCCGTAGCTCGACTTTTGGCGCATTTGCCGCGATTCGCAAAGATTGCGATGTCATGAAGCAGCAAATAACTGTCGACCGACAATCACTGGCCAAAGACCTGGCTCCTCTTTTGTGCTTGCGAGGCTTCCGAGCCTCGGAAGCGGCCACCAAAGACAAGGATATCCTCAAGTTCTGGAACAACCAGGACCTGAAGGACCGGATTGGCGAGCTTCCCTATGAGCTGCTCAAGTCAATGGACCTCGATGCCGATCTTGTGCGACACATCACTTTCAACGCCTCTCATGCTCAAGGCGCAGATGTCCTCGTGTCCACCACTTCGTCCCCCGACGTGGCCGTTCCGGTCCACGGATGGCTGCTGGCCGCAAGGAGCCCGGTCCTGCGTGGCATTTTCGCCGAGTACCGCGCAGAAGGCGAGTATGAGATCCCGGATACGTTGATGCTCGAGGAGCATCAAGGCAAGACGCTCATCAAGTTCCACGCTCTGGATCTGCTGTCGCTGGTCAATCTGGTGGTGTATTGCTACGATGATACCGCTGTGCCAGCCTGGAATTTCACCCGCCAGGCTCCGCCCCTGGCGTACCGATACCGGCAAATCAGGGCGGAACTCATGAAGCTTGCTGCCAAACTTCAGATGATGAAGCTCGAAGCAGCAGTTCGCCTCCAGACAACAGTCGAGAAATCGCTCGACCAAGATCTGCGGTTGGCGATCGAGGACCCTGCCTTCTTCGAGGATGCGGACGCTATTGTCGAACTCAACGGCGACGAGGTAGCAGTCCACAGCCAACTGTTGCGTCAGCGCTGCGAGTTCTTTGAGGGACTCTTCCATGGTCGTACCGGCGGCATGTGGCTTGCTGGCCGCCAAGATCTGCTCAACGAAGAAGAGCAAGTCCGCATCGATCTCCAGCACTTCGAACCGGATGCTTTCCGCTACACCATGCGATTTCTCTACGCCGACGTGGGCACAGAACTCTTCAACGATGTGGTGTCGAGCGATATCGACGATTTCTCAGATCTTGTGATGCATGTCATGAGCATTGCGAACGAACTCATGCTCGACAGGCTCTCGCAGATCTGCCAGTTAGTCCTTGGCAAATTCGTCACTTCCAGAAACATTGGGCTGCTTTTGAACGAAATCAGCCCATGCGCTGTCACGGAGTTCAAGGATGCCGGGCTGGAGTATGTCTGCCTACAGATGGAGACGATGCTCGAGAACCATTTCCTGGATGAGGTCGACGAAGATCTCCTGGAGGAGCTTGACGATATTGTCCGGCAGAACCAGGTCGCCCGCTACCCATTTGTACGAAGTGGTCGAGCTGAGCGGCTTCTGTACGAGCAATGTCCAGAGCTGATCTCGGACATTGAGGAGGAACGCCAGATCCGCGTCAAGGAGATGGCGTACAAGGCTTCCCAGAAGGACGATGAAAGGAAACTCTCGACTTCCCTCAAAGCAGCCCGGTTCGGGAGCCTGGACGATTTGTCTGGGGCTGTGGCACTCTCCGAGACAGCTCGGCGCAAGTCCAAGGCTGGCCGCAATGAACCATTCAGTCCCGTACTGCGACCGAAGGAATCAAAAGCGGACCTCATGTTCGACATGGATGAGGACCACCCCTTGAGCTCCGTCAGCCCCGCTGTCTCGCCTTTGCAGAGAGCAGTAGATGACAAGTCGGTCCCCGGATTCACATCTCTGCCATCGCTGGCGGCCTCCTTGAAGGAGTCAGCTGGGCCATTGGGAGCTGATGCCGCGCGAGAGGTGGTCCCAAGCTCGACTGCTGCGATGGCTGGCCCATCACCCTCCACTCCTTACCACTCGTCAGCCGGGCTAGGCAAGGGCAAAGCTTCGGCCGACAAGAGGCCCTGGGGAGGATCGGCTTTGCCTACCTCAAAACTGGACTTGCGGGAGATGTTGGCAGCGACGCCACCTAAATCGGCACTGTCGGCGAGTCTTGCTGCACAGAAGACGCCAGAAGGCTCGCCGAGGATCACGCAGCCAAAGATGTCTCAGAAGGAGCGGAAGAAACAGCAGCAGGCACAAGCAGCAGCCCAAGCAGCACTTGAGGCCACAGAGAAGGCCCACAAGGTTGCATGGGATACCCAGAGCCCCGGGAGCAAGGCCGCGCCTTGGAAGCCAGTGTCTGCTGGTACCAAGACGTCTCTACAGGAGGTCATGGCAAGTGACAAGCCAGTACCTGCGTCGACAGCGAACCCCAAGCCCCTGATCGCCGCCGAAACGACGCCCAGGTCAACGCCTCGCCGGACAGCTTCACCAGACACACGGTTTTCGGGCCAGTCCAAGGGTACCAGCTCGCCGTCAGTGCCGACGTCATCGTCCAATCGGCCTTCAGCAAAGCCAGTTGTCCCTCATTCTAAATCCTATAAGACGAATGCGCCAAAACCAGAGCCTGTATTGGGTCTTAGCATGACAGACATTATCGGCCAGCAGAGGCGGGAACAGGAGATTGTCAAGGAAGCCGTTGCGAAGAGATCCATGCAGGAGATCCAGCAGGAACAGGAGTTCCAGGAGTGGTGGGATCAGGAGAGCCGACGTATCCAGGACGAGGAAGCTCGGAAATCCGCCCGAGAGGAGAGGGACAGAGAAGAGAAGCCCGGTAACAGACGTGGACGACGAGGCCGGACGGGCAAAGGCGGCGCGGAGGGAGCGGCCAGTCAGACTGAAGGCCGAGTCGACGGCGGAGCTGCCAGCACAGGGAAGGCAGCTGGGTCATCCGGTAACGCCAAAGGAAGAAGCAGTCGAGGCAGAGGTGGAAAGGGTCCGACAGGTAAAGCCTCGACATAACCAGAGGCCATTTGGCTTTGTACAAGACATGTGCTACTGTCTGAGGAGGATACCATACATTGATTTGGGAGGCCGAGTAATGAGGTAGCATTGGACTACTGGAACAGGGAGATACAGAGCCGGGAGGGTCGCAGAAAAGATGGCCACCCGCGAACCACGTCAACCAGAGTGCCTCGGATCGAGGCTCAGATAATCCAGATGAACTCTCTCTTGACTTTGGAAAACTGATATGGCCTCTAATCGAACCTGAGGTGACTCCAAGGACTGCCTAATTTGGTAACTTCCAGCAGTTCCTAGGAATACTTATCTGGACAGCAATGTAGCTGAACCGGCCATGTGTTTATGACTGGAGGAGAGTCATTCAGATGTTGATCTATCAGTGGATGGGAGGGAGGGGCGGTGGCATTCGATTTCTGTTGACCATCCACGACTCAATGCTACGGATGAGTGGCCCTGTGTTTTGCGCGGATGCTTATCAGTTGAGCCAGTGGACCATTCCGGACTGGGAAGCACATGCATTCTGGGATGGTGGTGATAGTGCAGCGGGGAGTCGGGGAGTCGGGGACAGGAGAGGGGGCATGGTCGACATCCCGTGTTGTTCTCGCGCGGAAGAACGAGGGAGAGACAGTGCACTGTACAAAAGCCGTTTGAAGCACTGCCAGGATGCACAGTGTGGAAGTGGCCAGCTCAGCCGCTCCGATGACTGGTGATTGTTCCAGCGTCCATCCATGCTTATCGGCCGATGCGGGACCCTGACGTGACCCCTTATCGCGCTGGTCCTTTCTCGTTTTGTTCTAGACGCCAACCCCCAACCGGGGGAGCTCCAAAGCCCGGGCATTCAGCCACTCAAGCCATCCCAAGATGACCTTGGAAAGTCCACTTCTTGGTCTCCCACGCCGCCTCTGCCCCCGGATCGATTCGGCATTCCGCCTGTCGCGGTCTTCTTGGGCTACCTGCTCTTGTTATCTATCCACACATCTATCTGCCCGCGGCAACACTTGTCTACCCTTCGCCCTGTCCAGTCCTGTAAACCTCCGACGCATCATCTCGACAAGGAACATCGAAGCAGCAACCTCGGCCCTCAGGGTATTAGGTATTGTGCTTTGCGCATGCAGCAGGGCGCACATCCGGTCTCCGCACACCAACCACGACACCACAGCTGTCTGCCTGTCCGTCTGCCAACGCCCGTGCCTGACTACGACCTGGACCGAGCGACCTCCCAACATACCCATGTCTCGCTATTAGGCCCGCCCAAGCGTCCTCCTACACCGCTCGAATGCAGCTGACTCGATGACGGCACATTGCGGCTACCTGTATCCCATCACGAGGCGACCCCTTTGAGCAGTACCAGGTGACTCCTCGATCTAATTAGACCCCGGATCTATCTAGTAGCCACCATCCAAACCGAGACGTCAACTGCTGTCGATTCGTCTCGTCTTTTTTCCAGCCTCACCCGCATCCAGCCCCCCCTCACATCACATCACCGGCATTGCGATCACTTTGCCTGGCCGTACATTCTGCCGCCTGCCGTGGTCGGCAACCCATCTGCTGCAAGGCTTAGGCACCGGCTCACATTTCAGGCCATCGAACCAGGGTCTCGCCGGCTAGAGTCAGCCTGCTGTGTTCTCCTACCTGCTCGTTGGTTCGTCTATCACCGGCCTGTCGCGCCGTCACGCTTCCCTGCATTTCCCCGCCGATTGTCGACTTTCGAGGCGTGCATCCATCCATCTATCTGCCTGCCTTTTGGCCTCGACCACCTCCGACCGACTCCTCCCACTCCGAACCTGATCGAAACTCAGACACTACTCGCATCATACGGAATCGCATGGACCTCCAGACTCGATTGCTCCGACAAGACAAGCATGGATAAGCAGGATTGGGTGCATCACGACATCACTTTCGACAACCCTCTTCCTCCCCAAGCCTAAGCCGCTGCCCATCGGCTGCAAAAGGCTGCGGATCGCTCAGAGACCCCTCGGGTCGCCTCTGGAGCTTCGCACTTCCAAAAAGGCCCCTGATACTACGCTCGCTTTGTACGAAACGTCCGGGTAGGCCCGGCATCTTCGCATCATGCATCAACAAGCGAGACCCCCTCCGCGGGTCTCATCGCCAGCTTCATCACCACAAACGAACCCATCCCGGACAAACAACCCTAGGGAAACGACACTGGCTGAACGGACGAGGGCCGGGTCGGGTGCCTCGAACCGCGAGGCGGCCGCTCCACCCCCCTCGGAAGCCGCTCCATCTGCACCCGCATCGGAGCCGTCCGCTGAATCATTCAAGAAGCTCGACCAGATCATCCAGGTACGGTCAGCAACAAGATCGAGGACTTCCGGCAGCTAATCGACCGCAGAACTTCCATACAAAAGCTGCAGCCGTGATTCTGGAGGCTCGCATGAACCTGACGGCCACGCCGCCGGCCAAGGGATCTTCGACGAAGAGGATAAACAAATGGGTAAGAACACTGCGGTGCGCCGGTTGACCGTCGTGGCTCCAGCTAACAGGTTGCGCTCACAGTTTCAACTTGACACCGAAGACTTCGAAAACTTCAAGGACCACCTCCGAGTGTGGAGGAACTGCAGCGTGCACGACGAGAAAAACCCGCCGGCTCTGATCCTCGAGACGTACCTCGATGCGACCCAGATCAAGGCTGGCCACAGCCTTGTCGTGTCGGATGAGGACGGGAAGAGGTGGGATGTCATGGAGGCCTTGAACGCGGCAGGGTCAAGCGACAACAGCCCCGGTCGCGTGGGACAGCCGAGCACCGAGGTGATACTGGAACGGTGGCGCATCGAGCTGAAGATGGTCTCGGCAGAGGATCTCGACGATTTTGGCGTCATTCTGCCAACCATCTACAAGAAGATCATCGTCTTCTTCCGCTCCCTCTTCACCACAGCACGCGTGCTACCCGCCTGGAAGGTGGCCCAATCAGCTATGAACAAGACCGTTCCGACAGCGATCAGGCCGTTGTGCAGGATCAGGGCGGGCGAGCCGGAGTCTCGTGGTGTCGACCGTCTCAGACAGCCATTGTACGACACTCGAGCGGATGTCGTGACGGATTATGTCTTTAGCGACCTGGACGTGCCTGTCGGCCGGCTCGGCGCCTCCGTGACTTATCGCAACGATAACAACTTTCGCGTGGACAGCTCGGAATCGCTGCTGAGCTCGCAGCTCATGGGCGTGGAGGAGAACTTCTTCAAACCCTCGATGCCCCAGCGCATCGGCACTCGGAGGCAGGACAACGTGGAAGTGGGCTCCTTGCCCTCGCACCGACGCGACCGGGACCCGCGAGACGTCCAGCAAACATACGGCAGTCTTTCGACTTTCCACGGAGAGAATGCCCTCGCTACCAGTCCTATATCTGCTCTGAGGGCTGTGCGGCCCCCGGGGTCGGACACCAGTTCTCCTCCCGGATCAGTGCCACGCAGCATCGAACCAAATCCCCCAAGCTCGCTTCCCGTCACGGTTGCGAGACCTACGATGCGTGGCTACAGTGGTGGTGTGCGACGGCCCTCCGTGTCCTTCCAGCCCTTCAAGGCCGGCTCCCTCTCGGCATCTCCAGTACCACGGACACTAGATTCAGAGTCACCTGCGTCCCCGAGCTCGATCGCACGTGCAGCGGGCCTGGCCGGTCTCACACAGCCCCGCAACCGATCCTCGCTCACGGCAGGCATGCCGGCATCGCTTCGAGGCGGTCCTCCGTCAGAAATGCCTGTGGGGTCCCCGCGGCCTGCATCGACCAGTCGGTACAGCAGTAGTTTCACCCATCGGAAAGGGCGCCTTTCATTCGGCGGCGCCAGCAGAGCCGGCGATGACGAACAGGGCAGCAGTGGAAGGGGTAGTCTCGCTTCCTCACTTGCTCAGCCCGGTTCCGGTCTGCTTGCGGAGGTTGGCGGTCACGCCAGCTCTGGATCATTGCAAACAGATGACGATCAGATCTCCGAGTTTCTCAAGGCTCTGGACAGCAAGAAGACGCTCAAGAGCTTTGAGTCGTCAAAGCGTGGCGAGTCGGCCACGAACAAAACAGTGGCGCAGCTGTCCAAGTTCCACGCCATGCGGGACTCGAACAACGCTTTGACAGAATCGATGACCTCGAGCCTGCAGATGAATCGCTCCTCGAGCACGTCGAGTCGTCAGCTGTCCAACGTGCCAGGAATGGCAGCCCCTGCCTCCGTGTCTGTCTCTTCGTCGCCAGGAAAGCCCCTGTCGCCTCACACGCCTCACACACCCGCGGTGCCCTCCCGGTTGAGCGAGAACTCGATTGCTAGATATAGCGCAGGCCAACCGCGTGGAAGTGAGAGGTCAGACGACACCCGCGAGGCTTTGAGTCGGGAAGACACCGTGACACAGGATGGCACAACGGCTATTGATATTCCCATTTCGCCCAGACTCGGCACCCACCAACGCAGGTCGAGTTCGGTTGCACAGCAGAACAGGGCGATGATCGAGGATGACGACGGTGATCTCGCCTTCGGAGGGAATCGAAGCATCAGCCTTGGTGCTGAGGGCGGCGAGGCGCCCACTCGGAGTATGCTGCTGGGCCGACACACAGACGAGGGCGAGGCCTCGGCTGTAAACGACGGATCCTCCTTGCAGCCACCTGCGGAGATCCAGTCCGTTGGCTCGGCAGAGGTGCATCCAGGGTCTTCCGACAGCTCCAAACCGCCTGGTGGTTTGATCTCAGCTCCGTCGAGCTCGCCATTTGGACGACGACGGTACGCGGGTATGGCGGCACCTACGGCGGGCGGTAGGGGCCAGACGCCTCCTCAGTCATCTCGGGGGAGCTTTACGAGCTCGATTACCCGATTCGACCGCGGGGACAACAATAACATGGACGAAGAGCCCCTTCTCTTCGATATGTCGGAGATGGATGCGCAGGGCAGACGCAGCCTAGAAGAGGGACGTGGGAGCGGAAACGCTGGTACTGGTTCCGCAAACCGCAACGAGTACGAGCCTCGTGGCATCTCACGTCGTGGCTGGAGTTGAGCGTCACCCTTGGTCAGGGTGCGTACGGAATGCATGGTTAACGGGGCGGCGAGCATGTCATACACGCATGTTGGCATTGAGGACACGCGGCGATGCTGCGATGGCTCTGCCAGGGTGCGTTGTCGGAGTTTCGATGAGTTTGAGCAGCTCCCTTTTCCTTTCATCATAGCGGCCAGCTCCTATTTTGTGTCGAACGACGAGTCTTTCTGGCGTTGGGAAGGTCACATTGTCAAACCGGAGGTGGTTTGGGTATGGCACACGGAGAGGGAGTTAGGTAACGGCGGTACGGGGTGGCTTTTCACACCAGGAATGGGCTATATAGAGATGTAAGAATGCCAAGTGAAGAGCTTCAAATCTACAGGAATCCATTCCACAGAGTGTCCGGTCCTGTCCATATGATGATGTTGACCGGCCGGAGATGCTTCGGTCCCAGGGGGTTCCAGCGGCCTTGATCGCCACGCCAAGTGCTGGTGTGGCGTCCAGGCTCCGCGGTTAGGTGGCTGTGCAGGACTACGTAATCGGTGCTGATGACGATGTGCGCTTGCTCAGGACAGAGGTCCCCAATCAACGGTCCGAAGGTTCCTTCGCTGCCAAATCAGCATGCGAGTGACATAGCCCAGGCTCCCTCCACGGCTCGCTCTCAGATCAAGGCGAGCTCCCGACCTGACCTCACGCTTTCCACAGCCTCCCCCACTCCACCTCTTCGACTTGTGTACGACAACCTCGACGAATCCAACTTATTCCCAAGCCGCGTGTCGTAGGCAGCTGCTTTTTCTTCTGCTCCTCCTCCTCCTCCTACAAACCAACGTACTCCGCACCCCCCAACCGTCCGACCGAAGCACGCCGAGTCGCAGGCTACTCAATATCGCAGGCACCTGCGATCAGACTCTCTTCCAGGTCTACTCGTCTGCACCCAACCTTGCCTAAGAACCCGTTATCACCTCCCCTCTTGGCAGCTCGTCCGCCTCCAACAAACCCACCATGTTCCGAGCCGCCGCTACAGGCCCCTACGATGAGGGCGTCGGTACGTTCAGCCCCCGTCCACCTGGCCTCTGCCTGCCGGGCCCCTTGCTAACCGTGACTTGCGCAACCAGCCAAGGCGACTGACGAGAACCTCACCTCGGAGGACTGGGGAGCTATCATGGAGCTGTGCGACCGGGTAACCACTGATCAGAACGGCCCCAAGGAGGCTGTCCAGAGCATGATTAAGCGCCTCGCACACCGGAACGCCAATGTGCAACTGTATACACTCGAGGTGAGGGAGCGCATCATTCCTCGCCGACATGGACGGCATTTCAGTTCTTCGCAATGGAAACTAACCAGCGTCTGCTACTGCAGCTTGCCAACGCCCTCAGCCAAAACTGCGGCAAGCCCATGCACCGCGAACTCTCCAGCCGGGCATTCACCGACGCCATGCTCAAGCTGGCCAACGACCGCAACACCCACACCCAAGTCAAAGCCAAGATCCTCGAGCGCATGAAGGAGTGGTCCGACATGTTCAGCAAAGACGCCGACCTCGGCATCATGTACGACGCCTACTACCGCCTCAAGCAGACCAACCCGACACTCCAAGCCCCTTCGGCGCCTCAGAAGACCGGGTTGACCGACGCCGACCGCCAGAAGGAGGATGACGAGCTGCAGATGGCCCTCAAGCTGTCCCTGCAGGATGAGGAGCGAAAGAAGGGCCCCGAGCCCAGCGCTGCCGCGTCTTCTTCCGGCGCCGCTGGCCCTTCGGGCGCGCAACAGGGAGGAGAGCAGCAGTCGACGCCCACGCCTGTGCCCGCTGGAACTACGGCGGCAACGGTCTCGCGGGTGCGCGCGCTGTTCGACTTTGTGCCCTCGGAGCCTGGCGAGCTGGAGTTCAAGAAGGGCGACGTCATCGCCGTGCTCGAGTCGGTGTACAAGGACTGGTGGCGCGGCTCGCTCAAGGGCAAGACGGGCATCTTCCCGCTCAACTATGTCGAGAAGTTGACCGATCCGACGCCGGACGAGCTGGCGCGCGAGGCTCATATGGAGGCGGAGGTGTTTGCGGAGATCAAGAATGTTGAGAAGCTGCTCACACTGCTGAGTACCAGCAACTCGGCCCCGAGGGAGGAAGACAACGAGGAGATTTCGGTACGTTCATGGTCGCGCATGAGGCGGGAGAATGGTACTGACGAGACACAGAAACTGTACCACCAGACACTGGCTATTCGACCAAAGCTTATCAAGCTGATCGAGAAGTACTCGCAGAAGAAAGGTAAGCAGCTGCCGCCACGAAGACTGCTCGGGGACAACTGTGCTAAACGCAAATCCAGACGACTTCACTCAGCTCAACGAGAAGTTCATCAAGGCCCGCCGTGACTACGAGGCGCTCCTCGAGTCGTCCATGTCGCACCCGCCCCAACCTAGCTACCATCAATATGCCATGAGGCCACCCCAGGGCGGTTATCCCGGAGGACCCCCTGGCGCACCGCCTGCTGGTCCCGGTGGCCCTGGAGGATACCCTCCCCAAGGACCGCCTCACGGTCATGGGCACCCTCAAGGGCCTCCTCCGAGTGGAGGCCAGCCGCCGCCGGAGCAGAGATTCTATACTCCTGCGCCGCAAGGTGAATTACCTTGATTCCAGTTTCAATAAAGAGTCACCACGTTGACTGTATCGTTTCCATAGATCAGCCTCAGTACCCTCCGCAGTCCAGCCCCTCGCCCAACTTTCAGCGCCCGGGACCGTCTAACCCGGCGCCCTTCTACGTAGCCGGCGCCGAGGTCCCTTCGCAGGGTCAACCCCAGBCCCAMCCCCCGCCGCAGCAGCAGCAGTATCCCCACCGTGACCCGACGCCCCGTATCCCGTCTGCCGGAAAGCAGCCAGAGCCTATCAACACTTCGTCCCCGCCGCCTCAAGCCAACGCCTATGCGCCGTACGGACAGCAGAACCAGCGGCCGCAGAGCACGTACGGGGCACAGGAGCTGGCGACGTCGGTGTACGATTCMCCCATCGCGCCTCATAACCCCAACTCCGCCGCTACGTATTCCTCTTCTGTTTATTCGCCGGACGAACAATTCGCCCACGCCAGTCAAGCGCAGGGACAAGGGCAGCCTCCGACTCACGGCTCCAGCGTCGTCCCGCCCCCTTCGGCTTACACCCCACAGCAACCACCGAACCAACCGTCGCAGCCACAGTACCAAAGCTACCAGCCCCCGTCGGCGCCGCCAGGCCATGATGCCTACGGCGGCGGTGCGCCCTCTCATGCCCCCCCGCCGGTTCCCACAGGTGCCGCGCCTTCAGCGCCGCCAGGCGCGGACCGGCCCGGCGTGCTCACMCCCCCGCCCCTGCAACCCGGTGGCCCGGCTTACGATGCCAGACAGGGACTGCCGAGCCAGGTTGGCGGTCCGCCTGGGCCGCCACAATACAAGGCATATGTGCCTCCGGGGGCGCCTCCCGCGGGGGATGGACCGAGCGCACCGGCACCGAGCGACTACTACCGCCAGAGCGGGGTGTACTAGAGAGCTTTCCGGGAAGAGCTTGACGGGTGGGGGTTGACTACAGCTACAGGAACAGTAATGCGTACCGGGCGAGGTTCCAGGCCTCGCCGACACATGGACGTGAGCCGAGGGCTCGTTTGGGCGGGTTGTGCTACGGCAACAGGAATCGGAAGGGCTGGCGGAGAAGGCCAGGGACGTGTGGGAGCCATGCATATCTTGCCAGCCTGTACTATACCTTTCTACGACGATCTTGATTTTTGGACGTGATGCGCAGATTTCTCTTTCGGAGAGGGTGCGCTGCTTTGGATTTTGAACTTGGGAGGGAACTCAGGTAACGATGCAGTTCGAAGCTGGTGCGCCGGCTGGTGAATGATGATTCTTATCTCTATCCCGATGTGGTCTCAATGCGGATGACAACCGAGTTCGCTCCCAGAGGGTTGGTTTCTTGTCAGACCGTGTCGGCCGTTCTACCGTCCGCCCGTGGTATGTCGTACTCGTGCTCTTCGAGATATAGGCGAGTGTCTTGTCCGACGTATGTCGCATCGCGTGACAACGTCCAAGATCGAACTCCTCCAGTCGCGGAGAGAGATGTCGACGAGGCTCAAGCCGCTTGCATCACGGCATTGGCGCAGAGGCGTCGGTGAGAGGGTCAGCTCGGACAAACGTTTGGGAATTATACTTATTTTCCTGGGGATGGAAGGGGGCAGTGACATCACAGCTTAGGGGACGGCGTGGTTGGGGACGGAATACGAAGCTTGGCTCGCTTTCTCGGCAGCACGGGGTCGGAGGGGATCGTCAGTGGGCTTGCCGATCCCTGGATTTGACTGCCGTGTGTGGGGTAGGACAGGGAAAGATGGGACATAAAAAGTTGGGAAGACGCTGGCGGTGAAGGGCTTTCTTTAGTGACACGGCATCGAAGAACTCATTTATCTTCTCGTGGAACGGTCTGGCAAACAGTTCTTGCGAGTCCTTCTCATATCTATTATTCTTCACGAGATCACATACCACGTTCCGACAACATGCACACAGCACACACATTCATCCTCGTCGCTGCGTCGGCCCTGATGGCCTCTGCCGGCGTCATCCCCAGAGACGAGCCCACGGCCGTCTGGCAGGCGACCAACTTCAACTGGGGCTCGTCCCCAGGCGGGACGGCGGGGAACCTCGACCTCGTCGGCGAGGAGGGATACATCGCCGGTGCCCCGGCGTTCGCGGCGCGGTGCAGCCCGATCATGGTCCAGCGCGGGTGGACGCCGTGCCGGGCGCCGGACGGCGGGGAGCTCCCGGCCACGGAGCGGGTGGAGATAATTTGGCCATCCGGGCCGGAGCTGGGGCGGTTCTATTTCGGGGCGGCGCATATCTTCCTCAACGCGGACGGGGAGTGGGTGAATGCCACGGCGGTGACTGATATCGAGACGCCCGAACCGCAGGGGAATGCTGCCTTTGACTTTCCCGTGGTTTGCGCCGAGGTTTTGGATGGGGAGCCGCCACGGCCGGAGTGAGGAGCGGGGAGCTGAATCGTGAGACGAGCCTGGAAGGTTTGGGGACAGATAAGGAGAGAGAATGTGGAGATGATATCAATTTGATCCGCTAATATTTTGGGTCCATGAGTGCTTCGCCCTCCTGATCGGCGCCTTTCTCGTTGAGTATGTCATCGTGATGCTGGCCGGTAACTCTCCGGTTAGGTACTATCATGGTCAGCATGTCTGGGCCAGCGATTCATGCCGAAGGATGCTTACCGATGATGTGATAGACCAGCATGACAAGCACGGGTGCCCAGACGGCGGAAGCCAGGACCTGCTCTAGCCCCCAGACATCCTGCTTCCCCTCTGGTATCCGGCGAGTGTAGATGAGAAGCGTGATCCAGGTCCCCAAAAGCGAGATCAGGTTGACGGTACCGTAGAACGCACTGGCTAATTTTGAGATCACCTTCACCCAGGTGGCCTGCCACATGGCCCCGCTGCCGCAACGATAGAAGCCGAGGACGACCAGCAAACAGATTCCGAAAAGGGGCGGCATCCACACCATGCCTGCTACTGCGAAGACGGCTGCCTGGATGGCTTCCAAGTGTGGCAGCAAGTAAGGGCATATTTCTCGGGTCTGCGCGGCCTCCTCCATGAAAGTCTGCTCGGCCTGAGAGAAGCTGATGGCCCAGGCAGCTGTTGAGAGAACGAAGAGCACAGCGTACACGCTGCCCTTAAGCCATCCGCGGCTTGCTGCTGGGACGACGAGCGGCAGTGTAGATGCCAGGAGGAAGAATGACATGGTCGAGACGAAGATGAGCCAGTCCGAGTCCCAGCGCGGAGGGGTTGTCACTCTGAGGACGGTCGAGACGCCGACTGCGAGGTTCAAGACAGCTGCAGTGCAGAAGAGGAGGTCGCTTGTCCTGCTGAATGCCTGGGAGAATCTTCTCTTTCGGCTTGTCGGGGTTACTTCCGGTCCTTTTTCAGACAGCTGCAGCGGCTTTCGTTGCTGGAAGAAGTTGAGGAAGGCCATGATGTAGAACAGCGTGACGAGGGCTGCCGGGATCCCGAAGGCAGCCAACCACTGTGCGCCGTCAGCGACCGCGTCTTCTTCAAACTTTCATACAAAGCAAGTCTTCTTACCCAGAATTGCGGTACTCTGGCGTCGACGGATGAGCACAGGTCCCGTCTACACGAGGGCGCCTTGGAGAGCTGCTTGGCAACTCCATTGAGGAGGTCGTCTCTATGATCCCGAACCCAGCCGTGCCATTTGACTATATCAGCATCTAGGGCAGTGTCATCGGCGACAGGCACGCTGTGCCAAAAGTCGGAGACGACAGGAAAGGGAGGCTCTTCATTGCCGTCAAAGATCCACGACGCGTAGGAGCCGTATAAGCTGCAGTTCTTGGAGATGTCGAGGTCGGCCCAGGCTGGGCTGGACCACGGCGGCGGCCCGAGATCTTGCTTCCGACCCATTACGGGCGGTGTGGGAATCGGAATTGAGGACTTTAGTTTGTTGCGGCCTCACATGAATCAAGGGATGAGAGGAGAGGAAACGCGATATGATACGAAGGGGCAGACGGGCGATGTTCTATTTCAGGGGTTCACTGCCTGGCCACTCACATGTGCATGGCCCGTGCCACCCTGGTTTTTGCTGATGTAAGGGTCGAATGACCTGACCTGACATTGGATCGATCCTTCCTGAACTTCAAGCCGTGTAAACAACGGGTCAGAAACATCTCCAGAACATCGTCTCCGCAGAACTACGGCACACGCCCGCTCCTTTGCCATGGATCTCTTTGTCTTCAGTCGCCGTCAGATTACCTCCACGGGAAGCTAGCGAACCCGCTGCTCAAGAAATCCGGGCAGTGCGACCTGCGAATCCGACCGCCAACTCTCAGTGCGCAAAGCGGAAATCGAGCCTCTGCTGGCCCTGGTCCTTCGTGTTGAGCTGGTAGTCCTCCTGCTGCGCCTTGGTCATGGCGCTCCATTTGGCCTCGCGGACCTTGTTCCGCCAGATATAGAAACCCTTGACAGCATAGAACAGTACGATGTTGAAGCAGCAGATGCCCAGCAGGATCTTGTTGCCACGGCGGTACAGCGGCTGGTCGTCTTCGCGGTAGATGTTGGACGCGATGATGTTTCCGGACTGCACCAGCATGTTGTATAGCGCGGCGCTGACGGCACGCGTCCTCACCGAGTTGCTGTTCTTCGCGTTCCAGCCCACGAGAATCGCGTGGCAGTATGGGTAGCTGAGCAGGCCCGTCAGGAGAGCGTACCGGACCCAGGGATTGGCCGCGGCAGGCAGCACGACGAGGGGCACCAGCCATGCGAAGATCCAGATGTTGGACGTCGAGGAGATCATAGCCCGTTCTCGGAACCTCTCGGAGATGGAGGTCACGATCAGGAGGTTGACAGCGAACATGAACTGCGACGGGATTGCCAGCAGGTTGGCGTGGAAGACGGAGAAGCCGAGCTGCCTTAAGATGAACGAAAGGTACGTGGTGGGTGGCGAAGGGGGGATGTACGTGGTCAGGCCGATCAGGTACAGCGGCCACTGCTCCCAGTCCTTGACGGCGAGCCACAGCTGCTTGCCACCGACACCTTGTCTGCGATGGAGGTCAGTGTGTGTTCTGCACTCCCGCGCGGCTGCGAGGACGACTCACCGGTTGTTCATGTCACCCTTGCTGGGGTCATCACGCAGCAGACGGTTGACCAGGATGAGCTCTTCCTTCTCGGTGAACCAGCCGTTCTTGCCGCGGAACCAGTTGGGCGTCTGGCAGGGCCCGGGGGGCATCAGCACCCATGAGAAGACGCCAACGAAAATGGTTGCGATACCCTCCAGGAGGAAACTGACATCTGGTCAATACGATTCACGATAAGACGATGGTATCGACTCACAGCCAGCGCCAGCCACCCCATCCCGCAATGCCGCGCATCTGCAGCACGCCGGCAGCGATCAAGGAGCCGACGATGTTGGACGTGCTAAGTGCGGTCCAGAACCAGGCCAGGCGCACGGGTAGCTCGTTCGACTTGTAAAAGTACGTGAGCCAGAGGACGATATCACTGCCCACCTCTGTCAGCATGGTTCAGCTTGTCTCGGGGTGCGATTCTTACGGGATGAATCCTCCCATGAGCAGGCCGAGGAGGGCCTTAATGGCGTAGAAGCCGGCCCTGTTGGTCAGGAAGGCCTGGGATCCGGCAACGATCGACCATCCGACGATCAGGGTGGGAATCCATCTGTCGGCACCAAGCTTCTTGCTGATGAGGCCACTGGGCAGCTCGGCAGAGAGGAACGAGAGCAGGAAGATCTGTTTCAAAAGTCAGTGCGTGTCCCTGCTTGATCTTCCACGCGGATACTGACGGTCTGGCCGTAGTTGAAATCGTTGGTGTTCATGCCCAGCTCTGGGAGCATGTTATCGGAGATGGCACGACTGCGCAGCAAACATGTTAGTCGGTCTCTTCTGGGGGCATTGCAGACAACGGCACCGACCTGATGTTCTTGCGGTGGATATCGAGGGCGATGAACATGATCCATGCCCAGAGCATGATGCGCCAATCGATCTGTGGTTTCGGCAAATCAGCAGCTCGTTCGCGCAATGGACCGGGCCGTCTGCGCCACCAACCTTTCTGATGAGCTTCTTCTCGTCCTCGGCACTCCATTGGAAGCTCGGATCGAACCGATGCCGGTTCTCGTACCCGGCTCGCTCATACACCTTGCGCCAATAGTCGGCCGTAACGGGGTCGGCGAAGATGTGGTCCTCGGTCGACCCCAGAGTGTGGCTGCCCTTGACAGCGCTGGCCTCCTCGTCAACCGCCACGGAGGCCGTAGGGCTGGAGTCATCCTCCAGTCTCTTCTCGTCCCGAGTCTCCACCCCGAGGGGCTTCTTCTCGAAAGGGCCGCCCGAAGGGGCAATGCCAGCCATGCTGTCGGTACGGGCCGTGGGAAAGGTGAGTGTACGGGGCCAATAGACGGCGTGCGCTTTACCAATTGAGGCTCAAGAAGCGCGTGTGAGACCTTGGAGTACTTCCGGCGACGTGTGCATCTCCGAGGCGCGCGGAGATGCTCGATTTATACACAAGCTCCCGGAGATCACTCTCGCTGGATGGGCCTCCAGGACAGGCCAAGACTTCTCCCAGCCAGCTTGTGAAAGGCCGCCATGCCGGTACCGGCCGGCCAGTGGCGAGCCAGGGGGTTATCGATGGTGCAATGGATGGGTGGTATTGCGATGAGCAGCATCGTCGCTCGAGAGCTGGAGCCATCTTGGGATCCGCGTGGGGGGATGCAGAGCGCTATGCCAGGAATCGACTCATGCGCTGCTTTGTCTCCGAGCACCTCAGTCTGGGCTTTGGGACTGGGAGTGCTTGGCCTGAGCACGGCTGGCTGTCTGGATCGCCACAAGAAGAGGCCTCTCCGGAATCTCTGGATTTGCTATCTACTCAAGCCTTACATACTGACTCTTCTCGCAGAGCAACAAGCTCCCTGGCGCCCGGCCCGCCTCCGCGCGCGGCACTCGATGCCGGTTGAGATCCAGGGGGCGGGGGTCTCGACGAAACTGAGCCAGACCTCCAAGCAGCTGACATTTCCAACCTCACTGAACGGTTGGGCCGATTCGACCCATAAAACGTGGTAGAACGCATGGCGTCAGCCATGCCATGCGATGGCGACACACAACCAGCGCCGTTGATAAGCCAATGGGAACCAGCTCGAAGCCACCGACCCACTCGCCTGGTAACGACATGTTCGCTTCCAACGTGGGATCGTCTCTCGCTCTCTTTTTTTTCTTCTGGGACATGAATGTCCCTCATGCAGGGTCGTCTCGGATTGTGGGCGTCGACGGTGGTGTTCAGCACATGGGGGAGTCTGCATCCGGAGCCCAGATGTTGGGCGCGGAGTATATGTCGGAGACCTGACGAATCAGCTCAGGAGAGTTGCGGGCGTGGATGCTCAGGTGAAGCCCGCAAGCCCGCCACCGCCGCGATACCAAGCTGCCCGTCTCATTCAGGGGCTTGGTTTTATTCATTCGTGAGTGGCAAGATCCAGGGAGCTGGTCAAGTGGCTGGCATGGCAGCTCAAGCACGCGGTCCAGCCTTCACGTGGCGGACTGACACATGACAAACGTCTTCTGGTCAATGGCATCGTGGCTTTCATTTCATTCTTGCGTAATTACAGCTGGACATTTACAAAACGCTATGGATTGCGAGATCAAGCCTGGTATGGCGTCTCGAAGGGGCGCTCCGCCTGCGGGGTGATACGGGCGAGATGGCGCCTGTCGCCGCTCTGCCAGTCGACGAGGGCCGAGTGCTGTGTGACGCGGTTGTCCCAGACCACGACGGTTCCCTCCTCCCACTTGACGCGGGCCTGGAAGTCGGCGCCGAAGGCGATGTGGTCGTACAGGAACTTGAGGATGGCCTCGGACTCCTCGTGCTTCAGGCCGACGATGTGCCGGGTGACTGCGCGGGAGGATCAGCAAGTGCTCGTTTCATGAAGTCGAAGGACGCGTTTGGAGGACTGTGACTTACACTGAGGGTTGACGTAGATGGCCTTCTCTCCCGTGGCGGGGTGAGTCCGCACGATGGGGTGCTCGTTGCGGACGGGCTCGCGCCTCTTGATGCTGCCCCTGCTGACAGAGGCCTCGACCTGCTCGATGCCGGAGTGCACGGCCTTGAGGCCGTGGAGCCTCTCCCGGAACAGGGGGCTCAGCCTGTTGTAGGCCTCGACGCCGTTGGCGAACAGAGTGTCGCCGCCGGTCGAGGGCTTGTCGAGGATGTACAGGAAGGTGGTGCCCGGGGGCTGCTGCTCGTACGAGACATCGGAGTGCCAGGCCACGGAGCTCGTCCTCGTGGCGAAGAACTTGTCCGCGGACTTGTCGTTGGCGCCACGGTGGACGAGGTGAATCTCAGGGTGGCCCTCGGGGGAGCCGGAGGTGGGGTGGATGTGGTGACGGCCGAAGTAGCCGCCGAACTCGAGGGCCTTGTCGATGGGCAGATCGGCGAAGTCCTGGCCGCGGAAGGCGACGACCTTGCGCTGGGCGACGAAGCGGGCGAGCTCGTCCTTGCCGGCGCTGTTGAGGGAGCTGAGCTGAATGCCACGGACTTCCGTGCCGATCGAGGGCGTCAGGTGTGTGACCTCAGCCGCCTGGGGGAGGAGGTTGGGGAAGGTGGTGTCGGCGTCCACGCCGTGCTCGACGTGCTGGAAGGGCTCCAGGGGAGCATACTTCTGCTCGGGGTTCCAGGTAGGGAGGTAATGGGGATACTGGACGCTCGTGTCAGAAAGAAGGGCCCGGACGATCCAGCAGCACGGGACGGGAGCATCTGCCTGCTTACCTTGGCTGCCTCGAAGCCCTCGCCGCCCTTGGTCTCGGCATCCTTCTCGAAGGACACGGGGGCGAGCGCCTTGTAGGGGCTGCTGTCGGCCTCGAGCCGCAGACTCTGGGTCTGCTTCTCGAGGGTGACGGTCTCGGTCGCGGAGGGTGCCATGTTTGGTTGGTACTGTACTGTCTCGTCTGTTCAGGTCTTGTTGGTCTGTCTAACTCTCGTGGGTTCTAGACTCTGATCCTGGTTCTTCAGCCCGGCAGGTCGAGTCGCCCGCTGCCCCTCGTCACGCATGGTGGCTTTTATAAGTACCCCTCGCCTCACCCGTCCCCGGCATCGGTATCGGTATCGGAGCGTCAGCCTGGGGTCCGGCGATGGTACACTGGCATGGGTCGGATTACGCTCTCCGTGTCACACTGAACTCCCGGCCTTTGTGAAGATCGGCGTGGAGGGGCACGTCCCAAAGCTGTGGCCCGGGGCCTGAGCACTGCGAATGGCTTTCGGTGCTGATGGCGTGCAATTGCGCGATCCACTGGCCGCTTCGACTATTCGTGCAGGTCGATAAGAGCGGTCCTCGCGATATGTCGACATGGGGATCACGCAATACGCGGAGGTGTTGACGAGCCGGGCTTCCCCACAATGGAGGACACAGAACATGACACCTGGTGCAGGAGACTTCCCTCGAAGGAGACTGGGATAAATTGCGATCTGAATAGTGGCGCTTGCTTTGTGAGCACGAGCGCGGATGATTGTTCATTTGAATGTCGTAAAAGCCAAGAGGCGTGGGGGTGAGGTGAAGTGAGTCGACAAGTCGCCGAACAGGAGGATAAGAGGTGATGATACCTCGCATAGCTTTCACCTTGTGAACCACCCAATGTAGGTAGGTACTACTAGTAGGAGTAACTTGTAGACTGCGAGACTTAAAATGAGCAAACTGTCTCTGAGGGGCGTGCCAGTACTCACAGCTCAAGGTAGAGAGTTAGAGGCTGACAGCAGTAGACCAAACTAAGAGTCAACTATTCGCCATTCACAACCCACAAGACACAATAAAAATGAGCTCATGAGAGGGTAAATCTATGTGTCTGGCATTCTTTCCAGTGTCGTCATGGAGCTCAGATTCTGCATGAAGACATTGCTATCCTCCCTTCTCATCGGCGAAGTCCGTCTCACCACTGCCCCACGCCGGCCAGTCCATGGCCCGACACATGTTTTGATGTCGGTCGCTGCCCCTCTTCAGTCCGGCACGCCATACTTGGGACCCATTATTGCGGTAAATGTCGAGTGAGTCCGGACGACCGAAGTCGGCGGCGAGAGGACGGCGTTTCGACGTTTGTCCGACAGCCCACAGCGGCGACGCGGTGGAGGGCTGGGCGTCTTGATATCTCCGGTCGCCAGACAGATGATTCTGCCGCTGAATATTATACGTTAGAGTCGGAATCAAGACACAATGCGCTAGTAGAGGTATCGCCATGGTCTTACAGCGCATCAGAACGTCCATCCAATATCACGAGAAAGGTCGCGCAAGAGGAGAACTGTCTGGCGCCCAAGACATATGGGCAATTCTTCCGCGGAAACTCACTCCCAAAATGTTGAAGTCTTGTTGCAGGCTTCCTGAGCACGGAGGTGATGCTGCCTCACATGGTATCCCAGAGGCTTTCCAGACTCAGCGTTCACCCTTGAAGAAGCACCTCGACGTGCCCAACCACAGGACCACCAGTAAGAGAGCGTTGTTCAAGCTAATGCCTCATATATTTCATCTTGCCGACTCGCTTGTGAGTCATTTTGATGATCCAGGGACAGAATGCCTTGCCTGAGCCGCTGGCGTGGTGCTACATCACTCGTGAAACTTGCAAGCCATGGCAGCCAAGTAGAGGTGGCGAGTCGAGTCCCAGAGGCTGAACATGCAGGGTCCTCGCCGTTGGAATGCTTCCAATATTAGCATCGGCTATCGTATCCTTCCTCGAAGTAAGGTAGCAAGTAGACAGATGAGCGGCCGGCACTCGAATACAACGATCCAAGTGCCGAGAGTGGCTCAATTAAATGGATGTTATATTTGGACGAACCGGATGCCTCGACAAGCGCGAGTCTGCCTCAGCTCCAGACAAGCAGCCATTCATTACGTAGAGAGGTGGGAGCCGGCGCCGATCGAGGAACACAATGACCCGACTGGGCTGAAGTCGGGGGCGGCGGTGCCGGTGTAAGCGCGGAGCAATCAACGGCCTTGGCCCGAGATCTGGGGCCTGGGGGGCAGCAGACCATCTTGAACAAACTGCGGCCCGCGACGCCACCCGGACAATAAGCGTCGGTAGAAAGACCCTGAAAGCCGAACAAAAAGGGGCATGGTATGGCCCGGGCCACGGCGGTCTATTTTCAGAGACAGTCAGCCCTCCGGAACCTCTACCTAGCCATCTACGTCAGTGATGGGACGCTGCGCTCTGAGTTTTGGCCGCGTCCTTCGGTTAATGTTGGCGATGCTCATCCCGCGAGCTTCACCCCGTAACCGCCTCCGTTCTTCTCGGGCACTTGACCCTTGCTCCAACCCAAGGATCATCGTGGCAATGATATTGCTGACGTGGTGGTAAGGCACCGCAGAGAGACCCTACAGAAGACTTGATAGAATCGTACGGGTTGCCCTCAACAGCGAAGGATCACCGTCGTGAATGCCTCGCAGTCGCAAGCTAAATGTTTCGAGCGAGGAGGCTCCTTGGCCAGGTCAATCTTCACTGTTTCGCTGCTTGCGAGCAGGGACAACAGAAAATTATAAGTATCCCGTCCTCGTCCACCATTTTTGGGGAATTCTGAAGCTTCAATCACAACATCACAAACCACGATCACAACATCAAACCTTCAAGAACACTCACAACAACCACCAACCTTTACATACTTATCCCCTCTCAAACCATCCACAATGAAGACCTCCTTCGTCGTTCTCCTCGCTGCTGCCGCAACCACTGCCCTCGCGGCTCCCAATCCCGCGGCCGACGGATACATGGCCGAGGACGCCATCGAGGCGCGCCAGGACAACTGCTTCTACCCCAGCGGGTGCGCGAGGAACTGGCGCGGCAACTGCCAGGACTACTGCGGCACCCGCAAGTTCTCCCACATGAGCAGCGACGGGTGCCCCTGGCTCGCCAAGAAGTGCTGCTGCATCCGACGCTGAACGAAAGGCATGGGCCTGAGATGGAGGCTGGTCAATGGTGGAGTTTCCAGCTGGCCGGGAATCGAATCGAGGGTCGGGAACGGTGGCTGGAGAAGGGTCAGTTGATGAGGAGTAGGACGATCTTGTGCAATCTGAATACACTCGTTTGAAAACATCCATGTATACCAGCTTGGAACAACGAGAAAGTGAAGATTTCTTCGTGCTTCTCGACGATTTAAGTTCATGCAGGCGCTGAAGGCCAGCAGGGGGTACAGGCGGGGCAGCGGGCCCCTGAGTGGACTTCCCCGGATTTTACCCCAGAATCCGACCCGCCAAGTTCCAGATAAGCCCTGATAAGAGCAGTGGCAGAGCTCAAAGCGGGTCCACGTGACGTCTGTGTGCTAGGGTGGCTGCTCCGGGTCGGCCGGTGCACGCATCAGCAGAGCAAGAGTCACGCGATCGTCTGGCGACGCAACAAGCTGGTGGCATGATTGGCTGTGGCACCAGAACCCCGCCCGGGTCTGACGAAAGCGTGCTGCTCTGGAACGCAGCTCGCTGCAGTGCGCTGCTCCACCGCAGCCAGTGGCATGACATGATGGGCTAACTCCCCTGAAGACCGCCCTGAGCTCTCCGCAGACAGGGGGCGGGAACCTGCCGGCGTCCCCACTGAAGGCGCTGGCTTGGACATCGGGTGTTATCACCCAGGTATCACCTCACTTCATCGGAGGTGAGCAGTGACATTCATCGAGTTGGGGGACGGGATCATCCAGCCATCCCAGCACTTTCGTCGGTCGGCTGACCTGCGGTTCTCCTCCCACCTCTTCCGTCACAGCCGTCATTCATTCCCCTCAATGCTCGGGCACTCGAGCGAGCTCGCGGTGCTCGGGAATAGATGATCATCACCGGCCAACCCCTCCTCTCTGCCACGTCGGCCGGCCTCGATGACGACAGACGGAAGAGATGATAGTGAAGAGTGGCTTGATGCCCTGAGTGCCCTGACCATCAGATCTAGATCTGGTCTACGTACATGACCTAGGCAAGCTGTGGTGCACCCCTCGGCACATTGACACGAGCACCAGCAGAGAGCTATCCATCTCAGCTCGAGCAATCAATCTCCCCGGGCAGGCATCTATCTACCTAGCTCCGAGCGGCCGAGCTCCGTGACTCGTAATAATGCAAGCTACCTTGCCCCGTCTTGCCCGTACCTTGCCCTTTCATCAAAAGATGGGGAATGGGCGAGTCGGGTGATCTCGACCTCGAGCCAGTCACGTAGCACCACCTCAGGCCCCAGAGCCCGGAGCCCCTACCTCCTTCCCTTACCCCTCCCCCTCCTCTTGTCTCACCTTCGCCCTCATAAACACCCATCTCGCCCCCTCTCCGGCCTCCTTCCCCTCTTCTCCCATTCATCATCATCCAGCTCCTACAGCTCTGCTCATCCACAAGGTATACCTCCCTCGTTGTCCGTCCCCCGGACCAGCTCCCCGAGACCGCAATTGAGGCTCACACGAAGCTCCCTAGAAGCTACAAACGCATCTCTTACCCGCTCATTGCACCACCTGCAACCAGCACACACAACCACTATCATCATGACGGAACCGCTCTCCAAGGTTGACTCTGCCGTCGGCGGCCTCTCCAGCTCTCCCCCCGCGACCAAGACGAAGCGGGCGAGCTCCAGCATACCTGGAGTGTATAACATCAATGATCTCGGTAAGCTTCCCAGTCACTCCGAAGGGCCGGGCTTGAGATGGAAGGCCAGCCAACTGACACTTCCCCCCTTGCAGAGGCAGCAGGCACTGAGCTCGAGCTCGCACCGGAAACACAAAGGACGGGATGGTAAGTGATCACACGGATGCGATTGATGCTCCCCGCGGGCTTGCTGACTCGTTACCCCGCACCTCCGCACAGGAAGATCAACACGTCCCCCAACACCGTCGAGGACAAGGAGATCCTGAAGCTGCACCTGTCCAAGCCCCCCGTCAAGAAGATTGACCTGCACTTCCCGCTGGGCATGGAGGTCACCGCACGAAACCTGCGGGGCGTCACCATCAAGGATGCCATGGATGCCATCCACAAGGCGTACAAGAAGAAGGTATGATGTCCTGGCTCTTGATGCCCCATCCTCGGGGTGAGTGAGGAACCGACATGCTGACCGCCATAGGCCGACGACGAGCTGGACAAGCCCTACCTGCTGGGCTTCGAGTGGGACAAGGAGGAGTCCTGGACCCGCCTGGTCGTTCACCTGTCCCCGAACCCGGCCACGGGCAACGTCGGCGGCGGCGGCAAGAAGAAGAAGAAGAACAAGGACGCCGAGGAGTAATCGGCGCGCCGTCGCGCCTTTGTTCCCCCCTTCTCCCGCCCTCCTGCCCCTCACCTCAATGTCCTGCCACAATACTCACCTCGCTCGTCCCGCTCTCCTCAGTTTGTCTGGCCTGGGAATTTGGATCGGCGCTCCGGTTGCTTCCGGCGAAACTCGAATGCAGCAATAAAAGCGATAATGGGATATTGCGTTAGATGTCGATGGGGGGTGGCAGGAGGAGTGCGGAGACGGGGAACAGGCCCCCTGCTTCTCAGGGGTAGAGTCCTGGTGAGCCCCGAGTCGGGGACTTGTTGTGGCCTCCAGGCTCTTGTTCGCGATATGGATTGAAGTGCCTTGTTGTCGTTGAATCGTTGACGGTGTGTACGCAGCAGATGAAGATTGGAGTCGACGTTTGAATTGGGGCCAGCTCGGTACAGCTGTGCCTCACTCGAATACAACAGATTGACTCGAACCTCCAAGCCAAACTGGTGATGATGTGATCCTTCTTAGTAGTACCTACCTAGGTAGTCAGGGTTGATGTTGTCGTATCATGATCGATGTCATCCTCTGTCGTCAATGTCTCGACCCACTCACTCCAATGCCGTGTGGTTGGATGCGATGCTCGGCAGAGGTTGGCAACGGGGACGGGAAAAGGGGGCTCTTTGCTTGACCCCCTTTTCCAGACAGTGCAGGTAGGTGAACCGTGGAACAATTTACTTTGCTCTATTTCTGTCCATGTTTCCACCTCTGCTTACCAGTTGGAGTTTCACGACGTGCGACTCTGCTTCAAGTCTCCTGTTCCCCGCCCCCGGCTTTGGACGACCATGTGGATGGATGGCGGGGTAGGTATATGATGAGGGGGGATAGATAATGTGCTATCCCGTATAGGTGGATTCTCGGTCGCATTGTGTTAGGAGACAATCCCCCCTGATTCCTCGAGCATTCGGGTACGATACTGGGCACTTTGGCGAGGAAATTGGTCAGACTGAGGTCGGATTGATCTCTTTCAGCCATTCCGAGTACCCACAGCTGCATCGAAGGGCTCTCGAAGACACTGGATCTGACCAGGGCGGAATGAAGGCGGCGGGAGCTGCCCCACCAAATCCCGTCACTCTCCAGCGATGGGCCGTCCGCCGAGCCCGGCTACTGTCGGCAGGCTTCGCCTCTCACTCCCCAACCCCAGAGTGCGGAAATCCAAACACACTTCGGCTTTGCTGGATGACACTGCGGCGTGAGACATTGACAAGCTCTGAACGGTGGTATTAGTAGGAGCTTTCCTGCGCAGAGCCGCCACCATCATGGAGGCTTTCACTCTCGCAGCACGCATCTTCGCCCCAGGGATCGAGTGAGGACAGGAAGACCCCCGACACAGATCGCCCACCATGCCCGTCACGACCTTTGACTTCAAGGAGAAGTACCGGTACCAGACCGGCTTCGACTCCCATCTCGAGTTTGTCAGCCCCTCTCCTCTAAGCTCGGTGGATGTCGTGCTCCCGATCGCTGACATGCCGGCCGTGACAGATCCGAGGCAATCCCAGATACCCTCCCCATCGGCCAGAACTCCCCCCAGAAGGCAGCCCACGGCCTCTACGCTGAGAAGCTGTCCGGCACCGCCTTCACCGCCCCCAGACATGACAACAGACAAGCCTGGCTATATAGGATCCTGCCCTCGTGCGCCCATCCCCCTTTTGGCGCGGCAGTGAAGCAGGAGAACGGCACAGACACGTCCAAGCTGCAGTATATTCCCAACCAATTGCGATGGGATCCCTTCGACCACGACGAGTCCAAGAACCTCGACTTTGTGTCGGGCCAGCGCCTCGTCGCCGGAGCTGGAGACCCGACTCTGAAGCAGGGCATCGGTATGTACGTCTACGCCGCCGGCAAGAGCATGGAGGAGCGCTCTGCTTTCTACTCGGCCGACGGTGATCTCCTCATCGTGCCCCAGGAGGGCGCTCTCGACATCCGCACAGAGCTCGGCTGGCTGCTTGTCCGCCCCATGGAGATCTGCGTCATCCCCCGCGGCATCAAGTACAACGTCTCCCTCCCCGACGGTCCCGCCCGCGGCTACGCCCTCGAGCTGTACCAGGGCCACTTCAACCTCCCCGAGCTTGGCCCCATCGGCACGAACGGCCTCGCCAACGCCCGCGATTTCCAAGTCCCCGTGGCATCCTTCTCCGAGGACTTCGGCGCCACCGCGCACGAGGGTGACAACTCGTACACCGTCACCGTCAAGTTCAACAACGGCCTCTTCCAGACCTCGCAGCCGCACACCCCCTTCGACGTTGTCGGCTGGCACGGTAACTACTACCCCATCAAGTACGACCTCGGCCGGTTCAACACCATCGGCACCATCTCGTACGACCACCCGGACCCCAGCATCTTCACCGTGCTCTCCGCGCCCTCGGGCGTCCCCGGCACCGCCATCGCGGACTTCGTCATCTTCCCGCCCCGCTGGCTCGTGGCCGAGGACACGTTCCGCCCGCCGTACTACCACCGCAACACAATGAGCGAGTTCATGGGCCTCATCACGGGCGGGTACGACGCCAAGCAGGGCGGCAAGGGCGGGTTCGTGCCCGGCGGCGCGAGCCTGCACAACACCATGAGCGGGCACGGGCCGGACGCGGCGAGCGGCGAGGGCGCGCGGAACGCGGACCTCAAGCCCGCCAAGGTCGGCGCGGGGAGCTGCGCGTTCATGTTCGAGAGCTGCGCCATGGTCGGCGTCACCGAGTGGGGGCTCAGGACGTGCCAGAAGGTCCAGGAGAAGTACTCGGAGGAGAGCTGGGGGAACGTGCCGGTGCACTGGAAGAGGCCGGAGGGGGCGAGCGCGGAGGGGCACCTGCTGAAGTAGGGGTCGCGTGGTGAGGTAAAAGTCGGCATGTTGGAGGTAGCGTTGCTAAGTTCTGTAAATTCATACACCGTCACTCTTTGCTCTAGGCGTTGTGAATTGTCGTCAGCGGTGCCCCTATTTCGTCCGTGCTGATGGATATAGATGACAAAGGGGCGGAGTGTCATCTTGAGCGCAGAGTCAACGCAGTCTTGCCTACCGCTTCCGACGTGGACGGCTCGAGAGACTACAGCTCTCAAGTCTCGTAGGGGGATTATCTGAGGGATACTCCGGAGAAAGAGGTATGGTGATAAGGATGTATGGCCATGCAAATACATGAATATATGTGTGAGAAACAACACAGAGTAGTGACTTGCGACACGAGTTGACCAGAGGATGAAGCAAACACAAGATGACTTCGGAACAAGATGAAGGAAGGTGAGTGGAAGAGGGATCTAAAAATCACCTAGATATATGACAACCAGCCGGGACACTGCAATGTCTAGAGGCCAAGTACACAGACTATAAGAGTGAGCCATCTCATGCAGTCTGACTACCGTAGTACTGACATCTCACCAAGGCCGAGCCTTCAAAGATGAAGAAACCGAGCCAAGGCTTCATGTCCCCCTTTCTTTCTTACTTTACGTTCGGTCCTTCTTGATAGAGCTCCTGCCTATAACAGTGAGGAAGTTGCACCTCCTCAGCCCGGGAAGAAGGCAACTTCCCAGACCCTTGGATCCGAGCCATAAATTGAATCCTTGGACTCCTTGTATCTTCAACCTCAACCTCTCAACCTACCACTTCACTCTCTATCTCTCCCACACCTTCCCCCACATCGGACATCAACCCATCTTGAACTTCAATCTTAACCCAGCTCCAAGCCAGCTTCAACCTCAAACCCAACCTCAACCGCTCCCCCAAACCCCTACCCTCAACCCTCAGCTTCCAACTACCTATCATGGACGACGGTATGGACGACGGCATGGACGACGGCATGGACGACGGCAACAACGACAACGCAGGTGACTACTCAGACGACGTCAACTCCCTCAACGGGGATGTTGAGCCACCTTCCCCGGATGACCAGGCCGTGGAAGCAATGCGAGGTCCACACAGGAACGACCATGAGCCTTCCCAGGACATCGAAGATGCCGAAGATGTCGAAACCAGCCAGAGTGGGATCTTTGGCTCTGAAGATCATGGCAGCCCTCATGCTTGCAGCGCACAATGCGCAGCCGACATGCATCAGATTCAAGACAATATGGCCGAGCTCGGCCGGGTGAAGGACGAGCTAGAGAAGGAACGCGACCAACTCCTAATTGAACTGAACAACCTCAAGCTTCAGGGAGGAACCACGCCACGACGCACCGAACGGGTAAGGCACCCCCTCAGTTATGTGACACTTTGCTGACAGGAAGGCACAGACATGGCCCCAAATGCTTCAGCAGCGCCCCCGCGAGGATTACGCGAAGATATACAGGATATCCTGTATGGAGGAAAACATGAGCCCGAAACTGGACAACACTCATCCAAACTTGCGACTCCGGGGCATCAACGATGGCGAACGAGCACGGATTGTTGTTCCAGGCCAGCAACAGCAACCGCAAGAAGGGGTGAATCTGGATGCTCTGGTCGAAGACTTCGTCCGAACGCTCATCAAGGAGGTGCTTGACGAGGATGATGAGGAGCCCCTTTTCTTGGACGACGATCTTCAGATTCCCACTTACAAGCCCACGCTCACAAAGGACATCTGGGCCAGGGTTTTCATGCACGTTTTCAACTTCGGCGGCAAGCTGGTTCACTGCATTTCTAGGCTGGACCCATTCGAAGCCCCTGAAGCCCCCATTCCTCTCGATCTCAAGCAATCAGGCCTCCTGAAGCGCTTCCACATCAGCAACTCATCATGCAACATTACCGCCGCGATCAAACCGAATGATCTACTGGCCTCGTTCCGAGTCTGCAAGCTGTGGTATTTCCTGGGTGCTCACAGCTTCTACGGACAAAACACCTTTGCCTTCTCCAGCCTCGGCGAATTTGGCCGCTTCAGCGCCGGTATTGGGGCAGCTCGCCGGCAGCGGATTCAGAGTGTTGAGCTCCTGTGGCTGGGCAGTCAATATGTGATCTTCCCCAAGGACGACAAGGGAAAGTACATGTCCAGGAGAACGTGGCACATTCACTGGTTGACGAGCATGCCCCGTCTTCAGAATCTCGTCATTCACATCCACGAGAGCGACCCAAATTACGCCAGGCGCGGCCATGAGCCCGTGTGGATTGAGAACTACATGGCAAAGGTGACGACATCCCAGCCCAATTACCGCAGGAACCGGTCCCTGCGTACCGTTCAAGGCATCGACTTTGTGTACCAGCTCCGCGGCATGAAGAGCGTCCTCTTCTACGACTTCTCCAGGCACCTGAAAGAGGGCGGTGGACGACACTTCATCCGCGACTGGACCTTCTTCGAAGATGTCTGGAAAAATGTCAGCATGCCCGAGCGAGGTAAAAGAAAGGAAAAGGCGAAATTGCGGAACTTGAAAGCCATCGTGCCCAAGTACCCGCGTCAGAAGAGTCTATTGGGCCTCATCCGACCCATCTACGAGGACGAAAAGGGTGTCCCCTTTGATGACGGGAGGGATATTGAACGCAATCTCCTCCCAGTGCCTCACCATGACGAGAGCGATAGCAGTGGCAATGACGATGAAGAAGAGGGCGACTCCAGTGACTCCAGTGACTCCGACTCAGAGGACTCGGACAGCAACGATTCGGATGACGAGAGCGACGATGGGAACGAAGGCGTCCAGGACAGGAAGCCACATGCGCAGCGCCCTCGGAGCAATGCTTCTTTCGCCTTGGTCTCCGGCCTGGGAGGCCTCCGAATCACTTCTCCGGTCTCTGACACCCAGGGAGAGAACAAGGACGTTGTCACCATCGATATCTCAGAGTCAGAGGAGGAGTCTGACGAAGAGGAAACCGACAACGAAGATGACGAGCTGCCCCATTTCTCAGCAAATGCCACGCCGACAATCGACCTCACCGGAGTGGATGATGATGATGATGATGAAGAGGTGAAGCCTACTGGAAGACAGGTCTCACGAATGTTGTCCCCGGAGACGGCGTACCTCAGGAACAGGGGCTTGAACAGATCAACTGCGATCGAGATCGAGGACGACGACGATGACGATGACTCGAGTCCTACACCTCGTGCGTCCGGACGAGCATCGGGCTCGTTGCCTCGGGATCGCAATCCCAGATCACAGAGCTCGGAAGGGCTCTTCGTTGACGATTACTATCCTGCGATGGATTTCCGGTCGCCGCCCGTCAGATCCAGCCCTCTCGAGACGATCCCTGAGATTCCGGCCTCCAGTCAAGTCCTTGACGACGAGGAAGCCCAACGTATCTCCCAGGCTCGGGCCACACATCATCATCGTCTGCCAGCTTTTGCTACCAACAAGCGGAAATCGCCCGACGAGGACGACCTCGACGGCAGAGCAAGGAAGAGGATGAATCTGCACTGATCTCGCCACATTTCTGGCTACGGAGGACAAGGGGATGAAACAGACATCTGGCTATTGGGGTCTTGTTGCTAAGTCTTACGATGATTTGGGATTTCATCGGCGATTCAAGGCCATATTTTGCACACGCGATGGATGTCCCCAGAAAACTCCCCCCTTTTTAGCTAATTTTGCAGATCAACTCAGGATCAATTTCGCGAGTACTTCTTTGCAGGCTCTAAAACGTGATCTTGGTGCCCTGGAATGCCGCCGCCTGTTGCGTCTCCTTGGCCTTCTTTCTTGCCTCCCAGCTGGGGTGTAAAACGCCCAGATCATCTCTGGACTTTGGTTTTTGACTCGGCCTCTCTTGCTGACCACCTCGCTTTCCAGGTGCTTCTCTTCGATTCTTGCCGCCACCACCGAGAGGGTTCGAGACGCCCTTCTTCCATGGCTGCTTCCCCCTGGCCTGGTCTTCGCCATCCACGGCGCCTCGGCGCATGTCCCAGCCGCTGTCGCGCCCTTTCTTCTGCTGTGAGGCCTGACTGCGGACGTGGTTTGCCTTCTCGCCGTGTTTGCGCTCTGCTATGGCCTGGCGCTGGCGTTGTCCAAGACGCTTCTTGCGAGGCGCAACATCGACGTCTGAAGCTGATTCGGACCCGGAGAAGTATCCGCCCATGAGCGAGGGCAAGAATGTCGTGTTGCCGCTCTTTTCAGCTTTGGGCTCTTTTGTCCTGCGAGGGGGCGGTGGCGACGGGGAAGGCAACGGTTGCCTCTTCAGAGGCTTTTGCTGCGGCTTGTCCGAAGCCTGGGTTGGGGGCACGTCTGAAAGAGCGCCTGAATCCTCGCCGCTGCTGTCGTCTTCGCCGAGGCCTGCCATGTCAAAGCCTAGATCGTCCATCTCAGCATCACTGTCGTCCTCTGATGGAGCATCGCCGCGCATTCCGAGGAGGGCAGCATATTTAGCTCGCAGCGCAGAGGCGTCCTCCTCGTCGCTTCCACTGTCGTCTGAACCTCCGAGCCTGGATGCGTATCGTTCCACGGTGGTCTCCTCATCTTCTGCGTCGAGGTCGCTGTTGTCCTCCTCGTCGCCGTCGGTGCCCTCGTCGTCATCATCATCATCGCTGAAACCCTTGAAGCTGTCGCTTGACTCCGCATCGTCATGGTCGTCTGCGCCATCCTCCAGGCGTCTCCTCTTTGTGGGTGCCGCAGTTTCTAACGTATCGGACTCGGTTTTAACGTCTGCTTTTGTCGTTTTCGGTTCCGTGGTATCATCCTTGCTTTCCCTCCCCCCCTTGTTCTTTTTGCCCTTCTTCTCCGGTATGGGGATCTCGAGGCTCAGGCACACGCCTCGGATGGCCTTGTCGATGACCTCTCGCACATTCTGGCGGTTGTACAATCCACTCGTGACGTTGTGTAGAGCCGTTTTCTCCTCCTCCGTCAGGTCTGTCTTGGGTGCGCCGTGCTTAATCTCGTCGGGGAGGGCGGGGTGTTCGGCGATTGCTTTGAACTTGACCAGGGACGACGAGAGGTGGGCCTGGGCTGTCTGTTGCAGATCGAGGGACTGTAAGGGCTGTCAGCTTTGCATCCTGGGCATATGCCGGCTGCCGCATGTCGCGCACCTTGAGGACAGTGATCTCGCGCTCGAGCCTCTGGATCTTGTCCTGGGCCTGCTCGGCATGAACTCGCTTGCTCAGGCGCTGACGCTCGAAACCCTTTGCGGCCTTGAGGGCACGGAAGAGCTCCTGCTGGTACTCTGTGAGCTTTGAGCCCAGCTCGTCCTCGCTGGACCTTTTGCGCTTCGGCATTGTGGCGGGCGGCGATTGCTGTGCTGTGCGGTCGTGAAGATGTTCGTAGTTTCTGCTCTGCATCTTCAGCAAAAAAAAGGTGGACTCTTGATTGGACGCGGAACACTTCCGCCAGTTGATGCTTTCTCAGAGCTCTGGTTGGTCTAAAATCAAGCTTGTCCCCCATGGAAAGCCACCTTCTGCCATTGGCGCAAAATGAGAAATGACCCCCACGAATCAAGGCACCAACCCAAATAGGAAGTCGACCACAAGTGTTCCTGGAGGGGCAGTCCAACTAGCTCCAATCACCCCGCGCTCCCCTTGATGTGTAAGTCGGCAGCCGGAGGAGAACATAAGACGAGCAAGCTGTGATTCCAGCGGCCCAAAGTTGCTCCTTCATCCTTCTCCCCGTGATCTTATTTTCCTGAGAATTACATTTGCATCATGAGCACAGAAAGCGCAAGCCAGGCTGCGGCGCCGTCCGTCCGCGCCGCAGACCTCTTCTCCGTCAACGGACTTGTCGCCGTGATCACCGGAGGCGGCTCCGGTAAGAAGCTCATGTTCCCGTGGCATTGCGCCTAGCTGAGACAGATGATGCCCCCAGGAATTGGGCGCATGATGACCACCGCGCTGGCACAGAACGGCGCTGCCAAGGTGTATATCCTCGGCCGGCGCCAGCAGGTCCTCGACGAGGCTGCGGCGGCCATCGGGCCCAACGTCATCCCGGTCGTCTGCGACGTGACCTCGAAAGAGGACCTGCAGAAGGCCGCGGCCAGCATCGAGCAGGACTCCGGCTTCATCAACCTCCTCGTGTGCAATGCCGGCATCGGCGGGCCGCAGGTGAAGGCCCCGGCGCCGGAGACGACGGCGGCAGAGTGGGCCGCGCAGCACCTCGCACACGAGAAGGAGGACTACACCAAAACGTTCGATGTGAATGTGTCATCGGTGTGGTACACGACCATGTCGTTCCTCGCACTCCTCGAGAAGGGGAATAGCAAGGCCAACGTGGCGCAGTCGTCGCAGGTCATCACGACCAGCTCCATCGGGGCGTTCAACAAGATGGCCCCCGGCGGGTGGGCGTACGGCCAGTCCAAGGTGGCGGCGACGCTGCTGGCGAAGCATCTGTCCTCCGTGCTTCCGCAGTGGGATATCCGGTCCAACACGATCGCCCCGGGTCGTAAGTGCCAGTGCCCCCTTATTTCCCTAAGGCGTCGTCAGCGCGGGCGGGGACTAATAAGTGCCGTGTAGTGTATCCCAGCGAGATGGCGGCTCCCATCGTCAAGCTGTACGGTGGGGCCGACGGCAACGGGATCCCGAAGACGATGGTTCCCCTCCAAAGGCTGGGCGACGAGCAGGATATGGCGGGTGTCATTCTGTACCTGGCCTCGCGGGCGGGCGCGTACTGCAACGGCACCGTGATCGTGACTGACGGCGGGAGAATCGGAAACTTCCCATCGACCTGGCATGCGTAGGCGGCAAGGGGTGGTTATCAAGCCGTCCTGCATGCAGCCAGGAAGGGGCACGATGGCAGTTCCAAGCTGCCCTGTTTCTGTTGTGCCGCCGCGGTATTTGTTGCATTCAGTTCAAGTTGCATTGCCCCGTTGAGGCGGGTCTCTGAAGATGGGCCGGGACGACTAATACCCCGGATCGATCTGCGAGTCGATGCCGCGGACGAACTTGAAGAATAGATTGCCGAACGCGAATGCGAGAATGGACATTCGCGAAGACGATGCATCCCGAGTCACTAGTGTGTGTCTGTCCCTTGTCGTCCTCCGTGGTCGCGTGAGTGAGCCGAGCCCATCGCAGGGTCTTGGACGCACACAAGCCGCCCCTAATACGTCTGTCAGTCTGTCCGGGTTGCGCCGTTCCGTTTCGAGATGCATACTGCAGATACTCAACTGCATCCAAAGTCGCTTAGATAGATGGGCCATCTCTTGCGGCTCAGTAAGCCGTCCTGCGCATCTTGGAGTTTACTAACCACTTCGATCATTACGAGTACGCGTTCCGAATCTGGTTTGCAGGTTTGCAGATACGGTCGAAGATACCAGGCCCGTCCGTCTGGTCTCGGTCATCCAGTGTCACGATCCATGATGGATGAGATAGATTCGCGGCCCGAGGAGCTGGGGTGGTTCGTCCCGGGCAAACGTTCGCTGTCACAAGCTCAGGCGACGGTTTCAAGGATTTGGATGCCCACGTTCCCGAGCTGGGGGGCGAGTCGCTGTCCCAATCATCGTTGGTTGTCGTCCGTCTGAACGACACATTCCTCCGAGACGCGCAAGGGTCGAATCCACTTCCAAGCCTCGGGATCGATTTGGTTCTGAGGGGCGCTAGTAGACGAGATGCAGGGTAGCAGCCCAGGTGAGTATTGGTATTTTTTTGGTTTTTGAGATGGCCAATACATAAAGTCGCTGCTCCTCGCCGATCCCGCTGGTGGTCAGTCAAGAAGTGGTTCTGCCAGAGATAACAGTCTGTGTTTGCCTTCAGCGCTGCGCTAACAGCCATCGCCTCCCCTCCGTGCCGCGCGCCGAGTGTCCATATTACAGTACCTGGACCCGAGACACGGCTGGTCTCCCTTCCGCACGCGACCGACGTCTTGCTGGGATAATTTCTGGACGATCAACGACATCCCCAACACTCTGACCTGGGCAAATCTGCTCTAAAGTTTTGGACATTTATCGTCGAAGCCATACATACCACTTGACGTGTACCACCGCGGACGGACAGCATAGGTACTTACTTGTAGCCACGCCTCAGCTCAAGGTCTTTGCGTCACAACAAAGCTCGCCCCCTTTCCCCCACATCTCACCGCCGGCCTCACTCAACATGGCGGCCCTGGATTCCGTTGAGGACCTGGGGCTCTCCATCATAGGAATCGGCACACAGTATCCCCCGTATTCTCTCAGGGCCGACGCGATAGATACTTTGGCGAAGAAGTTCTACCCAGACTCACCGTCGTAAGTGCCAGCACCATCACATCACCCATGGATTTGAAGTATCAATCAATCTCACCACCCCCGGCGCAGCATGAGCAAGGTGCTCGCAATCAACCGCTACACCGGCATCGACACGCGATCCTCCATTGGCACCCCCGAGCACCCTATCGTGAACCACGAGAAGGCGCCCTCAATCTCCGAGCTGCACGATGTCTTCGTGCGCGACGGCATCCCGCTGGCAGTCGAGGCCTCGCGCAAGGCCATCCAGGAAGCCGGCATCGACCTCTCCCAGATCACCCACATCGTCTCGACGACATGCACCGACAGCGCCAACCCGGGCTTCGACCACTACGTTGCCAAGGGCCTCGGCATCACGCACCAGGTCGAGAAGGTCCTCCTCCACGGCATTGGCTGCAGTGGCGGCCTCGCCACGCTGAGGACAGCCGCCAACCTGGCGCTCGGCCACACCGCGAGGCGCAAGCCCGCGCGCATCCTGTGCGTCGCGCTCGAGGTCAGCACAACCATGGTTCGCAGCGAGCTCGATAGCATCAATGAGCTCCAGGAGACCAGGATAGGCATCGCCCTCTTCTCCGATTGCGCCAGTGCTGTGGTCCTGAGCAACGGCGTCGGTGAGCCCGCAGAGCCAGTATATGATCTGTTGGGTTGGGATCACAGGATCATCCCCGACACGGAGAAGGATTTGGGCTTCGATGTCGATCCCCTCGGTTGGAAGGTCGTCCTCAGCCCTCGGGTGCCAAAGTTCGCCGCTGGTGCCATCGCGCCGACATTCTCAGACCTCCTGGCAACGCTGCCGTCTCTGCCACAGACATATCAGAAGGCCGATGATTTCGACTGGGCGATGCATCCCGGAGGCGCGACCATCCTGGCCGGGGCCGAAAAGGCCATCGGCATCTCCCCTGAGCACATGCGGGCGAGTTATGACACCTACATCAACCACGGCAACTCCAGCTCGGCGACGATATTCAGCGTCATGGATCGGCTGCGGACCAAGGACATGGACGCCATTGCGCCTGGGGGCCGAGTGCGAGACTATGTCGTCGGGTGCGCGTTCGGACCGGGCATCGCGGTTGAGATGTGTCTTCTGAAGCGGAACCTAGGGACCCGGGGCATCACTGGGTTGCAGACGCCGCCGGAGACGGAGAGCGAGGGCCGCAGTGAGGATGGCGACGACGCCATCGACACGAGTTCTGACGAGGGTGCAGCTTCACGGAGAGCCGGCACCCAGGACGACGCTTTCGTCTCGCAGGCCCTCGAGCAGTTGGATCTGGACTGAGGGGTGACGACGGTGGTATACATGCTGGGTGAGGTTCGTTGTGTGTGTTGGAAGCTTCCGGGAGGTCAGTCATGAGCATCAATCACGCGAGGCGTTTCGGCAGGTTTCGTTCTGACGGTTGGATGTCTGGGCTTTTTGATGACGGCCTTGGATAGGACTAGCTTCATTGGCGCAATTCAAGGATTCTTTCTCTTGTCGGACGACCGGTCGGTTTTCCGATTTCGCGAGAGCGTGAGCAGGTGAACCCGTTGTCGAGAGGGCGTCCCTCCCCGAGAACAAGCCGGCGGCCCAAGATTTTCCGGCTGGGGTTCGTGAGGGGGCCCCAAGGGACTTGTTGACAGCCGAGGAAATCCGACCAGTCGTCGGCGATGCGCCGGCAAAGGGGGCGATCACGATGTTATGAGAAGCGATCAGGTTCGCCGCGACAGACCGAAGTGCATGGAGTATTCCGCATCTTCCCGTAGGAATCATCCCAGAAGACCGGCATGCGACCTGTGATTGGCTAGAGGGCATTACAACAGTCGTGGGCCGTCCGGGGATTCAGTGAGAAGCCCGGCACGCATTTATCGTGAACCATCGCGCTGCCACACACCCCCTGCTGATCTGCCGCGGCATGGGGACGGTCTTGAAGAAGGCTGACATTTGCATGTTTTGTCATTCATGTGACAGGCTTCGCGGATTACGTGGGCTTTGCTTCTTCTGGAGTTCAACAAAATCACCGCAGTGAGAAATTTCGGGATAAAAGCCGCACTTTCTTGTGGTGCTCCGAGATACGGACAGCAGTCCGTGTCTGTGTTTCTGCGTCCAGCTCTTGACGAGGGGGGACATCCGTACTCCAAGGGGGCGAGCGTATGGGAAAGGTGGGCCTGACAAGCCGGAGGTCGGCGAAATCATGCTGTTTGACGTCAGGAGGGGGGTACGGATACACCCGGAGCTTCGATAGAGGTGGGATGGCGGGACGAGGGAGGGGGATGAAGGAGCTGCTCAACACTGTTCCCAAGGTATCTTTTAGGTGCAATTCCGCAGAAAGGTTACTTCGGACCAACCCCGCTCTCATCGAGAGCAGGAGCAGCCGTGTCTCGCCCGTCGCGGCCTCCAGACTCGCTCTACGGTGCCCGGAAATCCCTCTAATGGCGCTCTGGGCGCGTCCAACATCCATTGGATTCCTGCTAGGTAATACCGTGACTACTGGACTGGACCACCCGACCGCTGGCACACCAAGCACCGCCTGAGGCAGTCGGCCAGTCGGTAGGTTCTAGGATAGGTACCAAGGTAGGGGGGTGGGAACCGTTGGTGGGCAACCGAAACAAAAGCATAACTGCCCATCATCTCGCAAAACCTAAACTTCGCATCCTCTCCTCCTCTCCCACGCTACCAACACAATTCCTCGTGATATCCATTGAGATCCTTCTTGGACACCGTGAGCCTCCCATTGCCTCATCCTCCCCGCCTACCAGGCCACAGACAGCTCTACTGACACCCTCCCTCCCCAAACAGAACGAACCCCTCGCATCCTAGAATTGCCATTACCCCGCCAGACACAGTCAAGATGGGTCTTCTCCAGGAGCTCAACCTCAAGCCCGGCGTCATCTACGGCGATGATGTCCTCAAGCTGTTCACCTACGCCAAGGCGAAGGGCTTCGCCATCCCCGCCATCAACGTCGTACGTCTCCTCTCCCCGATGTCCCCTCCTCTCCCACCAGACGGACGCGATGGGCTGACTGACTCCCCCCCCCCCCACCCTCGCAGACCTCCTCTTCCACCATCATCGCTTCCCTCGAGGCCGCTCGCGACTCCAAGTCTCCCATCATCCTCCAGACGTATGTTCCTGATGAATAACATGCACATCTCGAGATATCACCTGACACCCAACCAGCTCTCAGGGCGGTGCCGCCTTCTTCGCTGGCAAGGGCATCACCAACAGCGCTGAGAAGCAGGAGGCTTCCGTTGCCGGTGCCGTTGCTGCCGCTCACTTCATCCGCTCCATCGCCCCCATCTACGGCGTCCCCGTCGTTCTGCACTCCGACCACTGCGCGTAAGAATACCGTCTCCCGAGCTCGATGCCCCTGACCTGATCTGATCCTGACCCGTCGCGCAGCAAGAAGCTCCTTCCTTGGCTCGATGGCATGATCTCCGCCGATGAGGAGGAGTTCAAGAAGTCCGGCACTCCCCTCTTCTCCTCCCACATGATCGATCTCTCCGAGGAGGATGTCACCTACAACATCGAGACTACCGCTGCCTACCTCAAGCGCTCCGCTCCCGTACGATTCCCCGTGACCTGGCGTTTCCAAGGAAGAGGTGGCTGACATTTCTTCACACCTTTAGATCAACCTGTGGCTCGAGATGGAGATTGGCAGTGAGTTCTGACCCCCCGGTATTGTCAATTGGAGTAAACTGGCTCACACGATTCCTAGTCACCGGTGGTGAGGAGGATGGCGTCAACAACGAGGACGTCGACAACAACTCCCTCTACACTCAGCCCGAGGACATCTGGACCATCTACAAGACCCTCTCCCCCATCAGCCCTTACTTCTCCATCGCCGCTGGCTTCGGCAACGTCCACGGTGTCTACAAGCCTGGGTGAGCCCCCCACTCCTCTTTCCACATTCCACCCTCAAAGATAGGCTGCTAACCCGCCTTTCCAGCAACGTCAAGCTCCACCCCGAGCTGCTCGGCAAGCACCAGGCTTACGTCTCCGAGAAGCTCGGCGGCAAGGACGACAAGCCCGTCTTCTTCGTCTTCCACGGTGGCTCCGGCTCCTCCATCGAGGAGTTCCGGGAGGCCATCACCCACGGTGTCGTCAAGGTCAACCTCGACACCGATCTCCAGTGGGCCTACCTCTCCGGTGTCCGTGACTACATCGTCAAGAACATCGACTACCTCAAGACCCAGGTCGGCAACCCCGAGGGTGCCGACAAGCCCAACAAGAAGAAGTACGACCCCCGTGTCTGGGTCCGTGAGTCCGAGAAGACCATGACCACCCGCGTCAAGGACGCCCTCGAGCACTTCAACGCCACCAACGTCCTGTAAGGGATGTATCGTTTGTGTGCTCTGGAATAAATAGACGGGTGAGCGGTGGCGAGGATAAGAATGACCGTTTGGGGCGTTGGCAGGATGCGGAGTATGGCCCAGCCGGATGATGCACAGTGGCAATCCGCTGGCTCTTGAGTAGCTTACTGAAAAAATCGAGAAGACCTCAATGACATGTAATGTCGCGCTGCAGTGCATGGTGACCAATGCAGATTCTTCACGTCAGTTGACGGGGAAGACCAAAGAAGAAGCATTAATTCGCTAGAAGATGGGCAAACGACCCAGTGCTCTGGGAACAAGATGAAAATGGAACTTTGCTAAAAACCAGCCGCACCGCCGTTACCAACTAAGCTTTCCTGTCCCATTGAGAGCCCCGCGCCATGTCTATGAACTCATCCTTGGAAACCCAGCCCTTGCCCGTCAGGTCGAGGGCGTCGATCATCTTGCGCAGGTCGACATCTGACAGGGGTGAGTTGACCTCGGTGCAGACGCTCCGCAAGCCGTCGACGGTGATGCGGCCGGTGTTGCGGGGGTCGAAGAGGGCCCAGGCCTCCTCCGCGGTCTCTGTGGGGTCGCGGCGGGCGATGAGCCAGGCGGCGATGGCCTCGAAGGTGTCGAGGGTGATGCGGTAGCGCACCGGGGGGCACTGCTGGGGCTGGCCGCCGGGGCCGGGGACGGGTTCGAAGTCGTCGGGGACGACGCCGTGGGCGCACAGGAGGGTGTAGGTCTCCGGCTTGGGGAGGTGGAAGCCCAGGGCCTGCAGGGCAAAGGGCCACTCGCGGGAGGAGAGGGAGCCGTTGTTCTGGGCGTCGATGAGGGAGAAGGCCTCCTGAATGTTTGTGCGCCATTCCTGGGAGAGGGTGGCCAGGTCTCGCCGCGCCTGGTGCATGTCGAAGTTTGCTGCTGAAGGGGGCATGGCGGGCTGTGGTGAGGTGAGGTGCTGATGATGACCGGGGTTGCCTTGGATGTGACTGAGATTCTCTGAGGGAGGCGTCTTCTTTGTTTGAGTGTGAAGGCGCCGGAGAGAGGATGTATCTGAGTTCTCAGGTCAGCAAGGGAACGCTGGGAGAGGCGGAGAGGGTCTTCCTTCTCTTACAAAACAGAGTTTGGCGTAAGTGACAGTGAGCTGATTCGAGGAACTGTGAGGTATTTGCGTGGTTCTCTTGTGTCAAGTCGTCGAATCCGAGGTTGAATGAATGGTCAAGCGGTTGTTCTGTGAGTGAGCGCGTCGACAGGGAGCATCGAAGGTTGGGTCTGGAGCTGGGCGCGTCGGCCAATGAGAGCGCCGCATTCGACGACTAAAGGCCAACTTCTTTGACTACGAGCCCACCTGGAGACAGGTCGACTCTTCAATGACCATGCCCAGTCTTGAGACACCATTTCCCCATTGGTCTGCTGTGCTGTGTAGTTTCACGATCAGATTGTCTAGATGAAAACAACAATACCCCGCCTCCTCCGGCCCTCTCTACAACTCCTCGGCCATGAGAACCCCCTAGTTTGTCCCAACCCTCCTCTGAACATGCCATGCTTCGGTCACCTAACTCCTCCCAGGGCCTCCCGCGGTCAGGCACGCCGCCAACATGGGGCAAGCGTCCCGTGCAGCGCAAAATCCGCGGCGTGGAGCGGGTCGTTGCCGTATCCTCAGCAAAGGGAGGCGTCGGTAAGAGCACCGTCGCCGCGAATCTGTCCCTGGCGTTTGCTCGCATGGGCTATCGCGCGGGCATCCTCGATGTGGATATCTTTGGCCCGTCCATTCCCACGCTGTTCAACTTGTCAGGGGAGCCTAGGTTATCAGAGAGTGCGTCTACAGTTGAACCCCCCTTGAAAAGGGCCTACTGGATTGTGAGACTGACGGATCGTAACCAGACAACCAGCTTGTTCCCCTCACGAATTATGGTGTCAAAACTATGTCCATGGGCTACCTCGTCGACGAGGAAGCACCCGTGGTCTGGCGAGGGCCCATGGTCATGAAGTCCGTCCAACAGCTGCTGCACGAGGTCGATTGGGGTGGCCTCGACATTCTCGTTCTCGACATGCCGCCCGGGACGGGCGACACGCAGCTCACCATCACGCAGCAGGTCATCCTCGACGGCTCCGTCATCGTCACCACGCCGCACGCGCTGGCAGTCAAGGACGCCGTCAAGGGCGTCAACATGTTCAAGAAGGTCGGAGTCGACATCCTCGGCCTCGTACAGAACATGTCCCTCTTCAAGTGTCCGCACTGCGCGGGGGAGACGCACGTCTTCGGGTCCAACCAGCGAGTGGAGAGGATGTGCAAGGAGCATCACATCGACTTCTTGGGTGACATTCCGCTGCACCCGTCAATCGGGGACGACGCAGACCTGGGCAAACCGACGGTGGTGGCCGAGCCATCCAGCGAGAGGGCTGCTGCTTTCCTCAGCATAGCCAAGGCCATCGCCCCCAAAATCCGGCTTGAATGATTGGCGGCCGCTTCAAGATCGCCCCCATCATTCCTGTATAACACTCTTGTAAGAACACGGGTTGTCGGTGTACTACTAATAGCATATACACACCCGAGAAGGGATGATCTGGGTCTTAAAGCATTGGGTTGAATTTAATATTTACGATGCCATGAATTTCCAGCAGCCAAAATCCCTCTTTCAGAGGAAAGCGGTCCGAGCCGTGTACGCAAGTTAGCCTCCGTACCGGAGTTGCAGGAGACATTACCAGAGAGGAATCGAGACGCAGTGGCCTCCCTGAACGCCAGAAAACGCAGTCATAATCATGGGTGCCGGGCGCCGCGGGTGATGCAATATCGCCTTTCGAGTTGCGGGGGGTATCTAGTCGAGGTCATCATTCTGCTGATAGATGTGGCGGCTGCGCGTGGGGTCTTTCCGCATGGCTTGGCCCGAGCCAGTGAAGCCGACTGGAAGAAAAGTCAGTAACGTGCTTGGCAGGAGATGACAAGGCGGCGGTGGTTTCTGCATACCTCGGCCGTGGACACCCTCTGGCGTTCGGAACATGCTGTCCTTCTTGTGAGATTTGCCGAACTTGGATTTCGAGTTGAACTCTTGCCAATTGCTCTTGCCCTTCTCCAGCTCCTTCTTTGCTCTGATCTTCTTCGCCTTTGGTGGCTTGTCTGCGGCATCTGCGGCGTTCTTCTCAGCTTCCAGCCGAGCCTGCTGCTCGGGGTAGATGCTAGCGGACGCAGATGTGACGACGCCCGCGTTGGATGCGGACCCAGGCGTTGCGGAAGCCGCTCCCGACGGAGTAGAAGAAGATGCAAGCGGGGTGCCGGCGGAGGGGTAAGGGGACGCGCCGGCGCTCGATGCTGGTGTCCCGTCAGCCTTCCGCTTGTTCGAGATGGGCCGGATATCCTTGGCGCGAAGGGTCTCGGTGTTATCGTAGCTCTTGAACTTGACAATGTACACTGGGGCAGTCGAGGACCCCGTGATGGAGGTGATTCGGGCAGGGTAGAAGGATCTGTCACCAGATGCCCATTTCGCCAGCACGGTATCGTTGACTTTGTATGAGACGGGCGCGGGGTCATCGGGCTTATCCTCGGCCGGAGCGGCTGTCTTCTTGAAGGCGGGGTGGTTCTCTCGGGACCATTTCTCTGGCTCGGGAGGCGTGGGCGACTGCTGCTTGGGGGCTACTGCTGGCTTGGGTGCCTGTTGGGGCTTGAGCTCAGCGATGGATTCATCTAACAGGGAGATCATCTCTGTCAACTCCGCCTGAAGGTTCCTGAGCTCAGCATTTTCGGGGTCTTCTTTGACGCCTGAGAGGACAACATCGAGCTGCAAGGATCGTCAGTGACTGGTCTACCCTTTAACCTGGATGCATGGGGGGAGGAGGGGTGGGAAGAAGTACCTGTTCCTGGCATTGTCGGCGGTCCTCCTCGAACGAGGCGAGTTGGCTAGCCATGGTGTTCGTCTGATGTGTATGATTGGAACGAAGGCTCTCGTTGCGGGTTCGAAAGGAAATCTCGGATGTGATAGATCACAGAATAAAGGCAAAGTGCAAGGCTGGGTTGGGTGTGCTGATGGGACGAAGCGATCATGATGGAATGCGAAGGACAGGGATCACCACATTATCTCGAGCGAGGTCACGTGCCGATAGGTATCCTGGAACAGGCAAAGAGGCACCCCAGAATTCCAGCGTCACCCTTGCAAAGCGAAGCCAATGAGGTGCTGCTGATTCTGAGAAGGAGGACGATTTCGGAATCCACTCACCCCTCGTCAACCTTCGATGGAACCTGGAAGTCTGGAACTTTTAGCGCATGCAGCCACTCGAGTTCAGTGAATTGCAGTGGACTCCAAGCGCACGCCGCCCGGACCCGAACCCGACTCCCATTCACCTTTCATTGTCAATGTGATCCAGAGAGATGCCCCAAAGTCCCATCCCCCAAGATCACGGAAACCACATCACCGTTCAACATATTATCTTGACAGCGTGCTCGGCGTGCCTCCCTTCTGTCTCCCCCCTCCTCTCTCCCGATAGCCTGGCAACCTAGTCCGTTGTCGGGTGCCACAATCGACAACTCCCAACGCCGTTCGACTCACAGCTACTTGTACATCCTCGATTGGACTGTCACGCCGTCATCGCGCAGCTCAGGAAGGTTGAAAACGCACCGAACCAATCCCCAATTGACCGCATCCCCCCAAAGAACCCCGGCACACCGACTCTCTGCAACCCTCTCCAAACCAACTGAGACCCTGTCCGAGACACGCAGTCACAGAGCCTGAGGAGGAGCCCGCACAGCGCGCGGCAGGCTGATCCCGTCTTTCGGGTACACAAGTATTTCAGGCGGACAGGGGACGGCACCACCACCGTGCAGGTTCAGCCACTGCCAGACATGGCTCGACAAGGCCCGGGACAAGGCGAGAGAGGCAGCGACATGGACACCGATCAATCTGCCTCAGGCCAATCAAAGCGGCCGGCATTCCAACACCGCGAAAGCGAGACCTCGCTGGCCAGCGATCACACCAGAGACAGCAGCAATTCCAAGGACCATCACCGTCCGAAGCTTCATCATCACCACAGCCACCATCACCACCAGAAGCATGTTGTAGGAGGCGGCGGTCGACTCCACGCCCGCATCCCCTCCTCAAAAGCGCTGCACAAACATCACGGCCCGACCACCTCCAAGACCGCCCACCGCCGACACGCCTCCCCGTCCCCAGAGCGAACCAGCACGAGCCACAGCCACCGCCGAGTCCAGTCGGAAGCCAAACTCTCCCGCGACAGCTCATCTTCCAATCTGAAGTCCAACGCCTCCACCTCCAGCCTCCGCCGCAACAAGTCGCACGTCGAGGTCCACAAGCGGACTAAGTCGTCCGACAAGTTAAAGCGGACGGCATCCAATCCCGCCGTCAACAAGGTCAAGTCGACGACCAAGTCCTCGGTACACTTCGACCTGGGAACCGACGGCCCCGAAGACGAATGGGTCGACGCCAGCGGCTCTGCATCGCCCTACCTCTCGCGCCGAGGGTCAATGGCAAGCGGTCAGTCGTCCGCGAAACCAGGTAGTGCCAGCGCAAGCGGCTCGCGGCCTCACACTCCCCGCGATCAACAACCGCCCCGAGCCCGGTCCTCGTCACCTGACCAGGAGACGGCCCAACACAAGGAGTACCTCACATCCCGATTACTACAACGAACACCCTCCCAGGGTGCTCCCCCCCAGATGACGCACGATACCGTCTCGGTCTCGAGGAGTCGGTCCCCCGACTCCCTGAGTCGTCAGTCAACTCTGAGCAACGATGGCGTGAGCGCCTCCGTCAAAGCCCCGGCCGGCAGCGCAGGCAGGGATGAGCTCACTTCGCGGTTCGTCGGTGCCGCCAGCTCAGGCGGGCGCAACGATACGTCATTCTACTCGAGCCCGTCACGGAGTGGCGGCCGCCAGTCAGAGGAAGTACGGAGGCCACAGTCGGCGGGCGGCGCAACCCGAGAGCGAGGCGGGACGGACGAGGACGCCGACCGCAGTGCTCTCGCACCTCGCTCGACACGACGAGCGGCGCCGCCGGCAGGCCAGTCCCGGATTCAACAAAAGCTGAACTTGCAGCGGGCGAGCTCCGTCATCGAGCCCAGCCAGGCTGTCGGCGGTGGTATGGGACTGGGCAGCATGGGGATGGGCATGGGCATGGGCGTGGGAACCGTGGGTGCCACTCCCCTCGTGGGCGTTGCCGGACCCGGTTACGACGGTACTTCGAGCCGCGATCCTCGCGTCGGCAAGCAACTGGAGAAGACAGGGATGGAGTATCTCAGCGTGCGCCGGTACCAGAACCCCGTTGCCCGATCGCTTGATCGGGTGATCCGGATGCAAGAGGCGAAGATGCCGCGGCGCATCCCACCAGGAAGGAACGGCGCCATCGCGCCTCTGGGGAACGGCAAGCTACACTCACGACCTGGCACGGGTCACGCGCGCAATGTCAGCCTGGGCAGCGCAATGCCACCGCCGGAGAGGAGGCCTGTCACGCCGAGGGCGCAGTCTATCAGGACCCTGCACAGCACCGGCGGTGGATCGAGCTACGAGGGCGACGATGGCCGGAACGGCGGAGCGAACGGTCTCAGCGGGTCGAGCCTGGTCGGTGGCGAGGACGAAGTGGCCGCGGACGGGCTCAACGCCTTGTTGAGGAATATGTGGGAGAAGAGCACGGACTTGAGCGCCAGCCAGGACTAGGAGCCATCTGACGCCAGTCGGTTAATGCTGGATACAGCATGCCGTGCCCCATGACATTTGCATCATGGCCTTTCGCTACGTTGGAGGAGAATATGATTTGCGCAAGGTGCCCGCCCGCCCTGGCTGAAAGTCGCCGAATATCCTTGATCTTCGGGTACGATGGTTAGCTCAGACGCGCGGGGGATATTAGACGGGAGTGAGCTTATACCCATGTTCTACTTGGAAAATACGATCGAGATTCTGTCTTGCGAGTACATTCCCCGATGCCTGTGAAAGTCCATAATGGTCATGGTAGAGAGAGCCCATCCGCGGGTTGTCTCGTTCGACAACCCAGGATCGACCACCACATCCTGATAGTTCCGATGCTATATATTCATGATTAAAAGGCTAGGTCTTACTTCGATCTCACTCAAAATGCTACGATAGCAGCAATATTTGCAGTGTCGACGAAGAGCCCGATGTTTCAGTCAGGAGAAAACCCAGTCCAGTGCACATTGAGCGCCTCGCTGCTACCATAGTATGATGGATACATGACTGACGTTTGACTCGTTGAGGAACAAGGCTCAGATTTCGTTTCAATGCTCATGAATTATCTACCTCTCGACGTGACATGCTACTTACCAGAAGACCCTCCGGCGTCCGGTACTCCTCCAAGTCTTGACGTCTCGTCCGGTCCAAGTGGGGGATCATGACAGTCACCGGATCAGCCTTGGTCTTTTGCACTTCACAATCACAGCAGCCTGGGTCTGAAAAGATTGAAATGATACTGTAGTTGATCTTGCCAACCTGCTTCCGTTCCGTGCCAGAATAACCTCACCATCTAGCATGCAGTTCCCCGGGCAGTCAGTTGTGTGTATGATCCGACGAGCTTGTCTCGTCTGCCGCCTCTGTCCAAGTGGTATAATCCCGTCAACAAAGAAAACCCCGCAAAGAGCGCCCTGACAAAAAAGAAGAAGCAAACGGTATCCAAGCCCTCGAGCGGCATGCAATGCATCCTGTGTGACATGCCAGTAATTTTGTCGTCGTCATTATTCATCGCCTCAATGCGTTGCCGGCGCTCGATTCGATGAGGGTGTGTGTGTATTTACTTGGTCAAAAAGCCAAGGTAGTCGGCCACGATGAGCGTCACCATGCTAGAGAGAGAGAAAAGTTAGTCCATTGAAGGCGTCCTTGGTTTGAATGCATGGGGGTGAGACTTACGCATGAGGCGCGATGCGGACATAGTACGTTCCGAATCCACGGTAGAATCTCATGATGCCCTCCTGAGCAGTGACCTTGGTGAAGCAATCAACCATGCCCTTGTACGGCAGCTTGCCGTCGGGGCCCTTGCTCTGCTTCTGCAGGCGCGTCTTGACAAAGTCGAAGGGCAAGCTGAAGAAACTGGCGAAGAAGCCGGCGATGGCAGAGGCTGTCAGGGTCTGGGCCTGGGGGCTCAGGCTGGTCGTCTGCTTCAGCTGCGACTTGGCCTCGGAGAAGAAGGCGAGCTGGCCGAAGTTGAGAGCCATGGCCCTGACAACGGTGGGTGCGGCACCAGCCCACAGGGCGGCGACACCTTCAGATCTGGCGATGGACGACAGAGCATCAATGACGGACTTGTAGTTCTTGCGCTCGGCGAGGGGCTTGAGGCCGTCCGACTGCATGCGAATCAGGGCCAAGTCGGCAGGGTTGCCGATCATGGCAGCAATACCACCAGCAGCCAGGCCGGCAGTGGCACGCTCGGAGAAGCCAATCTTGCGGCCCTGATCGTTTGCGCGCTTGGTGAGGGAGCCCATGAAGGTATCGAAGAAGCCGAGACGGGCGGTTGTGTAGACGGCCTGGCGGAGAAGGCCAGCAGACAGACCGGTGTACAGGTCCATGGCCTTGCCGGAAGCAAGGATGTCGCGGGTGACAGACAGCGGCGTGGGCTTGGGGCCGCCAGCAACACCCTCGCCGGCCAGCTGGATGCGGACCTTGATCATGTCGACGGGCTGGATGACGCTGGTGGCCACCATGCCGCTGATGCCACCGTTGACGAAGGGCAGGGCGGCACGGACGAAGGGTGTGTGGAGGAAGTCGGTGGCCACGGCGGCCGGCTCTGTCTTCGCGGAACCCATGACGTCGGTAGCTTCCTTAAAGGCACCAGAGCTCATGTCGAAAGGACGGGGAGACACTAGACTGCAGAGCCGGAGAGGCTTCGCAGTCGATGTCTAAGTGTGAGGGGGGGTAGGGAAGGGAGGGGGATGTGATATCTGTAAGACCTGCTCAGTCTATTTCAGATAGGTAGTGGAAAAGGTAATATGTGTAAGTCGAAGGCGAGCTAGATGAAGAGAGGAGAGGTCAGTCAGTCAGTCGGTTCGCCAGCTGTGGGAGGGCAGAGCATCATATAAGTTTCTCGAAGCCAAGGCCAGCCCGGGGGACACCACCACCCACTGGGGTCCGATCCTGGGTCCTGGGTCCTGGGCCTGCCCGCCATGTTTCGCCATGGCTCAACCGTCCCGCGGAGTCTCACGGTGAAGGCTGCTGGCTGGGTGGGGGACCATTGCACACTCGAGCACCGGTCTTGGATATGTCCATCGCAGGTAGTGCCAAGCAGGGAGCTTCGACGGCTGCCAGCCAGCCAGGCCAGGTCCCACCCGCGCCGGCGTAATTGGGGATGGGGCCGTCGTTCTCGAAAGAGAGGAGGTGCAGGCAGGGCCATGGCTTGGCCAAACGATGACCGAGGGCCATCATCGGGCCTGGCTGGGTTTACGTCGGCCCTAGGGGACTAGCCCCCATGATGCCGGGAGAGCTCGCGCATTCCGGCCGGCTACCAGGTCGCTATGCAATCATGGCTGCGGCATTGGTCTGAGGCACGACCTGAGGGTGGATACCGTAGCAGCTGTGCATCGGAAAAGATAGGGAGAGGTGTATGGGCAGGGCTCCGAGTGCGGGAGCCGTGTGGGACAGCCGCAGTGGAGGGGCAGCTCGGGTCGGGGAGGGGGGGGGCTTGTCGGGGGGGTCAGGCACCATTCGGGGGGACCTAGTGAGATGGAGAGCTGGAATCTGGGCAGCGCGAACATGCGCCCCGCTTCATCGTCGGAGGGTCCATGCTCCGCCTGGCGGCAGCGTCGACGACGACGACGTTGGTGCAAGGGTCCGGACGTGTATGTATGGATTGAAATGAGCGAGGACTTACTTGCCGATGTGCGCCTGGAATATCGCGCAGGGAGACAGCAAGGAACGATCCGTGCTTGTCGGGAGAGAAGCGAGGGGCTGACCGAGCCGGGAACTGGCTAGCAGCAAGTCGGCGTTGTTGGTGAAGATCGGCTGTGGTGCCGTGCTGTGCAAGCAGCTGTCTGTAAGTATGCTTCGACCAGCCAAGTCGGCTGTGTGGGAAGAGAACCCAGATTGAGACCCGGGAATAAGTACTCGGCGCTGGAGGTGCTTTCGGATCGGAGGAGAGGGGAGTACGGCACGTAGTATGTACGGAATACTTTCGAGCGAGGCGAGACGGAAGTCGAATAAATGATGGACGATGAGGGGAAGATGGGAAGGGGGGAAGATCGGAGGGACGGAGTGACACTGGCTCTTTATTAGGTACGATTGCTCGACCTACCTAACGAAGGTAACGTCCCCGAGTTGGGGATGGAGGGAGGGGATGTAAACAGCAGCAGCAGCAACCGGCGTGTCATCAGTGTCAAGGCAATGCAGGCAACACAGGCCGGTGGTGGTCAGGTCAAGCAGGGCCAACAATTTGGACCGGATCCCGGTCCCAGCACGTCCCACGTTGACCAGGACCTGCTGAGGATTCGACTATTATTTATGAGCAAGTGTGCATCCGTCAGTCTTTGTTGAGATGCCGTGGTCCGCGGGCCTCGAGGTAGGATGAAGGCGTCCTCCGACCCCATCTCGCCATCTCGCTCGGTGTGCCCTCGAGCAGGGAGCGGGCGAGCAGCCAGCGTGGTGGAGGGCGGCGGCGGCGGGCGAGGCAGGTCGGGTCCAGGGCGCGTCAAAATCCGGTATTGGCTAGAGCATGTGCTTGGATCTCAATGAAGGCAACGCGGATGACGGTCACCTGTTTGCTACTAGGACGTAGTAGTGCTCCCATTGCTCCGTCTGGATGCGGGGTTGCGTCGTCGAGCTGGGGGAGTGGAAGCAGAGATGCTACCCCAGTTTTGTCCTTCTGTTACCCGCTGGCAGGTAGGTAGGTAGCTAGCATCCATCGCATCAATGACGACGTCGGGGTAATGAGGTGGGAAACACGAGCAGGCTGTTGCAAGTCGATACCTAGGTAGGTAGCAGGCGCTGGCAGTCGATGTCAGTGTGCAGGTGCCGGGCGAACGGCGGTTGACATAGGTTGTCAGTGCCGCCGCGAAGTGGACCTCTTCCGAGACTGGGCATCCATGTACAGCGTCCGTCCGTCTGTCTGAATCGCAGACCTCAGGGCTGGAGTCCCTTCGTCCATCCAGATGATGCTGTCTCAAGGGCAAGTCTCATAGACTTGTCTGCCCCAAGGTCCCGGGCTCGCGTGCCTGTCCAACGTCATGAAGAGGTCGAAGACAGGGGTGTTTACTTGGGGGGTGCCATCATCATCTGCAGAAGGAGGATGGGAGCGTCAAATCAGCCGCCGCCGCCGACGCCGCCGCCACACCGTTCTGCTCGTTCCTGTCGGTCTCAGCGAATTGCAGAACGCGGGGTACGGCCACGACGTCCGAGGAGGATTGGCAGCGAGTCCCATCGTGTTGTTTGTCTTGTGCCTAGTCTAATTGCTGGTAGTCGTCGTCGTCGTCGTTGTTCGGTCGACCCTCGGTACTCAGCGCCGAGGGGCCAGGGGTGTGTGTCTCTTCTTGGTGCTTTTGGTAAAGGAATGCACGAAGACGGAGCCTGCCTCGCTCAGCGTCTCTTGTCGTGGGTCTCAGGCCAGAATGAATGGCAGCTGCAGCTGGTCTGTGCCTTCCTCGTCCTCAACGTGGGCCTTCCCAAACCTTATTTGCGCTCACCTCTGCGCTCACCGAACTCGGGTTGTCCTCCCTCACCTTGCTCACCGACACAGGCGGAGCTCCGGGCTGATTCTCACCGCCAGCTCGGGCAAGGTACGCACTTATTTGCACTGCAATCCTTCGGGAGAGCGCCTCCTTAGCTTGTGAAATTGGACCCCCCACGTTTCAGTAATTCGAGTCCATCGAAAAGTTTGACATCTCAACGGATTGCCATCCGTCCTCCGGTTCACGGGCTCCGAAACCGCCCAGGCCACTCGGACAGCTCAACCAAAAACACAAACTCCATCTGCTGAGATGTCTGAATCAAGACACCCTTGTTGAATGGGCGGCAAGGGGCGGCTTGCATCGCATGTCGTCTTCCTCGGGGCTTATTCCCGACCATTGCCCGCGGGCCCCGTTGAGCCTCCCCTGAACGTCCATCCCTGGACCGGACCTTGGGTTGGGACGAGACGGATGTTTGTTGTTGCGTCGTCCTCCCAACGCTGCATCATCGGTCGGACAATCTTTCTTGTTTGGCCCCGTCGAGCACCGCGGAGCCACAGGGCTGAACAGGCGTCTACGAATACAGACAATGAGCATTTGCCCGGCCGCCCGGGCCGCAGATAGGTGGAAAAACGACAGCCCACCGAGAAGGGGACACGGAAAAGCCGCACTCAGCGCGCGCGCTCGCTGCTGCACTGGCCTCGCTCGAGCTCCACCGGAGAATCATTTTCGTCGTCTCTCGCCTCGCCTGCTTGACGACGGCGGCAGAGACAAAACACGGGCCAGGCACAGCGCGCGGCCGTAGCACGGCAATATGCCACCCTTCCGTCTTGGCTGGGCCTCGACGACACCCATTCTTCAAATGTGAAATGAGCCCCTCGCCATTGGGCCGTCCCTGGCAGATGGGGACAGACAGTTGACGTAGTAGCGTCCACGGTGAAGCGTCCAGCGGGCGTCTGATGTTGTTTCCTGGTCTTGTCGCTGCAAGCTCCCTAACATGGAACGCCGTTCGGGTCGTCATCCCGAATGCTTAATTGCCTCCGACGAGAGACACACGAGTGGTGTCAGTCTGATGTCGATCATGCTACGGAACGGACGAGACGCCCAAGTCCTCTCGCCCTGTCCTTGCTCGCTGTTGGATCTACCGTCTGGCAGCAAGTATCATCGTGCCCTCATACCCAGTCGTGATACGCGGGGTCCTTGTTGGTCCAGAGGCCCTGCTGTGCTAAGCATACCAAACCCCTGGATTTGATGCACTCCACCGTACATGTAAGTACCTGCTCGGGATGACCCGCCTCCTTCACTCACCGTCCTCACGACCCTGTCTGGCCGAGACTTGGCCCGCCCGATCGCCCCGTCCACCGGCCTCATGCGTTGATTGACGGAGCCAAGACCCTTCTCGAACAAGGTGAGAAGCGCCGCGCCGTCATTTCCGACACCGAGCCCCCTTTACCGCCGAGTCTACTGCTCGGCTCCACGCCAGCACCGAGCCCGCAACACCATTCACGGATGCTGTCGACGGACATGTCCTCCTCCTATTTCGGCTATGTTGACGCTCACCATCCTGTTCTTCCCGATCAAGTCGTCGTGCATAGTCCGGATCTGGGGGAGCGAGCACTCTTATCCGAGGCTGAGGCCTCCTGGGCTCGTTTTTATCATCATGGTTGATCCGAGCTCGAGATAATGCCTCATCCGCCCCCTGCATACATCCCATCCGGATACGGCCAGCCCACAGAGGTGCTAATTCCGGGGTCGTCACCATGAAGCCATCATCACATCTCCGAGCCCATATGCCGCCCGACTCCGAGGACGGATGCCGAAGCCTGACGCACAGCAATCCTTGTATCGAAGATGACGGATGACTATGCTGATAATAATTGGTAGTTCTGTTCCGGTAACAACGCTACTGTATAGCTACGGTATTCCAGGTCATCGAAGCAAAACACCATATCCGGCCTCTCACCGAAATGGGCTGCCCTTACCTGGAGTTGGGTGCAGTCCCAAAGCCGGTGGGCGGCGCAGCGGCGTCGTCGGCCCCGGCCCGCCCTCTATGGGCAACGGCGGTGTCTCTGTCCTCTGAACATCTTCGCCTTCTCGCTTCGGCGGCCGGAAACCAACGTCCTTGCCCGTGTTGTAGATATCGTGCAGCATCTGGTCCCACGTCCCCGTCGCCACGAACTCCTGGTACTTCCTGTACAGCCGCAGTGCCGTCCTCGAATCCTCGATCGAATCGTGAGTCTCCTTTTGGATGTTCTCACGAAGCACGATCCACGCGAGAAACGCCAGCGAAAGCTTGCGCAGACGCGTGTGGAGGTAGTACAGCTCGATGGTGTCGATGACTTGCGCCTTGGGGATGTGTATGTTGATGACGCGGAAGTCTTGTTTGAGGCCATGGCCCAGGAACTTGCATCCCAGGTTGACGAGGATCCAGAGCTTCTTGTAAGCTACCTTGAGTGACACGAGGCTGTGCTTGGAGAGCCGCGGGTCGAGATCCGCCTCCGTGATTCCGGAAAATGCGGTTAGATAATCGACAATCGGCTCTCGTATGAGTATGTAGTCGTCAATGAACGGCTCGCCTTCGTCTGCCCCCTCGCCCCGCACTGCAGATGCTCTCGCGAGTGCGTACACCTTGGGTCGGATGGTCTCCCTCTCACCCTCCGAATTCATTTCGATCTCTGGTTGCCGGACGGCCACAAACTCTGTGTCGATGGCGATGATGGTGTCGGGCCCGGGCTTCTCTGTGTTGACATCGAGCGTCTTGTAGGTTCGACTTTCGTGGAGGTGACTGGTCTCATGTTAGCACAAGACACATCTGCAGAGATCAAGAGCAGGAATGGTCGCACCTGAAGTCCGTGAACAGCAGCGAGGTGTCAATCCTGTCTTTCCAAGCAGTATCTAGCCTGTTGTTGGCCTCCTTCACTTGATACGTTATCACAGATGGCATCTTCCAGTTCGTGCTGAACGAGAGCGCCTCCTCCGTCGACACTGGGCGGACAAGGAAGTCGTTGAAAAGGTGCCATTGACTCGCTTCCGGTGCTTCGGGGAGTGAGTGCGCGACTGCAGAAGGTCAGCATATTCTAACACCACACATGCTGGGGCCGGTCGGCCTACCGTTGACCATGCCGACGAGGTGAGATCGTTGGCTGGGGCTCGCCTCGATATCGATGGCCATTCCGATGAGAGAATACACAGTGATGTTGTGAATGCCTCGTTGCAGATGCAAAGCCAGATCCTCGCCCTCGTAACAGAAGAACTGGCCATGGTCGACAATGACGCCAATCTCTTCTGGGAGGAAATCTGGCGCGGCCCACAGTCGGCGGTGCTCAAGCGTCTTGATGGCGGTGTTCAGCACGAGGACTTCAGGTATGCTGCTGATGGTTCGCCTGCTCGAGTTGGGCTGATATCGCTGGCATTGTGGGCACCACCCTTTCGAGTTGCCCTCCCGTTCGACGCTGGCCTTGAGTACTTGGGAGAAGGTCACCTTGGGCAGCTTCTGGTTCCTGATGGGAGCTTTCTGCACATGGATCAGTATGAAAGGGCTCCGCACATCAAAGGGACTTGCATACTGCCTGGGGATATATGAGCTCCGTGACGTTGGCTGGGCCTGGGCGTGTGTATTCGCTTCTGCAGTTCTGGCACCTGATGAACTCGGTTGCCACGGTTTGCAATGCCTTCCAATATTAGCCAGTCGTTGCCCAGCTAGGACAGCTGCGTTCTTACCTGCTGCATTTGGTTCGCTGAGGGAGAAGTAAGTCTGAAGTCGTCAACGATCTTGTCCAAGAGGAAGCGAGACAATCGTTGTAGCATGGCCGGCAGCAGTGCGCCGCTCAAATCTTCCTCCAGGATCCCCAGCTGCGCAGCTACATGATGCATTAGATTTTGAGTCTAACATGCGAGGGCATGACGAACCTTGGGGCTGATGACTGAGGGCCTTGAGTAGATTTGTCGCCTGGCAAATGGAGCCATCGGCTTTCTGCAGCATGTCGAACAAGAAACCGAGTTCGCAGAGCAGGCATGTCTCCTCGACGCATGACGTGGCAGTATGTTGGAACGCCAGGTTCCTTAGGATAGGCGTGAAATGGATGACTTGCAAGAGTGCATTGGCGTATGAGTTGGCGATGTGAATCTCCAGACCGGAGTAGGGCGTCTTGTTGTAGAATCTGAAATGATGTCAGCTAGATAAGTCGAGCGCTGGTGGAGGACGATGGAAGCCATACCCGAAATCGAAATCGTCCACGCCGAATTTGCTGTATTTGATCTCGACATTCCGATACATCGGCGGACAGTCCGTCTTGCGGTCTGCGCTGCCCAGCTTCGCCAGTTCGTCCACTTCGTCCTCTGTACCTTTGCCTGCGGTATTTGCCGACTCCCTCGCCTTCTCGCTGAGGAACTTGGGGGCTTGGATTCCGGCAGAGGCCGCTTTGTCTGACTTCCGCGTGTCTTCGATCTGGTTGCGACGGGTTCCCCGGGTGTTGGCACCATACATACCAAACTCGGTATTTTTGAGGCCCGAGAGGAACTGCTGGTCAATGGTGGGAGGCGGCGCCCCAACATCGGAGACCATATCAGGCCAAGCCGAAAGGAGCGGCTCGCGATAATGCGGCATGCCGATCATGTTGAGTGGCCTGAACCAGTCTATCAGTCAACATGCCGAGGGAAGTGAAACAACGCCTGACTTACGTCTCGTGACTCCATTCAATGGCGGGCAGCGGCACTTCCGGGGCCGCAAAATCGGTGGGCTGTGGGAAATCAACAAAGCGGACTTTAGAAGGCGAGCCCCAGAGATGTATCTGAGAGGCCGAGTCTGCCATGGCTACAGCCTCGCCGGAGTCGGCGATCTCGAACATAGTAACGACGGCGTTTACAATGTTGATCTGCCGTACATTGCTGGTGTGTGGATTCATCAAGTCGACGATGTGAAGCTGACCAGTCTGCGACATGACAATGCTGGTTGTCGACATTCGGGGGTGCATTCGCACGAAGGCGCCGCCGGCGGGGAAGGGAATTGGGGGCATCGGCGACATCCGCTTGATGTCGAAGACGTTCAGGAACGGATCCGGCATGTAGGTCTGGCTCTGGCGCAGAGAGTATCCACAAGTAACGATGAAGTCGTGCTGAGCGTCCATGTCGCTGATGAGCGCAGAGTGTGCCTTCCAGCTCCTAATCACAGCGAAGGTGACAGGATCGATCATATTGATCAGACCCTCCTTGGTGGCGGCGCATATGTATCTGCTCCTCTTCATGATTTTGTAATGATGTTCCGTGGGGGCCTACGCCATGTCAGCAATGCCGAACAGGGCCATCTTGCTGGCCTGGGTTCTCTGCTTGAAGTTGTACCTCCTTGACGATTTCTCCCTTGTTCACATCGACCACGAACATCTTGTCCTGGAAACCGGCGACTAGGATTTCAGACTGTCCCTTAGACGTGAATCCCATACAACGAAGGTCTTTGAAGTTGTCGTTCCTGCATCAGGGAGCTGGTTAGTCTGCTTCTCGCTGGGAAGGTCGGGTTTCGAGACGCACTGGATATGCCATATCGGAGGTCCTCGACGGAGAGCCATGTGGATGTCCCTGGCACCGAGGGTAATTATACCCTTCTCATTGACGAGAATCTGCCGGATATCGCCATGTGTAGTGTATGCTTTGAACGAGGTATATCTGGTCAAGTCGGAACCGTAGAATGATGTGACACGGCCCTAGCATCGAGTCAGAGGCAGGACGAGGGAGTCGGGGTCGGTGGCGGATGCACATACATAGTCGTTGCCCGTCCAGAGAAGCTCCTGCTGAGGGTCGAATGTCATTGTAGTTACGGGTGTAGCCATGGCCCTGACGCCCGGAGGCGGGAAGGGTATGCAGGCGACCTAGAATGCGACAACGCGCGCAAAGGTCAGCTTCGTTTCTGGAAATGTGGCATGAATAGCATTGCAGCGCAGGGACATGGGCCTCCCCTTTCGCGCCGCAGACGAGAAGCAGAGACACCAGGCCATGATGCGAACCGGAATGGTCGTTGGCAAGGTGGATGGAAGGGCGCGCGTTCTTGGGCACACGTACTTGATCCCAGTCTCCGTCCATTTTGACGTTGGTTCAATGATCATATCTTCGAGAAATGCGAGCTAAGAAAAGGTATCGGGATGGTCGCTATACGCTCCCAGAGCCCGTGAGCCGGGGTTTCGTCAGGCGAAGATGCAGGTGGTGTTGCTCGACAGCCTTTGAGTTTCGATGTTGAAGTTGACGAGTCTCGTGTGTCGCGCTTCCCAGAACCTGGAACCCCAAAGAGAGCTCCCTGCCCGCGTTTCTAACGCCCCGTTTGGCGGGGCAGTTCTCCAGCTTGGGCGCTACGTCGCACCTCCATGCCTGTGCCGGTTGGTGCTGTTCCGGGCTTTAACCGGGCGGGGGCGGCCACGACTACCACCTATAGCTAGATACCTAGGTAGCCCCCAAGTGGCCAGGTCTATTAGTACTCACTTCGACAACATCGCCAGCAGAAGAACATGATCGCGTTGGCAAGGATCCCATTTCTCTTGCATGCTGTGGTCGAGACCGCAGCCGCGAGCTCCTTTATCCTGAATCCAGGCTCCCAATTGCCCAGTCCCCCTCTCGAGTCCCAGTTGGTCCTTCAACTCGTAGGCGGCCTCTTGCTGTCAACCAACCTCATTTGCGTCGTCTTCATTACAAGGCCGGCCTTTGACAGCACCAGCAGGCTGGTCGCCGCATCATTAGCATTCTGGCACATCTGGCCAATGCGCAGAGCCTGGGTACGATTGTCGATGAAGACGGACCCGAGCAGAACTCGAGAAGCCGTGGCGCCGCGGGCTCTGGGCGGCCCAGCCTTGCATATGGTCGTCCATGCTGCCCTATTTGGCATCTTGATGGCATCTGCATCGATCGGTGGCGTCGACACATGAATTTTTCACATTCTGGACCGGGGTGTGGCGGTATCATAATTCCTTTGTTGCATTGAGCACATCTATGTAGAGGCGCTTCTCAGCTGCGAAAGAGCCTGAGACCCTCCTCTTCCGCATTTAAATCGTCCATCTCCTCATCAGACACTCCCGCCTCCGTCAACTCCATCTTCTGGCCGAACAGCGTGCCGAACAACCGGTCAATGGCGTCCTGCTCCCATGACCTCCGGTCTTCGGGGGCCATGAAGTTCTGTAGCTTCTCGTGGATATTAAATCGCATCTTCCGACCCTTGCTGGCTCTCCGATCAACATGCTTCTTCGTCTTGGCCTCCTTCATCGCAGCCCACCTCACGGTGGCCAGCGAAGCGTTGCCGGCCTGTGCGCTCGTCTCGTCAGACGTACGCTGGTCGACGAGCTCCTTCAGCAACAGCTGGTAGAAATCCGCATCATCGTAGACGGCTTCGTCCTCGTTGACCTTGTTGGCGACCTGAACAGGGGCACACGAGCGCGGAGTTCTTGTGCGCTTGATCAGCCGGTCCGAGTTGACGAGCTGGTCCTCGAGCGAAGCAATGATGGACTGCTTCGAGTTCACGAGATTGCGGTTCTTGACCTCGACTGTGCTGTTCTTGGTCTTGTTGGACCAGGTCTCCAGCACCTTCTTGCGGTGCTTGGCCGTCCTGGCATGTTCTTCTTGGAGATGTTCCCACAGAGCATCAGTGTCGTCCGAGGTCCGCTTGCGCTTCTCTCCGGCAATCTGTTCTGGCAGAAGTGTTGCGCGCACGCTGTCCAGTGTGTCCAGGAGCTTCAAAGCAGCCTCCTCGGCAGCCTCGTATGGCGCGGCCTCTTGGTCGGTCTCGCCCTCGAACGCGCCGAAGGAGTTTGTAGCAACAAGGGCCTTTTGCAGACGGATTCGGATGTTCAGGAGGCCATCGAAAGCCTTCCTTTGCTGCCGCACTGCAAGGCCCTTTTCGGCGTCCTGTTGAGCGGCGGCAGAGATGGTGGCGACAAGGGCTTTTTGTCCCTCGTTCATCAACTTTCGCTGCTCGGCACGCGCGTCCGCAGAACGGACTTTGGACTTGGCCGTTGTGGTGTCGCCGTCGTCTGAGGCCTCGGAGTCAGCCTCAGAGTCATCCTCGTCGTCCTCTGCTTCCTCTTCCTCGTCGTCATCGTCGTCATTGTCGTCATCGTCGTCCGAAGCGGACAGTCCGTCGACGAGATCGTCTAGGCCGTCGCCTTCGAGTTCGGAATCACCCGTCTCTTCCTCGGCCTCTAGATCAAGGAGACCGCCGCCTTCGACATCATCCTCGTCCTCTTCCTCATCCTCGTCGTCAAGGCCGTCGATCTCTTCATCAGAGTCGGAGATGAAGTCAGCAGCGGTGGGCCTCTTCTTCCTCGCGCCGGCATCTTTAGGCTTGGAGCTTCCGCGAAAGACAAAGTCGCTGACCTTGTCCACGTCGCTTTCTCCAAATGCCTCGTCGCTGTCGATCTCGGCGTCGTCGTCGGCGAAGCGGGCGCTGTCGGCAGCAAGATCCGCGGTCTCGGGGTCGTCAAATTCTTCCGCGCTATCGTCTCCAGACTCCAAGTCTTCCTGAGCGTCCTCGAAATCTTCACTCTCCTCTCCGCTCTGTTCACTGTCTTCGAGGGCTTGTCGGCTGACGCGAGCGCCGCGGTATTGTGGACCTAGGGAAACGGTCTCCTTCTGTCGCAGCTTGCTCTTTCTGGGGAGAGTTATTAGATACGCAGAACAAGGGGTGGTATGATTGAGATTGCATGCTTACCCGACAGAAGCGTAGTGTTCTGTGCCAGCGAGATCGGCGCCCTCGTCACTTTCGCTTTCATCCTGGCTGTCTGGGATATCGGCTTCGGGATCGTGATCTGCGCCCGCAAGAATTAGTGATGGCCGTTGTTGATTGATGAGGATTTCATACCCTTGAGGGCCTTCTCCTCTTCCCATTCCGCAAATCTCTTGGGCCCAGCCATGGCGGTTGGTTTGTTGTGGAAGTTTGGTGTCACTCAGCACTCGCTCGCGGGGGACGGTTGGCGCTGCATCGGGAGCCAAAAAATATCAACTGCCAGAACTTTTTGGTGGTCACACGCGGCAGAATCGGGAGCCCGTGGGCGGTCCGTCCCCACCCCTGACACGGGCCACGGAGTCACGTGGGCGGGAGGTCGCCTCTGTTTCCCCGTATATCCGAGTTCCACGCGCTGAGGGGCGCTCACTTTTAGAGGGGACAGACAGACAAGAACATCGTCACGCAAAGGGGGCCCCCCGGTGAGGACCCGTGGCCATGGAACAGATCGAGTCACAGGCCAGCGACCTGCGTTACCTCACGCAAGCACCGGTTCCGCTGCCAGGTGACCGGCAGCACGCTCAGCAAGCAAGGGGCGGCGGCGGTGGCATTGGCTTTTCTCCACACAATCAGACAGCCCATTCCGCCCATTCGCACGTCGTCCAGTCGCCAACTCTTTCCGCGACAGCCGGAGACAATTCCGCTCATCCCACAGGGGTCCCGCAAGACATCGACGGCGCCCACGCAGGGAAGAGGAAGTCTGACGACGACGGGCTGACCGGCAAGCAGCAGAGGAGCAAAAGGAATAGAGTGAGTTTTCCATCCTGCCCGTGCCCGTCGATTGCCCGTGAGAGGGACGTGAGGCTGACTCCCGGGTTTGTTTGTTGTGTGTAGTACATCTCCATTGCCTGGTAAGATCCCGATGCCTACCTCCCTCGTACGATCCTCCACTTGGTCGTGCTGTCTCTCCGTCTGGCTTGTCACTGTTCACTAACCCATGCTTGCCACCTTCAGCAATGAGTGCAAGCGCCGCAAGATCAAGTGCAATGGCGAGACGCCCTGCCAGAGATGCGGCAACCTCAACCTCGCCTGCCTCTATGCGCCCAACTGCTGTTCCAACTCCTTCAAGGACTCGGATGAGTACAAGACCATGTCGGCCCAGCTAGCCCATCTTCAGGAGGAGGTCGACAATCTCTCGCAGACCATGACTAGCCTGCGTTCTGAGACATTACGACTCGCTCCCATCCAGGAGAACTCTCACAAAGTGCTGCCCTTCCCCTCGGCCGCCGTAGGAGCATCGCCTTCCAGCTCCATGTCGTCTCATCAGCGCCCAGAGATGGCCCACGTCAGACCTCATGTTTTCCGTGGACCCACCAGCATGGCCTTCAGTCTTGATGTCGCCAGAGACACCATCCACAATATGGGCTATAGACCCCCTGACGACGGAGAAGACCAGAATGCAGCCTCGTCGGATGAAGGCCCTTCACGCGGTCTGCCTCCTGATACAGCCTCAGACCCCTTGTGGGACATTGGCAAAGACGAGATGGTGCGGCTTTGCCGCCTCTATGTCGAGGAGCTCGGCATCATGTATCCGGTCATCACCATCCAAGATGTCATCGAACATGCCCGCAATCTGTCCGCTTATATGGACTCGACTCGCAAGCCTAGCATGGCTCCCGACCTTTTCGACGACCAGACGCTGCTCCTGAAGATGATCATAGTTTGTGCGCTTGTTGTCGAGGAACACGGCCAGAGCGAGAGGGCCATGAGGCTGTTCGACAACGCGGAACCCTTCATCTACAAGAAGCTACTTGCGGAGCCCTGTAACTTCCACAACATCCCCCTCATGGCCCTCGTCTCTGCCTTCAGATTTCTCTCTGGTGACGAGGTGTTGGCATGGCGTGTCGGGGGGCAGGTTGTGCGGCTGTGCATTGAGCTGGGCATCCACCAGCGTACGGGGCTGATGAAGATCCCAAACGAGGAGGAGAGGAGGTTTGCCATCAACAGCTTTTGGGCCGTCTACGTCCTCGACAGACGATGGGCATTTGGCACGGGACTGCCCTATGTCGTCCAGGACGAGGACATTGATCCTGAACTGCCCATGCCGGTAAGTCACAGTCGCCACAGAAGCCGCGATCGTTCCTTCTGACACCATCACCTCAGGATGAGCACCCGTATCTCGTCGCCATGGTCACTTATTCGAGACTGGCCGCCAAAGTGTGGCGACAAGTTGCTCACTCCGGGCCCATCCTGGCGAGGGAACTTCGTCACCATGACATTGAGAAGATCGATCAGGAGATTCTCCAGTGGTATGAGCACGTTCCTGAAGAAGTGAAGCTTCGAAACTGGGACAAGGAGAAGCAAATGACTTCGACGCCGTCGTACAACCTCCAGAGGCTTCGCATCTGGACGTATCTGCGGCTGAACCAGGTATGCATGCCGCTTTTCTTTCGACTTCCCTGCTGTACTGACTGGCCGCTTCGCCAGATACGCATCTGGCTTTACACGCCGCTGCTGCACAGCGCTACCAGCATTATGAGCAACCTCACACAAGCACAGCGAGTCGTCGATTTGGCCAAGGACACTATCCGCTACCTTACTCATCTGAATAACGCCACCAACCTCTATCGTAAGCTGCAGGCTTTTTACCACCACTTCCTCAGCACAGCACTTGCAGTCCTGTTCCTAGCGTCAGTTCATGCTCCTGTTCGGTTCAGCCAAACATGCCGTGAAGAGTTCTATATGGCTCTTGATCTCGTCAAGGACCTGTCTGCGAAGAGCTGGGTGTCCAAGCGGCTGTGGAGGACGATCAGCTCGCTCAAGGAGGTAGCGCCTCGCTTCGGGCTCCGACAGAACCTTGAAGATGATCCTCATAGCACGGCAGCTCTGACGATGGCTGGCCTGGCGACAGGCCGCGGATCAGCATCCAGTCCCGTACCCATCAGCCCTTTCGGTCATTCCATCCCGTCGGCAGCATCCAGCCTGCCAACACAGCAGTCGACGCCACGGATGGATAACAATGCGCAGCTTGCGAACAACGGCGCTAGGATTCAGAACGAGATGCGCCGCATGTTCGAGGGCTACATCGGAGCCAACGGTTTCGCTGGTGGCGATCAAGGCTTTGGTGGCACGATTCTCCCTCATCCCGGCGCGCCAGGGGCCAACATGCCATCCTTCACGGCAACCGACACGACCGTGTTCCAGCATTTCAAGGATATGCTCTGAGTTGATGTATGCTACGCTCAAGATACCGTACACGAATTATGAATCTGTATCATGCGGCATCGCCTTCTCCGCCGCACATCCTATAGCTACTTACTCGAGAGATGTACCCTAGGGATTAACTCCGAGATTGCGTTGAGCAGGTTCCTTCGGAAGCCTGACTCGGAGGCTCGCTCACAAATTCTCAGGGAATTTGATTTGTGACCTCTCTGGCCTTGTCGATAACTGTTTCATCTTCAACGGATTTGCTGCCATGGTCGTCGTCCTCGTAAGGCGTCGCACCCATGTGCTTCCAGACTTGCTCGATCATCAACGTGTGATCCTTCTCCTGGGCGTGGAACAGCAACTCAGTCTTGCCATCCGAAAGGTGAGTGATCGACCGGCTCTGTAAGATATTAGTGTCGCAGCCCTAGTTGGAGCGGTATTGGCAGACCGAAAAAATCACGGGCGCCCGTCAGGGATATACTAACCAAACCGAGTGTCAACTTGATGACACTGTCAGCCCATTGAGGGGTGTATCGGTATGTGGGCGCCTGACCCCTGATGGCCAGCGTCACGTTGTCGGCGACGAACTGAGCCTGCTTCATGGCGGCACGAGCATTAGGGTTCCGCACACCAGTCTGCGCAACGTCGCCACAGGCGTAGACGTTGGGGAGAGAGGCCGATTCGACCTGGAGGGTGGGCTTGACAAGGATGTGGCCCGACTCGGCGATGACTTCAGGGGCAATACCCCTGAGCAGCTCCGAAGAAGGCTTCTGGCCAGTGCAGTTCACCTGTTCCGCAGAGTTAGCCCAGAGCCCCTCAATCAGATTAGCAGGAGGTGCATTTTCTTACGCAAAAGTCGTATTCGAGCGTTGTCCCAGAGCGCAAAGTGAGTACCCCGGCCTCTGTGTCCTCGTTGACGACTCGCTCATTCAGGAGTACTTCAACACCGAGATCTTTGATACCCTTGAGAGCTGCTACCTGAAGCTCAGGGCCAAAGCGATTCATGACGGCCTCCCTCGAATGGATCAGGATGATTGTCTTCTCCGGGTAGAGCTCCTTGGCATCAGTTGCCAGCTCGACGCCGGCGGCACCACCACCGATCACGACAACCTTCTTCGATTCCTTGATGCGACCCTGGATCTGCTGGAGAAGCTTGATCCCCTCTTGCTTGTCTGTGGACCCGACTCGGGAGGGAAGCTTGAGTCCAACACCAGCACCGGTGGCGATGACGAGGTAGTCGTAAGCAATTTCTTCCTGGGTTCCTTCGATCCTGACCCTCTTTTCGGTGATACTCTCGACGCGGCGGTGTACCCATCGCACGAACTCCTTCGCCGCCGGTGGCAGATATGGTCCGTACGGGATGAAGGTCTTCGCTTCATGGCCCTCGATGACGCAGAACCGGGGCAGAGTCCAAGTGAACTGGTAGTGGGCATTGGGTTCGATGATGACGATGTTCCAGCTGCCGTCGAGCGGCAGCGAAGCAGCAATGAGACGGGCAGCATGGTAGCCTGCGAAGGAGGCGCCTATGACAACCACGGTCCGAGGCTCGGCTCTCCCTGCTTCATCGCCATTGTTGAGTGTTTTGACCGGTTTGGCGGCGTTGCGAACGCCATAGCTGCGCCTGGCGTGGTCGACCATCAGGCCGACCGCAGCGGCGACGAGCTTGAGGAGCAGCCAGCCCTTGCGAAGCTTGACCAACATTTTGGCGACTTGATGATGTTTGTGACTGGAACAACAGCAAGAAGCCTGAGGGGAACACTTGAAGCGAACCGAATCCTCCGGCGCCCTGATGAGGCCTGGTGAAAATCCGAACACGTACCGGGCTCGGCTCGGCGAATGCTAACGCGACAAGCGCCCCCGAAATGAGCGAGATTACCTACAGGCTGCAGCATGCACACCACCCCCACGAGGGCTTCATTGTGGCTTTTATCAGATGATCAGATAAGTCTAAATCCCGGCCGGCGCGGCACTAATGCCGATCGACCCGCCCCTGAATGCAGGGCCGGGGGCCGGCGGGCGAGGCTATTGGCCTGGTCTGTCGAGTCGGTGGACCGATGTTACCCCTGAAAAGACCGCAAGCATTTTCACCACGTACAAAAAGTACAGTGCAACACCATTCCACGGGAGCCGAGGTCGGCCGTGACTTGCGTTTTGAGTCATTACTGCATGAGAAAACCTGGACTATCACAAGCCTAGACTGCTGCCACCTCCTTCACCTCAACAGTCGCTACAGCAGCTGGCGCCTTGGCCTCCGTCGGCGTTGGCGTTGGCACAACTTCCACGCTGGGCTGCTTCTTCATCTCAGCCAGATCAGGGAAACCGGCGGCTTGCCACTCCTTGAACGTCAAATTACCTGCCGAAGCCGGCATCTTCACCATCAGCGGCACCTCGATGTCCGTCTCGGTGCCCATCAGCGCCGCGCTGTGCACGATCTTCTCCTCGAGGGTCTCGTATCCCATCTTCTCATACAGCTTATACGTGGAAGGGGAGGCCTCGAAGTAGAGCGGCAGGCCGGTGTTGTTGCTCATCTCGATGCCCCATTTGCACCAGAGGGCACCGACCTTGCGGCCCTGGTGCTTGGGGTGGACGGCGATGACATGTGTGTCTGAGACCCATGTCAGCTTCGGTGAACGGATTTTCCACAAGGCAGGTGGAGGAAGTCTTACAGAGATGCGGTCGGCCCGCGAAGAGCTTCTCTCGCGTCTCATGAAGCGGCTTCAGCACGGCCTCGGCCTTCTCCTTCTGCTCGCCCTCCAGCCAGGGGACGCCTCCGAACTGACGTTCCTCCTCCGTGCGGCCCTTGATGAGGATATCGCCGAGGCCCATGCCGATGATCTCGTTCGTTTCCGTGTCGACGCACTTGTAGGTGTACTGGACCCTGCTCTGATTCCACCAAGCCAAGGTCCCAGCGGCGTGCGCCTTGCGAAATTCGGGGCTCTCGGTGCCGCCGGGGAAGAGGGTGTTGACCATGATCTCGCCCATGGGGTCGCCCTTGAACGCGGCGAAGTAGACATTGTAGATCTCTTCGATTTCAGGGATGAGAGCGGGGAGGATAGCGTAACCCATGGTTTCTGTCAGCACGGGATCGTCCCGAGTCTGCTGCTGCCTGCTCGATTTAGTGCGTATACAAGTAGGGTGATCTCTACTAATGAGATGTCAGATGCAGGCGGCTAGGGAGCTGGAGGAACTATGGTGATCCAAAGAGATGCCGCGCAGGGAAACGAGTCCACGGCAGCGGTATTAATACCTCGGCCCTCTCTTGTCCTTGGCGTCGGTTCAGCTTGCTGGCACCCCATGACTGTCTTCCGCGGATTCCCCTCGCCACCCGCTCCCGATCTTAGAATGGCTTGCGCGCATACCAAACATCGAGAGCAGCATTTTCTTGCCTCGAGGGAGATTTGCTCCGCCCTCGGTGCCGCTAGAGGGCGCCACAGGGTTCCATTCTCATGCAACTCACTGTTGCCGAGGCCTCGAGAACGGGAAGGTCAGTACATTCGAAGACCAGCCATGCCGGTTCTCGATGGTCTCGATTCCCGTATCAGCAGGGTCACCGGCGCTCCCACACGTCTTGGCTCAGAGTCTCGTGTCCTGCAGCCCACCAGTCGCTTGCAACTTTCCCGGAAAGGGTTTGGCATGCAACGGCCGGACGGACGCCACCTGGACAAGCGCCGGCAGCCCGCCCCTCATGCGGTATATTATCTGATCCGCCCTTTGCCGTTATCAGATCAAATCTTCGCACACTCGGCTTGGAGGGTGCCCGCTGTGCCCCTCCTCACGGAAAACAGGAGGACGGAGGCGTGGTCCGCGAGAACCGCGGAAAGAGGCCGAGGGCGCCATCATGAAGCGTGGCTGATATGGAAGCTTCTGGCCAGCTCGGGTTGACTGTGCTATTGGTGAACCTGCCGCAGGCTGTGATCAGAATAACGCTGGAGAAGTGCCAAGGGCCCTAAAGTTATCGATCAGAGATCTGACTTACCATTGAGAAGAAGCTTTGCGAGGTTTCATCAGTCGTGGGCCTCTGCCCTACTTGGGGAGACTGGCAGACCGAAGCGAGAGACATTGGATCCAGTGCGGAAGTCCGCGGTGCCGGAAATTCAGCGTTGCAGATCTCTGTTCGTGGGGACATCAAGACCACATGCTTCCATTCTCCTGGGTCGTCGAACTTTGAACAAGGGGGCCCCTGGACATTCCCACCACACTGTTGATTCGCCCCTCCATCGGCCCCGATCCAGACGGCACGAGCATCTCCCATGGCAAATGTCTTGATTTCCTACGCCTTAACACCAAGTAGTCTACTCATAACCTTGAAATGCCCGATGTAAATGAGGTAGCAACCAATGCAGTACTCGCCTACCACCTGCGGCCGTAAACCGAATCTTCCGTCTTCTTCGCCTTCGCTTTCAAAACGTTGCTCCTCGCCGTCATGTCGCCGAGATCACTCGCCTCCCTAGACAGACCAGCGCTGCCGGTACCGTCCACGGGAGCCTCGTGAGGCTGGTCGCGGCGGAAGAGATCCATGATCTCCTTGAAGCCGAGCTTGAGAACATCCTTCTTCATGCCTCCCTCGATGGCCGTCTCCGCAAGGAGTCTCTTCTTCTCCTGCAGATTGAGGATTCGCTCCTCCACTGTCTTCTCAACAGTGAGCTTGTAAACGACAACGTCAATGGTCTGCGTCAGGCGGTGGACACGATCGATAGCCTGCTCCTCGATGAACTAAAGTACACGTTAGAAGACGGACAGAAAATGGTGGTCAGCCGATGCACAACATACCGGATTCCAGAACGGCTCAACGATGATGACACGCGTCGCCGCTGTGAGATTCAAGCCCAGACTACCGCACTTGAGACTGCAGAGCAGGATTCGCGTGTTTGCATCGTTCCTGAGCCGATTCAGACTCTCCTCTCGTTCGTCGTTCTTCATGCTTCCGTCGTATCTCGTAAACTTGAAACCCTCCTTGCGGAAGAACGGCTCGATCAGGTCCATCATGGAGGTGAACTGCGAGAACACGATGAATTTGTGCTCGTGGGCTTCCTTGTGCAGAATCTGCATCATCTCCCTGATCTTGGCCGATGCAAGAACCTGGCTCGCTTGGCCCATGGGATGGAAGATGGTCTCATCGTCCGCGGAATCGACGTCTGACGCGTCAACACCGGAGTCGTCATCGTCTGATGATTCAGAGACAGAGCCTTGCTGACTCTTTTGCTGCTTCTTGGACTCCTTCTGTGACAGCAACTCGGAGATCGACGCAAGGCTGTCTTCAGAATCGGAGTCTGCCTCCGCCTTCGTCTTCGTCTTGATGGTCGATTCATCACGCTCAATGAAGCTGTCCAGCTGGCTGTCATCCGTCTCATCCGCTGACTTGTGAATGGAGTCGTCGTTGCCAAGCCATTCACCTTCGCCTTCGGCGTTCTCATCCTCTTCGCCACCAGCTTTGCCAAGTCGAAGGCGACTCCTCTGCTCCTCGGGCACCAGCCAGCTGCCTTCCTCCTCCTCATCATCGCTGTCAATGACAACGTTCCGATTTCTCTGGCGCTTGTGTGACTGCTTGGTGGGCTCGGGCTGGGTCCTCTCCTTTCGCATGACCGTCTTCTTCGACTTGGTACGAGGGGCCTTCTTGCGACGGGGCGTTTCATTCTCTTTGAAGTATGCGAGGTCATCATAGCACTCCTGGCACGTGTCCTGGCCGCCTTGAGATGTATCCTTTGGGAGATTGCGGCCGCAGATGCCGCACGTCTTGGCTACTATGCCCATCCCGCCGAACATGTCAGCGAGGTCGTCGACGGTGCCATCAGATGTCTTCTGCGAGGCGTCTCCAGATAGCGCATCTTTGTCCTTGTCTAGCTTGCCTTCGACTAACTTGGGGTGGTTGCAAGCTTGCCTCAGGCGCAGGAGAAGAACGAGGGCGTTGGCATAGTTCATGCCACCTTTCTCCATGCGCTCAATGCTCTCGTCCGCGCGGGCCTCCATTCTGTCGTAGAACCGACGCTCCGCTGGGGAGAACTGAGTGGAAATCTTGACGATCTTGCGCTCAGTGACCTTGAAGCCTGGACCGGCCTTGTCGCCTTCCTCGGTGGGCTTGCCGCCGGGGTTCAGGGCGCCGTCCTTCTTCAGGATCTCCTTGGTTCTTCGCTTCATGAAGCACCGAAGGATGCTGTGCAGGCGACGGATGGCAACGTGACCCTTGCCGTTCTTCATGGGCTTCTCGATCTGGTCCTTCCACTCAGCTAGGTTGTCGTAGGGCCGGATGCGCAGGAATCTGATCAGGGACTGCAGTTCTTCCAAGCTGTTCTGCATGGGAGTGCCGGAGAGGCACCAGCGGTATTCCGAACGGAGGGCGTAGCACGCCTTTGTCGACTTGGCATTGCGGTTCTTGATGGTGTGAGCTTCGTCGAGGACGACGCGCCACCAATGCAGCCCAAAGCAGCCTGTCTTGACGCCGTTCTCGTCGTCGGAGCTGTGTCCATGTTCGGATACGAGGACCTGGTATGTTGTGATAACTACGTCGTAAAGCGCGAGGTCCTTGAAACGTTTGGTCCGTTGAGGTCCGTGGTGGACGCAGACCTTGAGGCCATGAGATTTGACGACCTTGTCTTTGATCTCCGCCTCCCACTGTCGAATCAGAGCAAGAGGGGCGACCACTAGGGTGGTCTTCTCGATGCCGTCAAAGTTCTTCTTCCACCCCTTCTCATCCTTACCTGGCTTCTGGTTGCTCAGGATGACAGAGATTGTCTGCAGAGTCTTGCCCAAACCCATGTCGTCGGCGAGAATGCCGCCCTTGGGTACCCTGCCCCTCTTCACAGGGCCGAGTTCTCGACCCTTCATCCACTCGACACCCTCGACCTGATGCGGGAGGAGTCTGACTTTGAGACCGTCAAGCGAGCCATCGGCTTGGATCTTGCCATCTGTCTTCTGCTGCTCGGCCTCTTCCTCTTCGTCCTCGTCCATACCGCCCTCTAGCAAAGCCTTCAAATCAGCGGAAGCTTTGGTAGGGTCGGTGTAGAATTCGGTATCTGTGAAGCCGGTGGAGGAGGGCTTGTACGTTGCCGGGTTGGCATCGGGTCCGATGGAGCTAAAGAAGCTGGGCGCATCTGCCTTCCTGTCGGGATATGTCGGTGCTGCTGGCACCGCGATCCTGTGCTTGTTGGCGTCCCGGTGGTGCTCCGGCCGCGACTTTCTGTCATTGAAGACTCCAGCCGCCTTCTGCTTAAAAGACGACATCATCTTGCTAGGATGACCAAAGGTGTGCCCGTGGGGAGGTCCGTTCTGAAAGGGGCCGCGACCGCCGCGGTCGGCGAAGAAGGAGCCGAGGGCGTCATCTGTTGCCTTGTTGCCGGACGTGCGAGGCTTGTTCGATGGACGAGCAGCGTCCCATGCCGGACGCGGGATCTCGACGATGTCGGGAGTCTCTGCTCTCCGCACAGAGGTGTTAGCGGAAGCAGGCGGCTTGCCTTGCGCTTGGCGGTCGGAGACGTTCATAGCGGCGAACCCGGCCATGAGGGCATCGGGGTCGTAGGCGGCGTTGGTGGGTGGTTTCTCGATGGTACGGGCTGCTGTGGGCTGCGACTCCTCATTCTGATCAATGGGCCGCAATGGGCCCTTTGGGGGACCACGCTGGTTGACCATGCTTGCGAACGAGGCTGGAGGGCGGTGTGTCTTGGCCGAGGATGGGTTCTGTGTGGATGGCGACTGGGTCCAGTCGGGACGGTCTTCGGATGCGATATTGTTCCTCGGCTGGAAGGCAAACGAGGCCCCGGGCTTTCTGAAGTAAGACAATGTCAGATAGGTGGCTTGAGGGGAAGAGATGGTCGGTCCGCCCGAGGCAGAATACTGACTTCATAAATAGGGCGACGATGTTGTGGGCAGTCGGGTGCTGTTTACCGGCAGGCGGAGGGGTGGTGGTGGTGAACGAGTATTGGATGGCGGGGAGGGGAGAGCAGGATGACACGGGATTGTGAATTGTCGCGTCTGGATGCAGGGCCCCTGAATGTTGATTACCAGGACCCTTGGTCGGTTGTGAATTGCTGAACACCTTCTGCCCCTCCAATGCGATTTGTCTTCGTTTACATTTCAGGGCGATGACATAATTTCTCCTGGGCAACGAGATCACCGAGCGGCACAGCTAGGCAGCCATTGGTTGGCCCGTGCGCCGCTTGTACCTGTCCGTACCCCAGTGACTGCCAAGATCCGCACCGCGGGTTGCTTCCGCCCGAATGCCACTGTCCTTGCCTCCTACTGATGCCGATTCGGCGAATCCGTGTAAGGATCGAATCCAACACGTCTCTTTGCCTCTCTCCGCGCCCTCCATTGTTCTTCTCCGGCCAGTCCTGTCGTCGATGTCTCCTCGAGGAAGAAATTCAGCACCGCGTCTGAGCTCGTCAAATGGTGCGCCTGTTGCGACTCCTGGAGGCTGGTCAGACGGATCAACATCTCCAGGAGCGAGAGCGATGTTGTGACTGCTGCGAAGGGAGACCTGGCCATGAAAGACCGAGAGCTGACAGCCGTGTGCTCTGATGAGCGTTGGGACCGATCACTTCGCCCTCCGCTGTTACTTGTTCATCTAAGCAGATGTGTCTCATCTGCTCCAGGACAGCATCGTCAAGGGGTTGCATATCCTCGGACTGGGGGTCTTCCAGCTCGCGCAGCCTGGCCTTTCCCTTGGTCACCTCCTCTCCGTCGTCACAATCCTCATCACCCCCATTCTCAGTTTCGGCAGAGTCGTCTTGGAACACCTCCAGGGCCATCCATTCGAGATCTAGATGTGCTGGGAAGAGCTTCCTTCCGGAGCTTGCAGCATCGAGGCTTTCTTGGGGCTGGCTTTCTTCCAGCAGCTGTCTGTCGATGTCATCCTGCTCGGTCTCCGAAGCTCCATCATCGACGATGTGTCCATTATATCGGCCGGCGCCGCCGGTAGAGCTATCCCTACCATTGCTCAACTGCATCGGGGAAACGGCGCCCACATCTCGCTTCAAGAGCAAGACGGGATTGTGGCCGCTCGCGGCGTCGGTGCCAATATTCAGAATGCGGCCCGTATCGGCGTAGAATATTTTGGCAATCTGATGCACTGGTAGCGATTCGCGTATGCCGGCCTGGACGATGCCATCGAAGCCATCTCGGGGAATATCAGCTTCTTCATGCAGCCGCCCATCGTTGAGGTCCTCAATCATTTCAATGTGGTACGCATACCCATCCAGCGCAGGTGGCACCGGGGCGTTAGTAACGGGAGGCCGGTACCCAGAATCCGGACAGAACTTCCAGTCAGTCGGCGTACGGCAGAGCCGCACGCGAGCTTTGTGGAAGACTTCTTGCCAAATAGGCTTCCTCTCGTTCTCCCCGAGCCCGTATGACTCAACCTCGGACAGCTCCAAAGCGCTGAAGGGTTGTCTTGGGTCTGCATGGCCGAGGAAGAGCATGTACAGGGAAAGTGTGAAGGCTGGGCCAACCTGTACTGCTCGTGCAGGGTCGCTCGCGAACTGAGTGTCCCCAAAGTTGAGGAACGCGCTCGCCTGAAGAAACCTGGATGGCGAAGTGCCTGGCGAAAGGGTCGAAGAGAGACTCTCACCCGAGGCACTGATAGCCAGGTGCAGCAAGGGGATGTCTCGGTCAATCCGGTTGATGAGATTGCTGATTTCTGCAGTAATGACAGCCAGTTTCTCCCGGCGAATGGTCTTCGCATCCGGGCTCCAAGTGGGCAGGGTGGTATCGAAGGTGACGGCAGTCTGTCGCAAGTCTTCTGCCAGCGACGAGATATCCTGGTGCAGGGCATTGGCCAAGGGCAGCGCCGATTCGAGCGAAGGGTTCCCCCGAGAGGACCTAATCAAGTCCCTTAGCACGTAGAGGCTCGGTGGCTGTGAAAGGCTTCTTACCTTAGCTCAATCAGATCGATAGCGGGGGAAACAATCTTGATCCTGCTGTCCAGCTGCTTGTGTAGGCGCTCGAGCGCAACATAAGCGTCGTCATCCGTGTGGGCATCCCGGGCAGTCTCGATGAGCCGAGAGCACTGGCGGAATATGAACTTGGATGTCACAGCGATGCCAGAACGGAGAGCCACGTTGAAAGCCTGCTGGCTGACCTTCGTGACGAAGGCGTCCATATCCATGTCGAGCCTCGTGCGCTGGCCATGTAACTGATTATAATGCAGCCAGGATGATTCCGTAGGTGATGCTGTGGACGGTGGGACGGTGGTTGAAGGTGCCACTGGGACTTCTTCTTCTCAGGCTGCGAGTGTTAAGTGTAGTAGGTAGTTTGCAAGGGAGCAGAAGTTGAGATGAGACACGAAGTAGGAGTAAGTACTTTGTGCTAGCACTGGGCAAGGACTGCTTTGGCGCCAGAAGCCCCCAGAATCATGGGTACCGAGATAGGTATCTTCAAGCTACCTTCATGATTCTACTTGCAACCTATGCTACATGTAGAAGTCGAATAATTACCTGCTACGGATGTGATATGAACCCGTCTCAACACCGGAGAATGGCCAGGAGCTCCGTGCGAGTGACATGGAACCGCTTCGTCAATCCACCCAGAAGGCGGTAAGGGGTCACAGAAAAGATGGCCGCGCTCTGAAAGGCCACGCCGACTAGTAGGCTTTGGATTGACCCTTAGGAAATCGAGATGAGCTTCTCTTTTGATGGCAGAAAATCGAGATGGCCTCTGACTGAAGTAGAGCTGATTTGAAGGACCTCTAGATTGACTGCTAGTGGTCTGATTCACGCCCATCTGAACGGCAATATAGCTGGACCGGCCATGTATTCTGTGACCCTCGTGGCGGCGGTCAAGCCGTGTCAATATGTTCCTCACACGTTCGGGAACCGGCCAAGGGTCAGAAAAGTTGGCCGCCCGGGGTCAGAACGATTAGGTCGACCAGACTTCGGATCAAGCCTCGGCTCATTGAGATTACCTCTCTCTTAACCTCAGAAAATCGAGATAGCTTCTATCTCAACCAGGAGCAATTCTAACGGCTGCCTAATCGACTTCAAGCAGCTCTGAAGACGGCCTATCTGGACGGTAATACCACCAGACCGGCCATGTATTCACAGTGTTCTGCGACTCTCGTTCCGGCCCACCGTCACCCCGCCTTAGTGGGGCTGTCGACGGCACCCAACAGACAGCGCAGCTTTTTGGTAGGTCGGGCGACCATCGAAACAATCCTTTTCCTTGCAAAACCTGGACCAGAACCAACTCGCGGCGACTCGACCGGGACATTCTCGAGTTTTCAAAGGAGACCAGCCTTCCCTGCTGCCTAACATCAACATTCGACACGGTCACGGCCTGAGCCGCCAGCTCGTGACTCACTCACTCCTCTCCCCCTGTCGCCGTCGACCCCCGCCTCGAGGACATTTTTAACCCCTCCACAAGAGGTGCATACTTGGACCAGAGCTGCCGAAGCGCTGCCCACATCCCCGACACAGACACACACCGCGACGATACCCGCTCCGCAGAGCCCCAGCGCTTCATCATGTCGAACCTCAACTCTTGGGAGGATGACCCCGCTGCCCAGCAGGACGAAAACCTGTCCCAGCAGGCCCAGCAGCAACTGAACCTCAACCAGCCCAACCCCAATGCCGGCGCCTTCCACCCCGGCGCGGCTTCGTTCCAGCCCGGCGCTGCCAGCTTCCAGCCCGGTCAGCAGTACGGCGGTTTCGCCCCCCAGCAGGCCCAGTACCAGCAGTACTACAACCAGGGCTACGGTGGCTACCCTCAATATGGTGGCGCCGGTGGTTACAACCAGTACGGCCAGGGACAACAGTTTGGCGGCTACGGTCAGGGCCAGGGACAGGGCCAGCAGGGCTTCCAGCAAGGCTATGGTATGGTCCCCGAGATATGAGTGTCATTCGACCTGCCACATGTGCTAATACTACGAGCAGGCCAGCAATACGGTCAGTACGGCCAGCAAGCCCCTCGGCAACAGCAACAGCAGCCTGCCCAGGCCACACCCTCCATCGCCAAGCGCCCTACCGATGCCCCCGCCGGCCCTGCGGCGGCTGCGCCCGCTGCTGCACCAGCTGCTCAGCCCGCTGTTAAGAAGGAGGGCGGAGCCAAGGTGCTGAGCATCGGTGGCGAGCCTGCCAAGCCCAAGGCAAAGGTGCTTTCTATCGGAGGCACCGCGCCCAAGGACGAGAAGAAGGCTGAAGCTCCCAAAGAAGCTGCCAAGAAGGATTCAGCTGCCGCTGCCGAAGCGGGGGCCAAGGCCACCGCCACCAAGGCCATCGAGAAGACCGGCACCACCACAAAGCCCGCCAGCGCATCCGGCAAGACGTCGCCATCACCGTCGTCCGGCCGATCTAGTCCTACTGCCGGGTCTAAGGGTCCCACGCGAGCTGCCGACGCCGTCGAGAAGGAGCAGTCAGCCGATGTGGACCAGGACACCCTCAAGGAGATGTACGGCAAGGAGCACGTCAACATCATCTTCATTGGACACGTCGATGCTGGCAAGTCCACTCTGGGAGGTTCCATTCTGTACACCACAGGCATGGTCGACGAGCGAACAATGGATAAACTGAGGCGCGAGGCCAAGGAGGCCGGTCGTGAGACATGGTACCTTTCTTGGGCCCTGGATCTCACATCAGAGGAGCGCTCCAAGGGCAAGACTGTCGAGGTTGGCCGTGGTTTCTTCGAGACGGACAAGCGGCGATACAGTATCCTGGATGCCCCCGGCCACAAGACATATGTGCCCCACATGCAAGTCCCACACGTCCCCTTATGCTTCAAATTACTGACATTATTGTTGTAGGATCGGCGGTGCCTCCCAGGCGGATGTTGGCATTCTGGTCATTTCCGCCAGAAAGGGCGAGTACGAGACCGGTTTCGAGCGTGGCGGACAGACTCGTGAGCATGCCATGCTTGCCAAGACCCAGGGTGTGAACAAGCTCGTCGTCGTCATCAACAAGATGGATGACCCGACGGTCGAGTGGTCTCAGGAACGCTACATCGAGTGTACCACCAAGCTCGGCCAGTTCCTCAAGGGCACCGGCTACAACCTGAAGACGGACGTCTTCTTCATGCCTGTTGCCGCCCAGGTGATGATGGGTATCAAGGACAGGGTTCCCAAGGATAAGGCGCCCTGGTACGACGGCCCGTCGCTGCTCGAGTACCTCGACAACATGCAGACTCTGGAGCGCAAGGTCAACGCGCCGTTCATGATGCCCGTCTCCGGCAAGTACCGTGATCTCGGCACCATGATCGACGGCAAGATTGAGGCGGGTGTCATCAAGAAGGGCTTGTCGCTCGTCATGATGCCCAACAAGCAGTCAGTGGATGTCACTGCCGTGTATGGCGAGCAGGAGGATGAGGTGGGGCTGGCACAGTGCGGTGAGCAGGTTCGCGTCCGTCTCAGGGGTATCGAGGAAGAAGATATCATGCCCGGCTTCGTGCTGTGCTCGCCCAAGCGGCTGGTGCACAACGTGAGGGCTTTCGAGGCCCAGATCCGCATTCTGGAGCTCAAGAGCATCCTGACTGCCGGGTTCAACTGTGTTCTGCACGTTCATGCCGCCATTGAGGAGGTCACATTCGCCGCCCTGCTTCACAAGCTGCAGAAGGGCACCAACAGGAAGAGCAAGCTGCCTCCTTCGCACGCCAAGAAGGGCGAGAGCATCATTGCTCGCATGGAGGTCACCGGCGGCGCTGGTTCCGTCTGCATTGAGCGTTTCGAGGACTACCCGCAGATGGGTCGTTTCACTCTGAGAGACCAGGTACGTGATATAAGATTCGAGGCGTTCCGTGTTTTCCAAACTGCTTGCTAACTCGACCAGGGTCAAACCATTGCCATCGGCAAGATCACCAAGTTGCTCTTGGACGAAGCTTAAACAGCAGATCTGACGATGTCCATGGGTTTCAGGGAGTATAACGGCGGCGCCATTTAGTGGGAGAGAGCATGGAGACGCCGTTGGGACCGTGACAACAACAGGATTCTGGTCCTGATCTCATGATGTGACGCCGGTGGCTCAGGCGTGGACGCTAGGTATAGAGAGAAGCATGATGAATACCTCGAAAAGCCATGTTTTTGTTTGAAAATACAGGGTGACGGGCAGCGAATCATCGTGATAACCCCCGAGTGTTCCTGATCTCCGAATCGTGGCCCCTATCTCTATGGGTCCAGCCCCTGGGCGATGATAACGTGTGTTCCGATGAATTATCGCGGGAGTGATTGTGCGATATGGACGGGGGCATACATCACCAGGCTGGCACGAAAACGAACCGGAGAATAAAGCCAATCCACCAAGCTCAGGGCCAGGAACTTGGGAGGTATGAAATGGTCACGGCGGCGGCTGAGCAAGAGTGTGAAAACGGTAGGAAGCGGAACGGAATGTTTAGGGGTGTGGTGTTAACACTGAAAAGGGCACGCGAATGCGGAGCCGAAGTGGAAAGTGGGCCCCGGACGCCCGAGCCGGTTCAGTGATGCAAAATGGCAGCTGGGTTGCTGGGGTTCTAGATTTTCCCAGGTTGACCGAAAGCTGAAGAGTGAGACCATCGTGAACCAGGCATTCGTGTTGGCAGGGGGGAATGGCGGGAGGAGAGAACTCTGAAAGCAGCGTGACCACGGCACGGGCTCGTGTGAGCGCTTCCCCTTTTCTATTTGCGTGCCAGCCCCTGGAGATCTTGATCATGTGCCGCAAGCCGCACCGCAGGGGACGCAGCCGTGAGGTCACGAGCTTGCAGGTTCAAGCTTCTTACGTAAGGTTGGACCGGGTCTGTCTTTTTCCAGCGTGGCCTAGGCCAGCCCTGTGGTCTTCGTCGTTTGTAGACGATATGGGGGGACTCTCAGACGAAAAGTTGGAGAATCCCATGTCCCGGGAGATGTCGGAAGAGGTGAGAGGCAGGCCGCATGAAATGCTGATTCGCCGGGGAGGGCGGCGGCCAATGGATGTGGTGAACCGGGAGCGATGCGGGGTCTGAGGAGGCTCTTTGCACCGTTTGCGCGGGGCATGGGACGTCATTCGCGACCGAGTTCCCGGCATATCGCCAAGTTGCAACAGACTTTCTATTCGGATGCTCGTCTCACGTTAGGCCGAAAGAGCGGGACGACGCGTGGAGATGCGATGGCAAGCTAAAGGACGATGAAGTGTGGCTGGGTCGTGTCCCGGTTCGTTACGACATGTTGGCGCTGTCGTGACCGGGCAGTCGACAGACAGGGAAATGGTGGAAGAATCCGAATGAACAGAATTTCGGACATGTTCCTGCCCGCGCTTCGGTCCTATCCCGTTACGCCGCCGGGTCTCGACCGAACCAGGCGACCGGGTGCTGGAGATCCAGCGGACCAGCACCCTTCACAGTTTAGCCCGAGACAGGCCTGTAAATGCTTGGCTTGTCTGGTGAAATCCGGGGCCCCTCACTTCCCGTTGTGCTCCTGAGGCAGCCCTGCGTGTAAGCCGCGGGACAACTGGTCTTGTTGCCTCTCGTTCCCGCATCAACGACATACTTACAAGCATACTGCTACAGTAGATGCCTGAGTGAGAAGATGATATACATGCTCACCCTTCAACACTCATTCGCATGCACCAGAGAGGCAATGTGTCACACGAGAGATAAGCGACGGATGGATGATGCGGTCAGGACGTGACGGGCCGGGGCAAACCCGCGTGTGTCTCATTGCGCCCGGTCGTCCGGACGGGCGTTGATGGTGATATTCCGCCAACCCCCGAACGGCGATCCCTCCTTGGCCATACGCATACTTGCACAGTTGACTGGTTACTGGCAAAGCTGGCAGGGTAGTAGATGACAGTAGGCATCGCGCATCAAAGGCTGCAATGACTTCAGAGACCGGCTTACTTCGGCAATTTCACCCTACGATCCTTCGTCTTTTGGCCGCCGTCCTGGGCGGCCTCTTCTGATACGAAGATCCCCTGCTCTCGCATTGCCTTTCCACAGCACCAGCACCCAGGTTGGCCACTTGGGCATTTCATTTTCTTGTCTGCTTCGGCCGTCTAAATCCGAGCTTTCTCGTGGTCACTTGCCGGCACGATCGTGGGCGATGCCGAAGGGCACTGACGGAATGGACTTGAAACTCCATTGCGGGCTTGGAGGGGGAAAACGGTGGTCAAATGGGGCATGACGTCCCCATCAACACGCCGAGACTAGCAGGCATCAAACCAATGCCCTTTTCTGGTGCCCAAGAAACAGCCATCCCCTTCCGTCGTCAGCCGTCTCTCGTTTCAGCGGCCCAATCCGGATCCTACTTATTATCGCGATGGCCGTCCCGCGGGTACGTCAGCCACTGACAATGGCCATGGCACGAGGCGGCGAGAAGGCGCACCCCACCATCGGAGGGACCGCGCACCCCACCTTATCCGTGCCCCGGTACCAACTGCAGGGGCACGGGGGGTGTCTCTACAGGGCTGGCCCAGGCTGTTCCTGCCCATGACGGCAAGGACGGATACGGACAGGCTTGACGCTCCCGGTGAGCAAAGCCAAGCATCGACAAACCTTCACACCCGCAAGCCGCAGCCGTCGTCCGCTCCGGGATTAATTCGTGGCCCAAGAGTGCACCAGCAGGCACATTTGGTGATCCAGCCACTCACCGATCCTGTTTCGCCTCCTTGATCCACCTCAGTCGCCCGTCCCTATAAGTTCGTGTCGAGAGCCACTCCACTGTACCTCTGGGAGCCGCTATCCTCGGTATCGGCCTGTGAAAGAACCATTCTCTCGGCACTCTACGAACTGGGATCTCTCCACGAAACTCTCCGTTTACTCTCTGCTCTCCGCACACGCCCCCCAAGTGGATCTTCCTCGTCGTCCTACGCTTGAACCTGCTACCGTATCGACATACCACCCCTGAACCGTTCGGAACCAGTGCCACTCTCCAAGCATCCTAGTCGCGAAGACTCCCGAAGTTGCTCTGTCCGGCTCATCGTCGCCAGTCTACATAAACAATGAAGGACCCCATTGCTAGGACAAATTCTCCCTATACCGATCCCTCAGTCAAAGGACCCAAATCTCGTCTTCTCTTTGAAAACCACTCCGATCTCCGTTCCAAGAGTACGTCGTCTTCCCTCTACTACCCGCCTCGGGTGTTGGATACACCACTTCGACATGGACATATCTGGCATCCCCGGTGCTGTGTGTCCCTGAACTCGCCGCTGACAAGATGTCGCATCGCAGTGCTCGCCTCCAACGTCAACAAGACTCCTCTCCACCCCGGTGGTGTTGCGTAAGTCGCCCGTCTGCGATCAAAGCCGCGAGGGCTCTTACTGACTCGTCTCTCCAGCCCTCATCAGGAGCACACCGAGCTTGGTACGAACCGCCCCCATTCTCTGTGCCCGCGCTTTGGCTCTGCACCATTTCCGGCGAGCGTCTCACCCTTCACATGACAGAGTCTAACACGTGAGACAGAGGAGGAGCTCCACGAGACCGCCCACATCGACTACAACCGCGTCGCTATCATCCCCAACGCCTCCGTCCCTGCCCTCTACGAAGATGCCCTCGTTTACGAGACCGGTTCCGCCATCACCTCCAGCGGTGCCCTGACCGCATACTCCGGCAAGAAGACCGGCCGATCACCCCTTGACAAGCGAATTGTCGAGGAGGATTCGTCCAAGAACGACATCTGGTACGTCGTGTGACCCCGTCGAAAATAGCGGCATCATCATGAGTTCATGTTTGCTAACGCATTGCGTCTGATAGGTGGGGTCCTGTCAACAAGCCCATGTCTCCTGATGTAAGTCTAGTACCAGCGAAAGCTTCCCCCAATAGTTCCCGAGTCATGCACGCCCCGACGCTTGCGCACTGCACCATCCTTCGCCAGAACCCGGGGAATGTCTGCACAGCTGTGTGGCTGGGGCGCGTGTTTCCCCGGAATGCGCCCCCCCTGCCCTCAGCCGCCCCGAAGCGACCACGCGCCTGCAAAGTCAATGGGAAAGCTGTCTGTTTGGCAATCCGCGAGGATTGCTTTCAGTCGCGATCCGCTGCTTGAGGTATCCCATCACATTCGGACTGCTGGTCTGCGTCCTGGACAAACGTCATGGTGCTTGGGAATTTGCCTTCATGCCGTCACCACTCCTGCTTCTCTCGAGATGGGAGGGCGTCGTGCATTGCAAATCCCCATCCATCCGTTTGTGCGTTCACGGCTTTTCGCGGGTTCTCGGTCTTGGGGTGTCGCAGTGTCGTCATAGTGCCCCTCCGCGGGGAGTCCCCGCATTTCGCGACATGGATGGCCGAGGCCACATCCGCGGGTCGAGATGCACCCCGCAACATCAGACCAAACCCCTGTCCGCTTCCGGCTTCACCCGCCCCTGCCCGGGCCGTGGCGCCCAAACCACCACCACATAGACACTCGTCTGAATGAGACCATGAGAGCTGACACGTGAGATGCATAGGTCTGGAAGATCAACCGCGAGCGTGCCATCGACTACCTGAACACGAGGAACCGCATCTACGTCGTCGACGGCTACGCAGGATGGGACGAGAAGTACCGTATCCGCGTCCGCGTCATCTGCGCCCGGGCCTACCACGCCCTCTTCATGAGAAACATGCTCATCCGCCCTCCCCGTGAGGAGCTCGCCCACTTCCACCCCGACTACACCATCTACAACGCCGGCTCTTTCCCCGCCAACAGGTACACCGAGGGCATGACCTCGGCCACCTCCGTCGCCATTAACTTCGCCGAGAAGGAGATGGTCATCCTCGGCACCGAGTACGCCGGCGAGATGAAGAAGGGTGTCTTCACCGTCCTCTTCTACGAGATGCCCGTCAAGCACAACGTCCTGACCCTGCACTCCTCTGCCAACGAGGGCAAGGACGGCGATGTCACCCTCTTCTTCGGTCTGTCCGGTACCGGCAAGACCACCCTGTCTGCCGACCCTCAGCGTGCCCTGATCGGTGACGATGAGCACTGCTGGAGCGACCGCGGTGTCTTCAACATCGAGGGTGGCTGCTACGCCAAGACCATCGGACTGTCTGCCGAGAAGGAGCCTGATATCTACGGCGCCATCCGCTTCGGCTCCGTCCTTGAGAACGTCGTCTTCGACCCCGAGACCCGCACCGTTGACTACGACGATGCCACCCTGACCGAGAACACCCGCTGCGCCTACCCCATCGAGTACATCAGCAACGCCAAGATCCCCTGCAAGTCCGACTCGCACCCCAAGAACATCATCCTCCTCACCTGCGACGCGCGCGGTGTCCTCCCCCCCATCTCCAAGCTCAACTCCGCCCAGACCATGTTCCACTTCATCTCCGGCTACACCTCCAAGATGGCCGGCACCGAGGACGGTGTTACCGAGCCCCAGGCCACCTTCTCCTCCTGCTTCGCCCAGCCCTTCCTGGCTCTGCACCCCATGCGCTACGCCAAGATGCTTGCGGAAAAGATCGAGACTCACTCCGCCAACGCCTGGCTCCTCAACACCGGCTGGGTCGGTGCTGGTTTCGCCCAGGGCGGCAAGCGCTGCCCCCTCAAGTACACTCGTGCCATCCTCGACGCCATCCACTCCGGCGAGCTCGCCAACGTCGAGTACGAGAACTACGAGGTCTTCAACCTCCAGGTCCCCAAGACCTGCCCCAACGTCCCCGCGGAGCTGCTCAACCCCAAGGCCGCCTGGACTGCCGGCGCCGAGAGCTTCAACAACGAGGTCACCAAGCTCGGCAAGCTCTTCGTCGAGAACTTCCAGAAGTACGCCAGCGAGGCCACCGAGGACGTTGTCAAGGCCGGTCCCACCGTCTAAGCATCGTTGTCGAGGTCGTCGCAGGAGCAGGATGAGCATATGACGGAATGCATATTTTGGAACCAAAGCGTTGTTTTTATTTTCCTTCTCCATTTTTCTTCTTCATCTCATCCATCTTCCTGTTTCCTCTTTGTCAATGTGTCAGATACCGGCCCCTGCTGTCAAGGGGCTCCGAGCTCGGAAGGAAAACCCGAGCCATACGCGACGCAGTACGTGCTGCCCGTGCTAATGGAACCACGGCCTGGCTTGCGCTGCATTTTCATATCAAAATTCGGACGGGAGAGATATTCGCGGGACTGCGAATCGGGGGATGCGTAGGTAGATCAGATTGGTGAGCATCGGTACGATGCAGAGAATCAACAATTCATTAAAGCAATCATTCAAATTTCTTGCTTCGCTTCATGTGACGTGATGCCCTGACTAAGATGCTCTTGGAGATATCTTCTTCGTCACGATGATCCAGTTCATGTACCCTACGGGCCAGAGATGGCACTCGTTGCCGCTCTTCATCTCCCAGCCCGAGCTGTCCGCGCCGCAGCTGTCCATGAGTGCCTGGACCTCCTCGGGGGTGCGGGTCCGCAGCGAGCTCATCCAGCCATCGAACATGAGGACGAAGGGGAGGACGGGGAGGAGGTATGTGAAGATGAGGACTACCCAGGAGCGCCAGCGCCAGGCGTGGTACGGGGCGACGAGGAAGGAGCCGATGCCGAGCAGGGTGCAGGCGAGGAACGAGCGAAAGTCGCGCCTCTGGAGCTCGAAGATTGCGAAGCCCTCGGAGGTCTCGAGGGTGTTCTTCAGGATTGCGCTCGCCAGGGGGTCGTCGAAGTGGTGGAAGGCGAGGTTGAAGAGGCGGAAGGTGTTGGAGGGCGGGGAGGATTTCCTCTTGCGCAGGCCGTCGAGGGGCGTGCGCTCGGCGAGGCGGGCGAGGAGGACTGCGTCGGCTGTTGCGGCGTCGACGGGGTTGCTCTCGTAGCGGATGTGGTCGGATCTGGCGGCGGCGCGGGCCCAGGCTTCGGGGTTGGGATGGAGATCGGTCAGGACGAAGTCGACCTTGGGGAGGGAGGCGGCGCCGAGGCGGCGGTTTACGGAGCGCTCGATAGACGGCGTGGGGCCGCCGGAGCCGGCACAGAAGTCGATGAAGGTGTGCTCAGAGATGGAGCGGCCCAGGTTATTGTAGAGGACAGAGGCCGCCAGACGTGCGGGAGAGACAGGCTGGATGCCGGGGGCAGAGTTGTTCCAGGTCGCCTGGAGGCCGTCCTGGATGCGGGCGCGGAGGAAAGAAGGGAACCTGAGGCGGAACGGAATTGTCAGTCGTCTGTTACACACGGCCAGAGGGGTTGTTCAAGGAGCGAGCGGTTCTCTTACCAGGGTTGGTCGTCAATCTCGAAGACGTGAAATCGGGGTATCCAGGGAGCCATGATGGACGTTGTTCGCTAACTCCGAGTGAGGCGGGTGGGCAGCTCAGGGCGGCGTTAAACACGCAATTCCGTCTTCGTCGTAGCAGGTATCAGTTCAATTGGTGATCGGGAAGAGAGCCTGGTTCTGAACTGCGGTGTTGGCTGTTCTTGTTGTTGAGAGCTGTTTGAGTTGTTGAGAAGGATCATGGGAGCTTCGAGCTGGGTTTCTGCGGGGAGCTTGTGACAGTCGCGTCCAGTGCCCCCTTGCGGACCGTCACAGGTGGGCACCATGCAGGGGTAGCAGCCAAAGCTTTGGCACACGGAGCATCTGCATCCCGGCTGCCGGATCCCTGTAAGCCAGGCACCTGGGCGACCTACATACTCCACAATGGTGTTCGGTACGCCGCTGAGGTAGGTATGGTACAGGGCTTGAACAGCATGCCTGTCCAGGGTTGGTGCGGACGCGGGGCAACTGGCACACCTCAACGGATCGGGGACGGTGTGGCATGTTTGCCCGCCATCCGACGCCTCGTCTTACACGAACTCGAACTCGAACTTGGACTTGCTGTTATCCATCTCACTCGTTGATTGCCCAACATATTCGATCATCTTAAGCCTCCCTCGTCGTCCCGCCGCCCTACGGAGTCTCGGACCATTGAACCATCCGTTCAAATCTAGGTATTCGTCTCCAAAAGACATGTCAATGTCAACCAATCTATAATATCAAGGCTTGAAATCATACCCGCCAAGTTAGCCAGGCAGAGACATGGGTCTTTTCAGCGGCCCCTTGCCGGTCTGCGTCGCCGCTGTTGCCATTCTCCTATATGGCATCCTCAGCAAACAAACTTTGAGGCGGGATGGGGTGGCCCTGAGGKGTGTGAGGCGACCGTGATCCTTGGTGGCTTGGAGGGTACCTAACTGACCGGGACTGCAGAAAACCACCGGACACCCTGCCTATAGTAGGTAATGGTATTCGGTTCTTGCAAGAGAGACAGAAACTATTCGATTGGTTCTCCAAGTGTGAGCGTCGATTTGGTTACGAAACCCTTCAGATTACTGTGCCTTCCCTCCCGCCAGGGGTCATCGTCAACGACCCGAGGAACTTGGAGTACGTGTTCAAGCACGAGGGCACCTTTGCAAAGGGAGAGTTCTTCAAAGAACGGTCGCGGGATCTCTTTGGTGCGTACATCAAGATGCCCCGGACAAACATGCAGCTGATGTCCGGCCAGGAAACGGCATTATCAACGCGGATGGCGAGCTGTGGAAGGTCCAGCGGAAAGCTGGCCTGAACTTCCTGAACACAGAGAACCTGAAGGTCTTGACGCAAGTCGCCCTACCCAAGTACATAGCAGAAGCTATGGACTATCTGGCTGCCCGAGTGGACGGGAGCGTCGTGGATCTTCAGTATGTGTTCCACGAGATCACAACCCAGCTGATGGGGAACATGGCATACAATGTGAGCTTCCCATCCTGCGCTGATATCAACGCCACTTATCTCACCATTCCCGCAGATGGAAATGCACGCCGATGATCCCATCGGAGTGGCCTTCGACTTTGCTTCGGGGGCTACGGCAGAAAGATTCCAGAACCCCATGTGGCCTGTGACCGAGATATTCTTCGGGTCACGTATGAGACGGTCTATCGCGCTGGTCAAGTCCTTTGGCGCGAGCATCGTGGCCAGTGCTCAGAAGGATAGAGGCAAGCGGGGCCAGGGAGATGCGGTGAACGGGAAAGAGAGGGGAACCGAGCCTATCCAGAGGTCCAAGGCCATCGAGGGGAGTCTCATCCAGTCCTTCCTGGATGCAATCGGGGACGAGACTATGGTAGCCGACGCTGCGCTCAACTACCTCTCTGCCGGCAGAGATACCACGGCACAAGCACTCACCTGGACTTTCTATCTTTTGATGAGGCATCCTGATGCTGTGCGGGAGATACGACAAGAAGTCCAGGGCCACCTCACAGCGGAAGGCCAGTCCCCGCCATCCGCGGCAGCGCTCATGGCCATGCTGCGGGATATGGCATCGTTCCCATTCATCCATGCCGTGTTCAACGAATCGCTCCGCCTTTACCCTCCGATTCCATTCGAAATCAAGCAAGCCGTGAAGGCTACGACCCTGCCAGACGGGACGCATCTTCCGCAGAAGTCCGTAGTGGTCTGGTGCCCGTGGGCCATGAACCGGTCGAAACTCACGTGGGGCCCCGATGCCGATGAATTTCGGCCTCAGCGGTGGCTGGTAGATGGCAAGGTCGTGAATCGCAGCGCGGCAGAGTTCCCTGTCTTCAATGGAGGACAGAGGACCTGCCTGGGGAAAAAGATGGCGGAGCTCATTGCAATGCAGGTCATTGGGTCCATGGTATGGGCTTTCGATTTCGAGGCTGCCATGCCTGGAGAGAGGGTAAGCAAGAGTAGCCTGACTTTACCGATGAAGGGAGGTCTTCCGTGTACAATCAAGGCCCGGCCACAATAGCCACCTGAGATGTAGCTACGAAGACACATTACAGAATATATACAAAACTTCACGCCATCCTGCAACTCGACAGTCCAGACCCCGCTTGTTTGTTTTCGCTGGCGGCACCTCTTTCTATGGCCTGAATTGCCCCTTTGTGTTCGAGAACGAATCTCTGTTCGGGTAGCAGCGCAAGGGGATGCCTATCACGTGGCTGTGGCTTCTTCGCCGTGCCATTTTCTCCGCCTTTGACTTGGAGTGTTTCGAGTCCACTGCAGTCTCGAGGGCGCGGGCTCCGATGAAAAGGTATTGCCTTCGCGATATCGTGATACTCGAGAGACAGCTGGATCTATGATAGTGGCAGGTGCAACTCTGCCCTCAGATGGTGAACCGGTTCCGCGACTCTTCTAATTTCGATGTCGTGTTCCGAGGCACCTTGTTCACTGTATCCACGCTGGAGTCGTGCATGAGCCCTACCAACTGAGCTGTCACGCAGCCGAAGGTCGTCATCAACCTGAACCTTGTTGAGGCTGGTGTCCGTGGTGAAGCTGTTGGATGAAAGACCCAGCCAACGGCCAGCTACGCGACAAGGAAGCCGAGTTGGAATGCTGAAGAGTCGATGGTCTTGTGATTAAATTTGGCTTCCGGGCGATAACCGAGCTCTGTCAACGGAACCACCAATTGACGGAGGCATTGAGCCGCCCGTCACGGTGGGTGCTCTTGACGCTGTGCCACCAGCCTTTGGGGATGAAAAGTGCGTCTCCGGCATCAACCTGAGCCTCAACACAGTCTTTCGGTGCCTCGGACCCCCAAGTTGCTGCATTCAGCATGATGCGCTCTGGTCCGTCCATCATCTCGAATCCCCTGATGCGGCTGCTCCCGCTGCGGCGGAGACGTGATTGAATTTCAGCGTAGAGGCGATCTCCGGTAGTCGGGGGAAGTAATCTGACCGTCTTGCTGCTCAGAAGCTGGCAGAACAGATTTGGATTCGGGTCTCGATGCAGGGGTGTGTAGGTTGGTTCCAGTCCCAGCCAGATACTAGAGTTGTAGACGTCGCCTTTGCCCGCTTCTGAGACGATTCGCGGAGTCGGCAGGTCTTCCTGCAGCTCGGCTGGCAAGTCGGGAATCTGAGACTGCGCAATATAGAGCTTCTTTAGCTTATTTTTATGTCCTCCGTTGAACTCGATGGCTTTCATGAGTAGACGCAACGGGGCCTCGAACATGGCGAAACGTGATTCGGGGTTGCTGGTGTGGATGGCCGAATGAAGAATGCCGGCCAAGATGGCATCCATGGGGTGGTCGCTCCTAGCTAGCCATTTGAGAAACGTATCCAGTGGGTCGATACCCGGGGAATCATCCTCGGATGGTGAGGTTTTTGAGAGTTCATAAGGAAACAAGTGATGGGCGAATTTCTTCATGTAAGGGCTGAAGGTGGCGGGTCCGAGACGCTGGTCTCCCAGCTGCGCAAACCATTTGGAAGCTGCCAGAAGCTCTCGACTGGAGCCTTCAGCTTGGGTACCGCCTTTGAGAAGGGTAGGACGTTCGGTGTTGAAGACATCATGTCGAAATTGCGAGACGTCCACCACGTCGAACGGCACCGGGACGAACTCGACCGGTGAGACTGTTACCAGAGTGCGTTGTCCGAGTTGGCGTGGCAGACGAGAGGCCGCAGGGCCCCTTACAAATCGCAGCAGCGGCATTTCTCAAGGAAGTCCGCCAGGATGAAGAGTAATTAATCATTGTGATTTCACAAGACGAAGGATTTCCATCAGTCGAGTCGTCACGTGTTTTCGACGTCAAGGTCCCCTGGCCGTTGTGGTAACGCACGGACCAGGTTTTACCCTCTGTCTCGGCATCCTGCCGCGTCCCTTTCTCCACCATCCACAGCCCACCATCGAGGCTTCGCCAAACGTCGAGGCTTCCGAATCATCACATCGCGCTTCACACGTCGGTCTCAACCTCCGCCAAGCCGCCCTGCGATCCTCCACCCCCGACTTCGATCGCGCAAGGCACTCTCCTGTATTTCATACGCCAGATTATCTGCCGATAATGCGCCCGTTTTGATCTTGCCCGCCCACGCCTCCCTTTACCCCGCGATAACCCCCAGACTGATCGCCAGCATTTTTCCCCGAGCCCCCTGGCGCCGTCTATTTGCCTAGGCGCCGCGATATCGCATCAAATCATACGCAAATAGCAATTTTCTCAAGCAAACCGCCGGTTTGGAGCTGGATTACCCCGACGAAATGTCCACCTCTTCGGGCACCCCCGAGTCGTGGATATCCTCCTTCTGCTCCCTTCTCGGCCATGAATATTTCGCAGAGGTCTCGGAGGAGTTCATCGAGGATGACTTCAACTTGACTGGCCTCCAGACCCAGGTCGCCATGTACAAAGAGGCTCTTGAGGTATATTCCTTCCACATCTCGCGCATTCTTCCCATATCCCGGCACTGACGCCCTCCCTCCAGATGATTCTCGATGTCGAGCCGGAGGACGATGACGACGAAGAGGAAGAGGAGGAGGAGGAAGACGAAAACGATTCTGCGGACCAGGACCGCCTCGCCGCAAGGCATGAGCGTCGGCAGCACAGCCGCATGGCCAGCGACCTGAGCGTCATCGAGTCCTCCGCCGAGATGCTGTACGGATTGATTCACCAGCGGTTTATCTGCTCCAGGGCCGGCATTCAACAGATGAGCGAGAAGTACGAAATGGGCCATTTCGGCTTCTGCCCGCGCACAAACTGCGAACAGGCGAGAGCCCTGCCCGTCGGCCTCTCGGATATCCCCGGCGAGGACACGGTCAAGCTGTTCTGCCCTTCCTGCCTCGACGTTTACGTCCCGCCGAACAGCCGCTTCCAGACTGTCGACGGGGCCTTCTTCGGCCGCACGTTCGGCGCCCTGTTCCTGCTCACCTTCCCCGAATACGACCTGGCCAGGCGTGGCGTCGAGATGCTGAACAGCGGCGGCGCCCGCATCAGCGACGAGGAGATGATGAACGGAATGTACGCCAAGAACATCGGGCCTGGTCTTGGTGCGGGGAACATCTACGAGCCCAAGATTTACGGCTTCCGAGTCTCCGAGTTCGCACGATCAGGCCCCCGGATGCAGTGGCTCAGGGACCGTCCAGATGACATCTCGGAGCTGGACGAAGCGAAACGACACGCGGAGGAGCATCCGGACTCGGACGAAGACAACGACAACCTGAACGCGGACAGGCGCACCGGCACACGACGACGCCCGGCCGGTAACGCGCGACTCCGCCAGCGGCAAGCCAGGAACGGAAGTCCCATGAATGTCGAGGCGAACGGGGCCGAGTCTGAACTCTAGGTCCGGGACAAGATGCAAAATGGAATTGCGCACTTCACCTTGACTGGGGCGGCATGACAGGTCACGATGCATCAGATGGCGTTCAGGGGTTGAGTCTGCTCCCTTGTCTTACCGCGGCGGCGGTTCGGAGGCGTTGGCAAAGGCTGTTTTGCGGATAATGCGCGGACAGGCTGGCCGGCAGCAGAGGGTGGTTCTCGCCGGGGGATGGGATGGATTTTAGCGTGCTGTTGAATAGCCTGGCGCTTGCGTCAGATACCTCACAGAGCCAACAGAACATAATAGACCTTTGACGCTCAACGCCGAGGATCGTACCATGCGTCCCTGGTTGTGCAAGTGGATGTCAACGGGGCGGGGCCTAGTGCGGGAACTACGATGCTCTTCAGCTGGCAGATGCTCCTCGAGTCCATTGCTGATTAATGCTGATCAAGTAGCGCGCGCGCGGAGACCCCGTCCATCTTTGGGGGCACTCGCTCATTCATTGGGACCATCGCCATGACGCAGAGAGCCCGAGGCGGGATTGGCATATAAGTCGAAAGACCTCCAGTTGAACACACTCCAGTTGCAATATTGATTTGATTCATCCTCTCCCCTCCCCTCCCGAGCAAATCGCCGCCATGTCAGACCCCGCCGCATACTCATACAAGTCACCACTCGACGGCGTCGACCGGACTGTGCCTCTAACAGAGGACAGAAATGACGATGGGAAGAGCCTCAAGAATCCTCCACGAGAAGGCCTCAGCAATGCCTATGCGGAGTTTCCTGACCCCTTGGACAAGGGTAGAAGAGGTGGTTTGTCCGTCTGCCCCTCTACTGCTTGATCCACAGCCACCTCATTGCTGAATCTCTGTCTAATCCGTCGTCGGGAGCAGTGACATCCACGTCTACTACTTTCAGAACAGCGAGGCCCAGACCAAGTACGCCAGTGAGCTGTGGGAACGTATCCGTAGAGAATGTAAGCATCTCTCCAGCTTCGCTTCGCTTCGCGGTGGCCGGACGCGCCGGCTGACGATGGCGCCCACAGTCCCTGAGTTGAGAATCTACCGGTTTTGGGACAGGCCGATTGGACCTCATCCCGTGGCCATGTTCGAAGTCAACGTTTTTACGCCAGCTCAATTCGGCGCCTTCATTCCATGGCTGGTCATCAATCGCGGCCCCTTGTCTGCCCTCGTTCACCCGAATACCAATGAGGAGGGCGTGTCTGAGCTGGCGACGGAGCTGAGGAATCACACGCAGAGGGCCAGTACGTTATTCCGGAGTCCATTTCCCCTTATTCTGGCTGTTTCAGGGGTTCTGCGACATGTCGCTGCTTCTCAGACACGATGAGTAGCTCCGAATACCTCCACAAAGGGTAATTACTAACTCCGCGGGTCGGTAGCTTGGTTGGGAGACAAGATTCCCCTGGACACCTCCATGTTCTACGAGGACAAGTAAACCGGGCTGTGGAGACTATGTAGCACGCAAGAGATCGCAATGGAAGCAATGCAAATGGTGGTGACAGGTTGACCCTGGCTCCCGCTAATTAACTCCTGGAGACAAGGTGATGCGGAGAATGTCGAGATTAGCCATCGCATCGCATCATTGTGGCCTTAGAGTGCGTTGGTTGCTGCATGCTTGATGAGGTGCGAGTTAGGCCGTTGCGGGAAGCCGGTTACGATATTGTAGAGGTCAAGCACGCAATCGGGCCACCACGATATCGGAGCTCAGTAAAACGGAGTCATCACACAGGGCAGAGACAGGAAACACTGGACGCTTCGACACTACTACTAGGTAACCAGCTATTTAAAGGGAGGCCTGCAGCCGCGAGCTCCTTCCTTCATCTTGAATCGTCACAGGAGCTTCACTTCTCACCCGATCCCCACACACTCTCTCCTCTCTTTCACCACTCTTCCATCACCCACGACCACAAAATGTCTGACCTGAGCCTCTACGAAGTCGTCGTCCCGACCCTCAAGAAGGGTCTGCAGACTTTCGACCATATACTTAACAAGGCAGAGCAATATGCCGTCGAGAAGGGCCTCGACGCCAACACTGTCTTCCCCGAGGCAAGGCTCATCGACGACCAGAAGCCTCTCACCTTCCAAGTCCAGAATGCCACCAAGACGGTCAAGGTCACCGTCGGCCGCCTGACGGGCGTCGAGTCCGAGCCGTGGGAGAACAACGAGAAGACCTTTGCCGATCTGCACAAGCGAATCCGCGAGGCACTGGACCTGCTCGAGACCGTCGATGCTGCTGTCGTCGCCACCCGCACCACTGCGACTGTTGAGCTGTGAGTATCCCAAAAAGACCAGGCGAGAATCAGACAGCTGCTGACACCCCGCAGCCCCTTTGGCGGCAAGAGCAACTCGGTGAGCGTCAAGGACGCCGTCCTTGGACACAGCGTGCCCAACTTCTTCTTCCACCTCAACACCGCGTACTCGATCTTGAGGGCCAAGGGTGTCCCGTTGGGCAAGGCGGACTACATCAGCAGCTTCTTGGGACTGTAGGCACGCAGATGGGCCGAGAAAGTGAGGTAGACATGATAGATCCTCAATGAACACCAGTTCCAAAACTCGTAGCCCTCAAACGTTTCTTCATCATGAGGGTTGATTATTACCCCACGATTTAATAATGGAGGCGAGCCGACCCCACCGGCCTGCGACACGAAGTTGAAGCACGTGACTTCGCGTCGAGGGGAAATGACGTCGTGATTCGTTGGCTCTGCCTGTCACGTCTTCTTACCAATCCACTTATCTTGGGTTGGGTCTATCGCTTCTCCGAGCTTCTCATGCTCAGCGACAGACGTTGCTGCTATGTCCGGGCGCAAACGGAAGGCCCCTCGGCGGGCTGCTGCCGGCCGGGGCGTTGACGACATTTACCAGGACATGTTGGCTGAAGCTGGCGCGGTCAGCCAGGCGGCATCACCTTCGAAAAGCCCGCCGAGGAAACGCAAGAGGCCGGGAGAGAAGCAAGTCAGCCCGGAGCCTCGAGATGCGCCCCCTGTTGTCGATGTCTCAGACCAGGATGAAGAGGCCATCGAGTTCGAGGATGTCCCGATCCCTGCGCCACAGGTGCAGACGCTGTACCGAGACCCCGAAGACGACGAGACGGACGAGGAAGACATCGAGTTTGAGGACGTGGACATTTCTTTGCCTTCGAATTCTACAGTAGCAGAACAGGCCCCGGCTGATATCGAGCTGAACTTGACGGCCCACAAGTTCTCGACAGCCAAAAAGGCCCCTGACCGGCGCAAACCCATCAGCAAAGAGGAGAGAGAAAGACGATTAGAGGTCCACAAGACACACATCCTGTGTCTTCTCATCCACTGTGCAAGACGAAACCGGTGGTGCAGCAACTGGGATGTTCAGAAGACACTACGCCCACTAGTGACGCAGAAGATTCTCACTTCGCTTCGACCAAGAGAAAGTCTTAACCAATTCGGCAAGACGGAGTCTTTGAAAGATGGCCTCCAGCAGCTCAGCAAAGTATTCAAAGTCAAATTCCAAGTAGTGGAGAGGGGCCTGCGGAGGTCCTTGTGGGCAGAGAACCGCGAGGACCTCGAAAAGGTAATTTATCTGGGCTGCACCCGCTCTGTACGTGGATCTAGGTGATCATGGGCTGACTGGCTGCCAGTATGACCTGCCTGATCAAATGGACTCATGCATCAGCAAGGAAGAGTTTCAGACTGCTGCCACAACGTTACGCGGGTCTCGTGACGTTGGCGCCCAGCTGTTCTGTGCTCTGCTGCGAAGCGCAGGGCTGCACGCGCGCCTCGTGTGCTCTCTCCAACCACTCACGTTCTCTTCTGGAGGCCCGATACTTCAGCCGCCCCGAGAAAAGAAACCACATTCGAAACCGACAGCGGAAGAGTCACTGCGGACCACCAAGGCGAGCCTTGAGCAGCCACCTCCTGAGTTGAGTCGAGCTGCCAGACGGCGGCTTGCAAACGCAGCGTTGCTGTCCCCTGCGACACCAGCCCCGCCCTCTCCGACGAGACAGCCCAGACCAATCAAGGAGTCGCCATACCCGGTCTACTGGGTTGAGGTCCTGGACGTGGCATCCCAGAAATGGCATCCCGTGGATCCGCTGGTAACGGAGAGCATGTGGAAACCCGCAAAGCTGGAGCCCCCAGCTCTGGACCGTGAGAACTGCATGAGCTACGTGATGGCTTTCGAGTCTGATGGCACGGCTCGAGACGTGACGAGGCGTTATGTGAAAGCATTTTCTGCGAAAACGCGGAAACTACGCGTGGAGGCAGCCATGGACAACGGAGACCGCTGGTGGCGCAAGGCCTTGAAGCCATTTGCCAGAAGATGGCCTACAGACCTTGACCAGATCGAGAATCACGAGCTGTCGGCCATCGAGTCGCGGGAGCCGATGCCTCGCAACGTTGTGGATTTTAAGGACCATCCCACGTTTGCTCTCGAGCGACACCTTCGACGGCACGAGGTCTTTGTCCCCGGCGCACATCCCACGGGCACCGTCGGTGCTGGTAGCAAAGGGCCGCTAGAGAAAATCTACCGACGGAAAGACGTACGCGTAGCCCGAAGTCGAGACAAGTGGTACAGGATGGGGCGAGAGGTCAAGCCGATGGAGCTACCGGTGAAGTTCCTACCGCGCCGGGCGAATGCTAGGCCCGGGGACTATGTCGACGACGGATACGGTGGCGACGAGCGAGACGCGGCAGGGACGCCCCTTTTCATGCCGGAACAGACAGAACTATTCAGGCATCCGCCGGTGGTCAAGGGGCGAGTGCCTAAGAATAAGTTCGGCAACATCGATCTCTACGTGCCAAGTATGGTGCCACCAGGCGGGGTGTACATTGCAGACGAGGGAGAAGACTCGGATCTTGCGGCGAGGGCGGCGTACATGGTGGGCGTCGACTATGCGCCAGCTCTGATAGGATTCCACTTCAGGGGACGGCAAGGGACGGCAGTTCTCAACGGCGTGGTGGTTGCAGAGGAGTATGAGGAGGCAGTGCGGGCGACAATGGACGGCCTAGGAGACGTGGAGGCACAGAGAGAGACGGACATGCGAGCGGCGGTGGCCATACGCACGTGGAAGCGTTTCCTGGTGGCTCTTCGCATCCGCGAGCGCATCTACGCCGGCGTCGATCCGGAGGAGAGAAAACGGGATGAGCAAACGGCCACTTCGAATATGGCAGATGAAGGGGAAGGTGGCGAAGAAGGTGAAGACGTGCCGGAGGAGGCGATCGACGAGGCGCCGAGTGACGTAACTGAGGAATATCTGATGGATGAGGAAGATCTTGGAGGCGGAGGCTTCCTGGTGGATGAGTGAAGAGTGAATTGGTCGATAAGTTGAGAGTGAGCGTGAAGAAAATTATCATTCGAAAAAGCATGAGGGCCATACGTGCTGACGACAGAGGAAAAGGACGTGTTCTCGGGCGCCTCTATGTACCAAACATTTGGATATGGAATAGTCTAAATGGACAAAGATATTCAACACGAGGACAGGGGAAAATCGCGCTCTATGACCGAGGAGGAAGACACATAGCGCGCCGCGCCCAGTGGCCCATGCCCTTCTTCGTCTCGCTCTTGTATCCCTCCTCCTGGACGTTGTGCCGGCCGACAATGGTCAGGAAGACCTGGTCGAGCGTCGTGGGGCTGACGCTGTAATGAAGGACGCCGAGCTCCTGCTTTTTCTCCTCGAGAATGACGACGAGCTTGCCGACGGCCGAGTCTGAGACTTCCTCGTCCGACTTTGTGATGTGGCTGGTGTTCCTGCCGTGGTAGACGGCAAAGACGTCTGACGCGGACACGGAGAAGCGCATCTGGCCGTGGTATGTCTTGTCGAACTCGGCGCTAGGGAAGATGCCTGTGACCCAGTTGCGGACCTGCTCCGTCTCCTCCGGGTTGGTGTGAGGTGCTGACTTGCTGACAAGGTGAACGTGCAGGGCATCGCCGAAGCGGCGGCGCAGTCCATCTATCGTCCCCATGGCCAGCATGCGGCGGGCCATGATACCCGTGCGGCTGGCCAGCGCGCTGGCCTCTTCCATGCTGTGTGTTGTGAGCAGGATGGAGCGACCAGGCACAGTGGCGGCGAGGGTCCGCCACATGATACGCTTGGCGGCAGCGTCCAGGCCGGAAGAGGGCTCGTCGAGAAGCACCACAGTCGGGTTGCCCATGAGCGCAATACCTAAGCTGAGCTTTCTCTTGTTGCCACCAGACAGCGCGTAAGCCATTCGGGCCGTGAAGGCTTGCAGGCCCACGGCGGTTAGAACCGTCTCGACGTTGGAGTGGATGTCGGGTATGCCGCGCATGCGGGCGTAGAACTCGAGGTGCTCCCTGACCGTCATCTGGTCGAGAGCGTCATGTTGCGGGCATACACCTAGGTTGGCCCGGGCGGCGGCGAGGTTGGAAATGACCGACTTGTCTTCAACGAAAATATCTCCTCCGTTGCGGCTGGGTTTCAGATCACCCCGGATCATGGATATAAGTGTCGATTTGCCGGCTCCGTTCGGTCCCAGGAGTCTGTGATTCTTTGGTTAGGTCTGAAATATAGAATGAAGAGAAATATGAACTCACGCAAACACCTCGCCACGCTGGATGCCGAAGCTCACGTTGTCCACGGCTGTGTTCTTTCCAAATGACTTGGTCAAGTGCTGCAGCCGCAGACCGTCAGTCGCAGCTGCGGTACTCGTAATGCGGGCCAGTTCGTTGGCGACCTCTTCGTCGTCAGCGACGGCTTCAGTACTCTCGTCCCTCTTCTTGCGGAACAGCTTTCTGATTGAAGCGCCGGGCGAGGCGCTATCAAGCCAAAGCAGCAGACCGAACAGGACAATGGCCTGGACGGCAAGGTACAAGATCGGCCCGCCATACTGAATCAGTCCGCCAGGGTTGGGGGCAAGCACGTCCTGATCACAGGCAGTGGAGAAGAGATTCAGAGCCAGGAAAAGGGTCCTGGCGACTGAGCCAATGGGTGCAAATATCGAGACGATGAAGTGAACCAGCAGGAGAGAGTTGTCGAGTTCCTCGATGGGCGCCGCGGTGAGGGTGAAGAAGTAGGCGATAATGTAAGCCAAGAAGATGAGGACCTGGTACATGGCCACATTGGCATAGGCCGCCAGCTGTGTCGAGCTGAAGAGAGAGATGTTGTATGCCAGTAGGATTGACACTAAGCCGTACAATATCAAGACGACGAAGATGTAGGCCACATGATACCAAATGTCCGATAGTGCTGCCCACAAAGCGATGCAGATAGCCGACGAAATAAGGGCGATAGAGTAGTCGAAGGCAAGGTAGGCCAGCCATAATGGGATAGGCCTGACACCGTTTGAATATTGCAGGGCCCTGACCTGGTTTCGGCGCTCCATGGCTGGATAAAGGGCGAAGAAGCCAGGGTATATGCAGAGGGCCAAGACGAAATAGACGAGCAACTGCAACGAGTCGGTGTTCTGATCGGCCCAAGGTATCTCCAAAGGTGCGTATTGCGTGGCAACAGAAACGTTGCTGAGCATCATGTCAAGCATCTGCTGTCCGAGGAGAGCATTAAACAGGCCAGCACCGTTGCCCAAGTACGCGAGAGTGGGCGGGCTGTTCTCGTCTCCCAGCCAGAGACCGGCAGGCCTGACTTCGTCTCGCCGGTCGATGACTTCTGTTCTGAAGGCGTCATATGAGTCTACCTCGGTGGTATTCCTCGTGAACACTTCAGCGAGGTTGAAGTCGCCTCCAGAACCGCCACCGTTCCCGTTGCCCGCGAGTGCTCCAAAGGCTGGCGCAAGCACTTGGAAAAGGGTCGCAGGATCATATTTGTCGGAGGGGCCAATGACAAAGCCCAAGCCGGCTCTACTGAAGTCAAACCCCTCGGCATTGTCGATGAAGCTCTCGTCGGGCGGGCCACAGGCCGGGGTTCCTCCCTCCTGGATGAAGAACGTGGTCAACCCAGCAGCCACGATGGGGATAACCAGAGCCGCGACGTAGGGAAGCCAATTGGTCTTGAAGATGGTCCAACGCTTCCTGTACATGACATATGCTTGTCTGACGTAGCCGATCGGTCGACCATCCACAAGCTTGAGACCGTCCTGAGGTACACCATCCAGAGGAAGGGCATCAGCACCCTTCTCAGCAAGCTCTGATGCGTTGATACTCGTCTTCGATTCCCCTTTGATCTCCTCGGCAAGCTGCAGGAAGACGTCCTCGATGGTCGGACCAGAAAAGCTGTAGTCGTGAATGCCGTGTTGCTCCAGGGTGCGGATCACCTGAGCAGCGCCCGCAGACGAAGGAGCGAGATAGCTGATCATGTCGAAAGACACCCTCTTCTCAACACCTTCAACGTGAGGACCATCCTCGAGACCGTTCTCCTTGGGGAGGTGGACACGATAGCCAGCACCAAGCTTGTCCTTGAGCTCGACCGAGGATCCACTGGCGCGCAGGGTGCCCTTGGACAGGATGGAAATGTGGTCGGCGAGAATATCGGCCTCGTCGAGGAAGTGGGTGGTGAGAAGGATAGTGCGGCGACCACGCTCCGCAAGAAGGATATCCCAGATCTTGCGGCGGCTGAGAGGATCGACGCCGCTGCTGACCTCGTCCACGCAGCAGACTTCACTGCCGCCAGTCAACATCATACCGAGCTGGAGCTTGCGCTTCTGGCCGCCAGACAGGGTCTTGGATAAGGATTTTCGCTTGAGGTCGAGGTCGATGGAGCGGATGAGTTCCCTCAGCTCCTCCTTGGAAGCCGTCTGCCCAGGGGATTTCAGACGGTTAAAGATCTTCAGATGCTCTTCGACCGTGAGCTCGTCCCAGAGGACGTTCTTCTGCGGAGCAATTCCCAGTCCTCCCCTGCCGTCAATGGTGATAGAGCCACTCGTAAGTCTGCTGGTGCCAGCAATTGCGTCGAGGGTGGTACTCTTTCCAGAACCATTGGCGCCGAGCAGAGCGACAATAGTTCCCCTGGGAACGTCCAGGGTGAGGCTGTCGACGGCGCGGACGGTGTCGCGAGGCTTGGAGAGGAAGGAGAACATCCTTTCTAGCAGAGAAGGCGGGTATAGCTTGGTGAATCCGTTGAGTTGGACAGCCGGTGCGTTGGACCCATCGGCGGGCGCATCGTAATGTATAGTCCTGCCCTTGGCTGTGGTGCCGTAGAGGTAGGACTCGATGACAGCGGCGATGATGGGATATGCAAAAATCTGGACGACGACAAAGACAAGGAGAACGATGAGTGGAACATCGAAGGAGCTATTAGGCGCCGTCTCGAGGAGGTTTGTGGTCATTCGCTGGCGCTCCCACCGAGCGAGAGTAATGATGTAGAAGACGTAGTTGCAGGGTGTGAAAAGCAAGCTCAAGGCGATGACGGGACCGGCGGTTGGGCGAGTGAGTGCTTGTGCCAGAATACCGAGGAGCAGGGTGGCAAGAAGAGAGGTAATGCCGCTCAGCTGCGACTTGGCGAACAAGGACGCGATGAGAATTGAGAAGGAGACCATGGCAAAGCCGGAGAGGATGTTGTAAATGACGATGAGGCCGATGCTGGCGTTGGCAAAAAGGTTGGCGCGGACGACGACGGCACTCACAATCCAACCGAACAGGTATATCAGGTCGAAGGCGAAATGATATGAGAGGATGCGGGCGAGCTGGGCGACCCAGCGGCGCTTGACGGGCATCATGGCGTCGAGAAGCTGTATCATGCCGGTCTCCCGCTCGCTGGCAACAAAGCCGGTCAGATGGTAGGAGACCCAGGCAACCATGGCGAGATACGTGACGCCCAGGAAGTTGATGATGCTGTTCTGGAAGATTTCTCGGACCCTCTCACGAAGCTCTTCGGGGGTCAGGCTGGTGAAAGGCAGACGGTCGATGGTGTCAGGAAGCGCTCGCGGCTCAGGGCCAGAGGACGAGCTGGAAGAATTGGAGGAGGCGACCTGTGAGATGGCTGCGTCGACGGCCCTCTGGAGGGGCAGAAGATATAAATCTTGGTCATTGCTGTTGCGGTCGACGTGGATTCGCAAGCCACTGATGGCGCCATCGTGAAGAATGGTGTAGTTCCAGAGGTTACCACCGTTGCCCTCGGAGGGTGAGCCGTGAAAGACGACGGCGCCGAAGCAGTCCGTGACAGCACGACTTCCTGGTTCACAGTCGAGGTTGAGGGCCGACTCCCGAGACCGGCGCAGAGCTTCAATGCCGTTGACGGACTCTGCCTCGGAAACAAGAGTGTCTATCACGCTGTCGATGGGACCGTCCTCGAATCCGCTGTTGACAAAGACAATGCGGTGACGATATCGAGACTCGTCCAGCGCCTGGGCGAGGGAACGAATGGGACGTGGATCTCCCTCGCCAAAGGTGACCGGGGGGCGGAGGAGATCCTGGGAGAACGCATAGAAGATGGACAGGCCGATAGGAAGGAGGAATGCGAAGAAGGTGAGGGTGACGGGGTGACGGAACAAGATTGTGATGTTCTTGCGCGTCAACGTGCCCGTCTGGCGGAGGAAGCCCATGGCGCTGGCGCAGCCACCGGCGTGGGCGTGGGCGAGGTGAGGTGAGGTGAGGTGAGGTGAGAGATGAGCGCCGTCACTGCGGAGGAGGAAAGTACCGCGGGGTGCCAGTGGTAGATGGATATCCAAGCATGGGCTTGTAGAGACAGGATGGATGCTATGTGTAGGCCATGGAGGAGCGAGCCGTTAATACCTAGAACAAGTCAAAGTCGTCATCTGTGGTGGGTGATGAAACGAAACGCCTTGACACAACCAACAGCACCGGTCGACGCGTTGCGCGGGCGGCTGAGCAGACGTCGACGATGCAAGTGCACACCACAGTCAACGTGATGTCGCCCGACGTGAAGGGGGAAAAGCTGGTGTCAGTTGACTGTCGTAAAGATCGTGTTTGCAGGGGTCGCCCAAAGGACCCTCGAGGCCACGACAAGCACCTTAATTTTACGACATGCAGCCCGGGCGTTGCGTCCCCACTGCAAAACCCACCGAAGGTGCCTTCCATCAGTTGGTACTGAACCACCGGTGGACGGGCCTCGGGACGCATCCAATGCGGACCTGACCTGACGGGACTCCCCACCAGCTGTGGGGTGAGTGCCTGGGGAATCCTTTGGGTGCACGGCTCAGCCACCACCCACCATGACCTCGGGCACACTAACGACCCCTGAAGGTCTGCCTAGGAATGGGCGCTCCGCAGAACCGCATCATGAGCCTTGGCGCCCAGGCGTTCCGCGTAATCACTCATTGGCGACGTCGAAGTATGGACATAGGTTGCCCGAACAGATTTTCTTCCAGTTTTTCTGAGGCCATCTACGGGACTTCCTTCAGCCCTTGGAGCTCCGGTTCCTGAGCAGGATCTGGCGTGTTGCTCGTACCTTGTTCGAAATCGCACGCGCACTTCATCTTGTCATCATCCATGCTTCTCCTTCACAGACTCTCCCTCTCTCTCTGCACACCAGCATCGTGACGTCAGCATTTATTACATGCCCAGGCCTTCTGCCGGATCGTGTTGTCCCGCCCCGTCTCAGGGCCACCTGTGGGCAAGAAATGATGTGGTTCTTCTCAAGTGTTGTGTTAGAACAGGATGCACGCTTCACAGCGACGTCGAAAGCAGACAGGATAAGAACACCTCAACGCCTAGCACCAATAAGACATCCCCGTCCCCCCGCGTTGCCCCATGCAGAGATGTGTACTGTACGTGCCATGGCTTCCCTCCTCGCTTTCACCCCAAACCCGATCAATACGCCCAAGCCTGAACGCCATGTCGTGTACGCAGATGCTCCTGTAGCCTTGCTTCCGATGAGGAACAAAAGTGTGGGGTGCGGCATGCTTTGATGCAGGCATGCTGCTCGATAGTTCCCCGGAGCTCCATCTGGAGTGGACTGTCCTCGGCGGCGACCGCAAAGGCGCTCACTGGGCGCTGGTCGTTCCTGTATTCGCGGTTTCTGCGTCAGGGACTGCGCCGACAGAATCAACATCCGGTGCGGGCGCCGCTTGCCCTTCGGGTTCCGGTCTGGGTGTTTCGCTCTCATCTTCTCCTGTGTTTAGGGGCGCGGATTGATCATGGGTGTGACGGCGACAGAACCACCCACCACGCTCCCATTCTCCTGCCTCGTATAAACACGTAGTGCGTACAGCGTCGTCGGCAATTCCCAAGAGCAGTGTGTTGAGTCGCTTGAAGTCGACCGGCTTGAGAATCCAGCCATCAAAGCCTGCATCCACGTAGGTGTCCTTCTCTCGTTCGACAAGTGAGGCTGAGACCGCAAAGATGGGTATTCTACCGTTCTGGGCAGCCAGTGCTGAGTGGCCTTGATGAGAGTGGCGGTGCTCCATAGATCTTATCATTTTGGTACTGGTGAGACCATCCACAATGGGCATCTAGAGACCAGCCATCAGCTTCACGTCCCGGGACAGGACCGATCAAGAATACTCACCTGCATATCCATCAAGACCAGATCAAATTGGCGGGACTGCTCGCGATACATGATGGCGCACTCTTCGCCATTGACGGCATGGTAGACATCGTGGCCCGCCTTTTCCAACCGTTTGGTCAAGATTCTCATGTTGATTGGATCATCTTCTGCGATGAGAACTTTCAGTTTGGTGCCGCCTGCTCCAGATGTGGCGCTTGCGGCGGTGTTCCCCGACTCGGACTGTTGCTCGGATACACCCGGGTTGATCTCAAATAGCACGCCAGATGACTCGCTCTGCTGGGGACGACTTGGCTGGTCCAAGTATTCATCGGGCACTTTGATGGGTCGGATGGGTGTCTTTACGTCTCGAACCGCAGCAAAGCCAGTGTTCTGCGCCTCTGGCACGTCGAGCCGGCCCGGTGACATGCGGCCACTGCGCCGCGACCCTGAAGGGCTGACGGACCGGGCTGTTAGAGTGCTGCTTCCTCCTGCCGATATGGACGATGCTGAGGGTCCCTCCCTGGAATTCCGCCGGAGAAGGCCTGGAGCACACGCAGAGCCCTCGCCAAGGGACAGAGGTGTCTGCATTGCGTCGATGAGTCGCTCCGCGTCGCTGCGAGAGCTTTGGCCACTTGCCCGGCTTCCTCTACTTGCCGCGCTCTTCGTACTCTTTTGACTGCTGAGACTGACAGTTTCGGCGGCTTGGCTTTGGTTGGGAGACCCTTCGCCAACGGTGGCCGGCTTTCCTCGGTCGACAAGCATGATTTCGCCATCATTAATGGGCGAGAGTACCTTGGTGACAGATGTAGCACTCGAGCCTCCAATCGATTGAGCTTTCTGGGTCTGATTCGGTGCTTCGATCGAGTCAGGCGACTCGTCGGGAAGATCAAAGGGGAGTTGAATCACGAATCTCGACCCTTTGCCTTCTTCAGACTTCAGGCGCAATTGGCCGTCCATATTGCGAACAATCCGTGCGACAACGGCGAGGCCGAGACCTAGGCTTCGGTCGGTATCGGTGTTGTCTTTGCCCTCGGTGACCTTTGCTTCCTCAGAGTCTGCCATATCGACCTGCTCAAGGTCCCTGAACAGGGCGTCCAGCTGCTTGGAGCTCATCCCACGCCCAGTATCCTGAACAACAATTTCGACACGAGCACGACGTTCGAGGACCTCAGATACGTAGAGCTCAATCTTGACTGTGCCAGCATTTGTATGCTGGACAGCATTTGCTGCGACGTTGGAGATTGCTTGTCGGACCCGACGGCTGTCGCCGTATACAAACTTTGGCAGGCCAGGGTGCTCAATAACTTCGTAGTCAGTGCCCTTCCTCCGTGCCTCGTTCGTGAACGGATCTGTCGCTTCATGGATGCAGGCCGACAAATCAAAGATCTCGTCCTTGACCAGATCCTGACCCTCCTCTGTCTTTGTCAAGTCAAGAAGATCATTGATGACGTAGATGAGTGATTTGGAGGCGGAGTGAGATTTGGCGAGGTTATCTCGTGTCTCTTGATCCAGAGTGCCCTCTAAAGCAATTTCGAGGTAATTGATGATGGCGTTGAGAGGGGTGCGGACTTCGTGGGCCGAGTTTGCAAGCAAGAGCCGGGTGAGGCGACTGTTTTGGAGGGCGGCCTCCTTCTGTCTCCAGACTTCAATAAACTTGCCGTAGACCAGACAGAGCACAGCCGCCGTCTCCACCTGTTCCTCTGACCATTCTCTGCACATGCCCAGCACTGTTTCGTGCCAAGTCTTGAAGCTTTTCCGTGGCTCAAGGTATGCTTCGGTGCCCTCTCGCAAGGTCTTCTCGTAAGGGTTGCCTGCCCACTTGACCTCCTTGACTTGGCCCTTGCGGAAAAAAACGATGAAGTCACTGCCACCAACACTGAGGGGGACGTAAAGAAGCCCGGCGATGGCAGAAAAGCCAGGAGGGTACCGCAGGTCCGGGAAGTCCTGGCGGATGTCCTGAGACGTGACTACCGATGTGATGTTGCGTATGCGGAGGTACTCGAGCATAGCCAAAGCCTCCTGCGATTGCTCCAGCTTTCCAAGGATCTTAGTCTCGCCTTGGATGGATAGCAAGCCGAAATCTGCGTCGAAAAGCTTGAGAAGGTCGTCTGAGGATGCAATGATGTAGCCTGCCGGGTTCTTGTCGGTGGGAGCCGTGTTAATCAGCTTGCGCGCTTGTAATCTGGAGGCGTATGATAGACGCTCGATGTTCCGTGAGGCGGTATCGCCTATGAGTCGACACATTTTGCGGATAGGAAATGATACTCGCATACCCTTGGAGCCGTACGAGTGACAGGCGATGAGGCCCCAGAGTTCGTTGAAAGCGTTGATCGAGATGGACATGGAGGATCGCACGGCCATATGAGCAAGATACTTCAGGTGAATTGGAGACATGGCTCGGAGGTAGGAGTGGCTCATGTCCAGGGGCACGTCGAGATCTTCCTTAGATCTGCATACGAGCCGTGCAGTCTCAACGTCCCGGTCATACAACAGACGAACTTTGTTCAACTTGTAAAGCTCCCGTGCCTGTCTCGGAATATCGGAGGCCGGGAAGTGAAGGCCTTTGTACAAGTCGCGCGTATGTGTCGTGTCCACCAGCTCGGTGACGACTTTGCCGTTATATGACGAGTCAAATTGGTAGATCATGACCCGATGGAAGCCAGTCAGCTCCTTGACGATGCCGACCAAGACCTTGAGGAATTTTTCCAGGCTGGGAGCTGAGGCGAGCTGTTCCTGAACTTGGGACATAATGTCAAAGACCTGCATCGCTCCGGCCTCGCCCCGACGTTTGCGGGCTGTCCGCAGCACACGTAACGGTTTGCTAAGAATTTCGGTGCTTTCGGTAAGTTCTTCCATGGTCGGGTTGGACTGAAGAGTGTCCTCGGGCACGTCGGGGGTCATCTCGTCCGGGGGGCGAAGCGGATATTCGTTGTCATCATCGAGCTCGAACTCGCAAATGATCAAGTCAGGATGGGCGGGATTGATGTGGATAGCGCACCAGAGTTTGACGGTCTGTCTTCCAGGCGGTCGGATAGAGAGGCTGAACACTTCGGGGCCGTTGATCGCAGGGTCCGCGTCCTCATCTCGGATGAAGTCGATATGGTCGAGGAGGTTATCTTGCTGCTCATCGGTAAGGAGATCCAAAAAGTTGGGCAGGCGGAAGAGTTGCTGGGGCGAGTACCCGATCAGTCTCGCGGAGTTCTCGCTAGCATAACGGACTGCGAAGCGCCCATCGGCCTCTTCACGGATGGCAAGCATCAGGCCAAACCCCTGGATGGCGCCCGGTGTGTGAATCGGCTCGTCCTCGCAGCGCTGGAGAACGCCGTCCCGGCCCGTAATTACGGCATGCCCTTCATCCGTCATGACATGCTGAAAGCGCGTGGTGACCAGCGCATCTTTGGCAGATTCGCCAAGGGTCGTGTCGTTTATGGGTAGATCGGGAGTGCCTTCGTCGGCAGGCAAAGACTCTTCGTCGTGTTCAGAGGCTACATCCTGGAAGATGGGCAGGGGCACCGAGGTAGAATGGCGAGCCGCATCTGCTTGGACGCTTGAGATGGGACCGGAAAGGGTGTTCTTCCTCCTCCTTTCGGCCGAACGATCGATAGGCGAGGTGACAGTAGAGGTGGCGGGTTGGGATTGAGATTCGCCGCGCCGCAGCGTGGTTTCAGTGAGCGCCGTTTCCACACGGTGCGCCCCTGGCCTTGGAGCAGCAAATTGACCATGGTCAGGAACTCTGGGAAAGTAGTCGTGTTCGCCAGACGTCCTGCCCGCGGGATTCACACTCAAGACGGAGCGGATGGGAAAGACACGATCGGAAGGGTCTGGGCTGGCCCGGTGACCAGGTTGAGCGTCAGAGCCGGCACTCCAAGATGAAGAAGGCACACTAGGCGTAGTTTGTTTGGGCGCGTCGGATGCATCGTTGGTAGCCCGCCGGGGTGATCGGGGTTGCTGCTCGACCTGTGACGGCGTTGAGGAGGTAATTTCGGTTTGCAAAATGTTTGCCGGTTGGTTCTGCGGTCTTGAGCAATCTTCGGTAGACTGCTGGGACGGAGGTGGTGACGTCGTGCGCTTCCCCCTATCAGCGTCCATTATCTGGAGAGAGCTCGACTCCCCAGGTCCTGGAAGCCGTGTAACTCGTGAATATCTGTCCTCCCACCCCCGAAAACCCACGGGACGGAGGAGGCTGATGTCAAGCCTCCGCAAAGGAGAATGCGCTTGAAAATCGCCAGGTGATTGTGGTGCGGGCGTGAGAAAGTGTGCTCGGTCGCGGAGGTTGGCGAAGGAGGGGCCAAGACGAGCAGACTGGGCAGGGGCCAGCCAGCTGTGTATGAATTCTTGGAGCGAAGCACCAGATGGATCATGTGGTTAACTCGGAGCTGAAGGTCGTGAATGTCGGCAGCAATCTTTTCATCGGTCGTGCTCGCATGCGGATGCTTTTCTGTCGAACTGGTCTTGGGTTGTCGAGGGTAAAGCTTGGTGCAGTTCGAGGGAGGCGACTGGGCTCTTCTGGGCAAAGCGCCAGACATGAGGTAGGCAAGCAGGTATCCAATGGATTGGTGTGGGAAACATGGAACCTGAATGTACGGAGGGAGGCGACGGCGATCCTAACCACCTGGAGATCGGGCCCTGTACAGTGACTACCTAGGCGGGGGTCTGGCACCTCCGCAAGAACAGCCCGTGGAGGCAAGGAGGGCAGCGACCACATTGGCACCCGAAAGACGACAACCCCCAGGCTAGAGTCGGTAGCTACCTCCCTAGGTAAGGTACTAGCTGTGCGTAGCGCCTCCGTGTCGTTGATTGTGAGGCAAGTCTGGCCATTTGGTGCCTCTTGTCCACTCGCTATCTGGGTTGCTCTTTCCCACTCGGACCTTTTCCTCCGTAGCAGCCCACTGCACAGGGCGAGCACACTTCGGAAGGCCTGAGAGAGTCTGATGCTCCGCGTTCCAAGCACCCTAGATGTGACCTGATAACTGTTTCCCCCACGACCCTCAAACTGGACGTCAACGACGGGCCACCACCGGCAAGAACCACGGCTTGCCAGCCTCAGTCCTACTACCCGCGATGGACCCCCGTGGTTAGATACCCAGGCACGGTGTCCGGGACTTGTCGCAGTCTCATCGAGCAGCGAGCCCATGGAAGATGGGCGCTAGTCCCTCGCACTTGACCGATCGACAGCGTTGTGGCATCAGTAACGGCAAATACCCCTCCATTGTGGCCCAGCCCCCTGACTCGAAAAGCGGCCAGACCACGCATGGATTGCGCAATGCAGCCAACCTTCCATAGCTGAGGTGCTTCCTACTTTGTGCGTTGCTCGCTTGACAAGCATAGAATGGGCAGAACGACCCTGGGTTCATTAAAAAATCATAGGTACCTACCTAGATGGGCTACCGATTACTTGCACCACCCTCTTGTTGTCCTCCGAGATGCCACGATGGAGCAATACTTTCTAGGTTGACTCTGGCTCTAGGAACCCCTGCCCCCGCCGTGGTCATGTACATGGGGAATTGGTCTAGCGAGAAAAATCCCATTCGCCTAAAGCGGAAATGATCTACCGTCGGGACCGAGGGAACAAGGAGTCGCCAGCTCGATGAGATGAAACTATCCTCCCATCACAGAACCATTTTCCCTCCCGTGTAGCCTAGCAGATATTGTCAAGCAGGCATGTTTACTGTTAGCTGCCGAGGTTCTGTTGATACCTGGGGAGGCTGTCTACCTGGATTTTCGGACGCTCGATCCGGTGGTGATCGAGTCAGTCATGCCTGTACTGAGAATTGTCGTGTGCCTGACATATCCATCAGCAGGCAGATCAAGCTGGATCCTCAGAACTGCAGTGGTCTCTTCCATTCCATGGACCCCGTTCGGCGTTTACCTAGTGAAAATTGCCCCAAGAATTGACACAACTCCCCGCATTATCGAGGCATTGAACAGCGCACTGACTGCCGCCCTGGGTGTCGGAAGCCTACGCCAAGGCGTATACCAGGACCTCCCATCACAGGTGGAAAGCCAACTCGTGGAAGACCGCAATAGGTGATGTCTGTCTAAGAACACAAACATGCAATGAAATTGTTCGGGCTATTCTGCACTAGCATGCCTCCTCTCAACCTCAGTCCCGGTGGTGAATGCAGCTGAAGCAGCGACATCCCGGTCCAGCGTGGGACTTGGATTCCATTCACAGTGTCAATAGTGCCCCACTTTGGCAGGTTGACTGGGCCATGATGACAAACCTCCATCTCTGACTTGGCAATTCTGGACTGACATCCGTCCCCCGTCCTCGATTTTATCAAACCCGATTTCTAGTTTGGCAACACTCGCCACCGCATGCCGGACGAAACCTATCCTCGTCGTCCAGCGAACCCGTTGCCCACGCAATACAACGCATGATCCGCGCAGCATGTCCACTGGGGTGATGGACGCCAACCCGGTCAGTCCGGGCTCGGCTGGTGCTGTCAGCCGGACAGACACCGACCCAGCGCCGGCGCCGGCCAAACAGTACCCTCCCGGTGTCGTCCTCGGCAAAGATGGGAAGCCGTAAGTTGAGAGCATCCCCTTGGTCATTCGCATCGAGGCTGCACAATGGGACAAGAAGAATCCGTAGGGGCTGACGATTTTCTGCTCTGCTCATAGTTGTCGATCATGCACGTCCGGCGCCGCCTTCTCCGCCTGGTCAACCTCTTTGAAAGGCACCGGCACCCCGAAGCCGTCAACACAACCTCCCATAGCCAGCACAAACACAACAACATCCGCTGCTACACGGGCTGGGTGCCCGCCCGACGTCGAGCAACTCGGCAACAGCTCCTGGACGCTGCTCCACACCATCGCCGCCTCCTACCCAGAAACCCCATCGGCGGCACAGAAAGAAGACCTGCGCGGGTTCATGCGGACATTCAGCAGGCTGTACCCTTGCTGGGTATGCGCCGAAGACTTCCAGGCGTATCAGAAGAAGGATCAGGTCAAGGTCAATAACCGGGCCGAGTTCGGCAATTGGCTCTGCGAGGCCCATAACGAGGTCAATCGAAAGCTTGGCAAGAAAGAGTTCGACTGCAGCCGCTGGGAAGAGAGATGGCGAACAGGTTGGAAAGACGGCAGTTGCGACTAGAACATCGCCACTGAATTTACCTACCTGGATGAGTTCGCGCTCATACTTGGTGGGCAATGTACAACAAGACGGCTTGGCGTTCGGGGGCATTGGAAAGGCGTTGAGCATTAAAGACGGACGGCATCTCTTCTCATACCCATAAGTAGGTAGTACCACAGCACTGCTCGACTCTCGAAAACGAAGGCGCCTCGGTCGCAATTGCGAAGGGTCTGCAGCCTCCACCGTTTCCCTCTCTTGTTGGCCGCCCGGAGGACCTCCAGCGTGTCATCGGAACACCGCCAATGCATGGGCAACGATGCTGAATCAGACCGACATGCCAGCGCGAGAATGCGGCGCCTCCGCTCCGCTGCTGATCCAAGCAACCTTTAACAGCCCTGAATCCGAGACCTCCACTGTTTGCGGCGGGCTTTCCGCCGCATCCGGGAACCACCTAGTGTGAAGGTAGTTGGGTAGGTAGGGTAGGTTAGTTGTCACAAGCAGCGGCGGATGTACCCGCATGGCGGCGGCGGCCCCTTCAGGTCCATTACATCACCACCGGCACGTCACCACCAACCACGGCTTGCACGGCTTCCCACAGAAGTACCTACCTTGGGTAAGTAGGAAGGTAGTAGCGATTTGCTTTCAGCTCCTCGCGGAGGTGGTGCTGAATCAGCCGCATCACCTCCAGCTCCGCGTTATCATCAGCTCAATCCCCTCCACGCATATACCAAGCTGTCAACCTCGAATCGATTCTTCGAAGCTCCAACATTGCTCCTTACTCCTCTCAACCTAGACCCTATTCACCAGACCCTACTCGTCTCTGCCTACAATGGCCGGTATTCGAGAAGATAGCCTGGTCAAGCCAGTCGACGTCGCCGAGTATCTCTTCACTCGCCTTAGTCAAGTCGGCATCCGGTCTGTCCATGGACTGCCGGGCGATTACAACCTAGTCGCCCTCGATTACCTTCCCAAGGCAGGCCTCAGATGGGTGGGCAGCGTCAATGAGCTCAACGCGGGTGAGTTCTGTGCAATCGGTCCCAAGGGGGTTCAGAAGAGATACTGATGTCCAGGAGGCTATGCTGCCGACGGGTATGCTCGCGTCAAGGGTATATCAGCCCTTATCACCACATTCGGCGTTGGCGAGCTGTCTGCTATCAATGCCGTTGCCGGAGCTTTTTCTGAGCGTATCCCCGTGGTCCACATCGTGGGGTGTCCTTCGACCGTTTCCCAGCGCAGTGGGATGCTTCTGCATCAGTACGTTATCCCGGAGTCTATTTCCCCTTATTTTGGCTGTCTCAGGAGTCCTGCGACACGTTGTTGCTCCCAAGACACGAAGAGTAACTCCCAACACATCCATATAAAACAATTACTGACTCCACGGGTCGATAGCACTCTGGGCAATGGAGACTTCAACGTCTTCGCCAACATGAGTTCTCAGATATCCTGCGATGTCGCTAAGCTCAACTCACCCGCAGAGATTGCCGCCCAGATCGACCATGCGATTCGGGAGTGCTGGATTCGAAGTCGTCCTGTCTACATCATGCTCCCGACCGATATGGTACAGAAGAAGATCGAGGGGGCTAAGTTGGACACGCCGATCAATCTCGAAGAAGCGCCGAATGAGCCGGAGAGAGAAGACTACGTCGTCGACGTTGTCCTCAAATATTTGCACGCTGCCAAGAAGCCCATCATTCTCGTCGATGCTTGCGCGATTCGCCACCGCGTTCTACCTGAGACACATGCACTCTTGGAGAAGTTGAAGATTCCCGTATTTGTAACTCCTATGGGCAAAGGTGCCATTGATGAGACTCATCCGAACTATGGAGGCGTCTATGCAGGCGAGGGATCAGACCCTGCGGTCAAAGAGCAGGTCGAGTCCTCCGACCTCATCCTGTCCATTGGAGCTCTGAAGGCAAGTGATTATCGGTGGCAATTCTCGTCAAAATCGGGATCGGTTTTGTGATAAAGGCTGACCAGGGTGCAGAGCGACTTCAACACTGCCGGCTTTTCCTACAGAACCTCGCAACTCAACACCATCGACTTCCACAGCACCCATATCGTGGTTCGCTATTCGGAGTACCCAGGCGTACAAATGAGAGGCATTCTGCGCAAAGTGACTGACAAAGTCGACGTGACGAAGCTGTCAATTATTTCTTCGCCTGACCTATCCAACCGGCCTCCCTCACAGGAGGAGGACCCGTCTCCGACCATCACGCAGGCGTGGTTGTGGCCTCGTGTTGGCAGTTTTCTGCGCAAGAACGACATTGTCGTCACGGAGACGGGTACGGCAAACTTTGGCATCTGGGACACGAGGTTCCCCAGCAGCGTCACAGCGCTGAGCCAAGTTCTCTGGGGCAGTATTGGTTGGTCAGTCGGAGCCTGCCAGGGAGCTGCCTTAGCTGCCAAAGATGCGGGAGAGAAGAGGCGAACTGTTCTGTTCGTTGGCGATGGATCTTTCCAGCTCACAGCTCAAGAGCTCACCACGATGATCCGTCACAACTTGAGAGTCACCATGTGAGTTCTGTCGGCTTGCCAGTCCATCTAAACAAGCTGACTGTGCCAGTTTCTGCATTTGCAACGACGGCTACACCATTGAGCGCTTCATTCATGGCATGGACGCCGAGTACAACGACATTGTGCAGTGGAAGTACCAGGATCTCGTAACCGTCTTTGGCGGTACCGATAGGACAACGAAGAGGTATCAGGTCCGCACCAAGGACGAACTCAATACGCTCCTGACGGATGAGAAATTCAACGAGTATGGCGGTGTGCAGTTTGTCGAAATGTACATGGACAAGGAGGACGCACCGAGGGCCCTTGTCCTGACCGCAGAAGCAAGCGCCAGGACCAACGCGAAGGACATGTGAGAGTTGCGATGAGAAGGCCGCGAAACAACCGAGGGCAGGCTTTTGCTCGTTCGAGTAGTAGTCTTTCCGACCGACAATAGTTTTCGCAGCCGAGAAAATGAGACGTGCTCGAGGATTTCAGGTCCCGCGTGGTTCGTCGTGAAGTTGCACATGCCATTGGCCCTCCTTGCGACTCGAGCGTATACGCTACGTGCCATTAAACAGGCCCTAGGATCAGTGCAGCGCATGTTCGTGACATGTGAGTTGAGATAAGTTATGTTTGACGACAGAGGGACTTGGCTACCTATGTCGGCGGTGTCGTCCTCTCTCGTGGAACGACAGTTTGGGTGTTTAGGCCTGATATGCAGCAGACGATTAGAAAGCATATTCGCCCATCAGTTTCGCTCGAATATCTCGTACCACTTCTACTCTGGTTGAGTTGGCAAGCTTGAAAAACGATTCGACACAGAAGGACACAACCGTTGACCGCGTCAAAGTCACGTGACGCGCCCTCTTGAAATTCATCGCAGACTCAGCCAACCCATCTGAAACTCACCACCCCAGTACCTACCTTATCCACAACTTGCCCAGAACCTTCCTGACTGAGAAAATATTCTTCCTGGCCGTACACTGCGGGCTAATTGACGCCTCATTACCACGTCCCGGTTTCCAGCGAGCTGCAACTATGTCATCGTCAGCGAAACGCAAGCCGGGTGGTGCCGATGGCGGTGACCGTCCTTCCAAGAAAAGCAGAGTGAGTAGACCTGAGATGATTGCATTGTCTCCATCCTGACAGGCCATGCTTACCGGTTTCTAGGGCGGAAATGCCGGTCAATGGCGAACACCAGCGCATAACGCAAAGATGGCCAGATTAGGCGACAGAGGCGCCATTCTCGAAGTCGGTGATCAGGGAGTCTGGGTCACCTTTGCCAGGGGAATGGAAAGGAAGGCCGCTGGTGAGTTCAAAAGGCTCTGTGACGATGTAGGCTCCCTGGATGCCCCAGCCTGGAGACTCTGGACAAATTTGCTTACCGGTGATGACAGCTGGGTCAACAAATGTACAACATTGCGCCTCCACAGGACGACACCACCGTCGAAGATGACGACGAAGAGGATATCGAGACCTCGATTAAGAAGGAGCTCGAGAGCTACAAGACCACAAAGCCTGACAGCTCTTCGGAAAAGAGGACGTTCAGCGTTGTCCGTGTGGTCATGGACTGTGTGCTGTTCGTCAAGATGCGCCCCCCGGTTCAACCGGTTGAATTTTGCAGGAGAATATGCGAAGACGCCAAAGCTTGCACCAATCTGATGGAGCGGAAGACTCGCTACATCAACCGACTGACGCCCGTCACGGCTATGGATAAGGCATCTGGGAATGGCATCGAGAGAGCTGTGAAGCAGGCCCTGACACCGTGGTTCACCCTTAAAGGTGCCCCAAACGACATTGACGACTCGGGAACGACAGCTAAGAGCGAGGAATCTGGCCCTGTGAAAGAGAACGGCGAAACAGAGAGGCCAGCGTACACGGTGAGTGCGTTCCCTGGTTTTGGGCCTCGGCTTGCGATACTGATGAGAAACCCTAGTATGCAATTCGGCAGTCTATCCGCAACAACACTGAGGTCAAAAACGCCGACCTCATCAAGCAGATCGCAGACATGATCGATACTCGTCACAAAGTGAATCTGAGCAACCCGGACAAGGTTATTCTCGTCGACATTTTCCAGGTATGTACCTAGTCACTGGACGTGAGAGAGGTCACGTTCGCGTGTCTGACAATCGATACACAGAGCTTCTGCGGCGTTGGCGTTATCGACGGCAACGACTGGGATGGGCTGAAAAAGCTGAACGTCAACGAACTATACAAGATCTCGGCGGCGGCGACGGCGGCGGAGAAGGCGTAGGTGTTGGCCTGGGGACAGACAGACAGGCTGTCGCAGACGTCGCCTCGAAGTCAGACTGTTGCGGTCTTGAAGGATCAAAAGAAATGGATATCTCTGGGTATCCTGGGCAGGGAGGAAGCACTATGTCAGCAGACCAGACTGCAGATCAAGGCCCGGAAATCGGAGATGGCGTCTCCTTGTAATTATGCCAATTTAGACCAACTGGTCAAGTCCAGTCGACCACGAAAGGCATTTCTGATCCTGAACGCGAGAGATGTATGTATTTCTGAGCCTGGGCCGCTGTGGATGATCAGGCTAAAGATTCAAGGCCGGATTTCGCGCTAAGCCTTATTGCGATAAATTTGACGAGGCAGACGGGTCGCATGGAATTCTTCGAGACGTTCTAGGGGACTTCGATCCGGGTGTCTGGTGGCCTGGAGGGGCTGTTGTGCCAGACTCCAGCCCCGTGGTCAAGGGTCTTAGGGGTGCTTCGGCGGGACCTCGGTGCCTTCTCCAGGACCTTGAGCTCGGCTCGCTTGTTGCCGGCCAATCATCAAATCCCCGACTCGCTTCACCATGCAAGCCCAGGAGGGGGCCTGCCCTTCGTTTCCGTCTGTTCGCGACAACCATTGACCCATTCATCACCAGTACGCACGTCGTGTGCCAAGCGCGGCCGCTATCAAGACCGTCAGGCACCACAGATCGCGCCCGGCACGCTCCATGCAGCATGACGTTGCAACGATGGCTGGCGCATGGTCGCCTCACCCTACTAGGTCGCTACCTTACGATCCGTCGGCATATCCTCCCCCCTCGTGCCCATTCAAACCCTCCCTCCCAGGCGAGGATGAAAGGCGGGCGATCTCTGGGCTCAATGGCGACGGCAACTGGCGACGAGATGGGGTGTCCGCGGGTTCAGCGCCTCGCCTCCGAGGTTGAGGCTGAAAAGCCGGGCCCAGAACCTGAGCCACCGCTGGCTGGCTGAAGCCACGACTTTGGACGGTCTTCTCGTCTGCCATGCCCCCTTTCTGTCTAGCGTTGGTTTCGATGGCTTGCGGCGGACATCCCACTGGAGATATGGCTTTCATCACTCGTTTCAACGCCGGCACAGGCCCTGTCGTGTTGCGACGCCCGGTTTTATTAATGTCTACAGCGTACTCGCTCACTGCTCAGCATGTCCTCGTCACGCTCCGCCTCCCACTCCCTCTGGACCACCTCGTCTATTACGGGTGCATCCTTGCCATCTCTACCAGGACCCCGGTGGTATCATCTTTGTCGACTTACCCTGCGGGACCAGTCCCCGGACACCCATTCCTCTGGAGGCGGCTCCGGGACGTTACCGTCTAACTGTGCCTCGCCAGTTGGCTGGATCGGGGGTTCCCTCAAGGTTGACGGGACCAGCGGTACTTCCCTGCTTATGCATCTGGCATGACACTCTGTTGGCTGCAAATGTCATAACAGGTGGACATACGTACCCGAATTCGGCTCCGATCTTACCAACCAACCCACAGCAGCCCGCGTCGTTGTTCATGCTCGCTCGCCTGGGGCTCGCCTCTATTGGTGGTGGATTCGCTTGCAGCATCCATCTACGGCCCTGCCCTTGAGCTCTGGTCCCCTGACGCTCGCTCTTGGATCCGATCCCATAGCTGATATAACCATCCCCCTGACCGGGCTGCCTGCCTCTTACGGATAGGTTTTGCAGCTTCTGACAAGCTGCAATATATTCCTGTTCTCGGCGTTGCAACCCTCTCCCCTCGACCTTTGCTTATATTAATGACCGTCGCCCAGTGCAAGTCACCACTCATGGCTGGCAGCACACTCTTCAACTTCCCCCCCAGACCGACAAACGCCCACGCCTTGGTCGACCGGGACGTTGCACAAGTCTGCACTCTTCCGCTCGACACGCGAAGATCTAGGGTGCAGCAAAACCACTTGTACCACCCCATCACGCCGCCATCAACGCCCCCGAGCCCTGGTAGCCACCATGCCATGAGTGTCACGCTGCCACCCAAGGAGCCGATGCAGTCAGTCATAAGTCGCGCGGTCCCCAACGTCACAGTCCAGGATGTGCAGCCAGTGCCGTCCCTTCGCTCCCAGAGGCTCTACGAAGTTCAGATATCCGATGGGTCCAGCTTGTTCCTCGCCTTGCCACCGCCGCTCATGGTCAAGCTACTGCGTTCGGAACAGGGCTCCATCAGCTCCGAGGCCGTTGTGATTCGGTGGCTTACCGAGCTTGGACTCGACGGGCCTTTACTCACAGGCGCAAACACCGAAGAGGAGCAGAGTCCAGCTCCTCCTCTGGAGGAGATGATTTTGGCAAAGTCTCAACCCCGCCAACATGACGGAATGTCGCATCTTGGTACCTTTTTGCCGAAGTTGCTGGCCCACTCCACCTCGTCAAACGAATTCGGCATTGAATACAACGTTCTACGGCCGACCTCCGGGGTCCCCATCGCAGAGCTCTCGCCACCACTGACACCCCCTGAACGTCGAGCGGTCGAGTTGCAAACGGGCCAGTTCTCGCGACGTCTCTCAAAGCTCACCTCCCCAACAGGAAGATTTGGGCCTGCCTTTGCAGTCTTGCCATCCTGGTCAGCTCCCGATACCGTCGTGCCAGCATCAGCAGCAAGTCGGGACGCCAATGCCCGAATGACGGAATCTAAAGGAACCAGATGTTGGTCTATGGCCTTCCATTCGATGCTGGAAGCAGTTCTTCGCGACGGCGAAGATATGGCTGTGATGTTGGGATACGCTGCCATCCGACGACACTTCAAGCGCTGGGAGTACACTTTGAACGGCGTGGTCACCCCCCGCCTTGTCACTGTCGATGCCGGATCCGAGTTGAACACTTTGGTGGTCAGAAAGGATTCCCCTCCCCAGTCGAGGGGCCTGAGCCGGGGGTCATCATTCGACAATGTGTCACTTCTGGACGACCTCGGGGATGATACTCAGGCGGGGACCAGAGAAAAAGACACAGAAGCAGAAGGAGATGACGGATGCCGGGCGGAAATGACCGGAATGAAGGACTGGAGCAATTTCGTCTTCGGAGACCCTCTCTTCGCGACGGTTTTCAGCAACGAGCCAAGCGAAGAGTTCCTCAAAGGCTTCAACAATCCTGTGGATGACGAGTCACAGGGAACGAGCGACAAGTCTGACGAAACACGTTCGCTACCTGGTCTTATTGACGACGAGGGCGGCGCACACGTGCGACTGTTGCTGTACGGCTGTTATCACACCATCACCCAGATCGTCAAGGAGTTCTACAGGCCACAACGTGACAGTGGCCTCCGAGAGCTGGCGGCCAGGAAGAAGCTGACTCATATTTTGGGGAAGCTGGAGGATTTGGGATATGAGGCCTCTGATGATACGGAAAGGTCGACACCGTCGCCCCGGAGGCGAATGAGCGGGGAGTCCAGTCCGGCGAAGAAGACGAAGAGTGATGGAGAATAGCTGGCATCTTCAACTGTTATTGAAGTGGGTGTGAAGAGTTGTGGCATGAGTACACGGACAAGCATGATGATATCACGCCTTGATATCTGGCCTTCGTACGACACACGGAGAATCATTAGAGGTCAAAGAACACTGATGCGAGCAATTGGCATATTTGAATTCACTTTCCCCTATTCTCTCAGGATTATTCAGCTCCGCCAGTTGTCACGCCTCCCTAATGTTGTTCTCGCCATCCTCATCGCCCTCGTCGCGGGGAAGTCGCATGCCCATCAAACCAAGCATGTTGCCGGCCGGGCCAGCCATACCCCCCTGACTCTTAAAGCTTTCCAGGAGGTTCTTGGCGAGATTGTAATCGATATCAATCTCGCCTTCGCTGTCGCTCTCTTCATCCTCGTTCTCCCGGACACTGGGCTCTTCTTTTCCCTTTCCTTTCAACGCTGCCAGTTTTCGCGGGGTGGGGTCCAGCTGCAGAGCCCCGTGTTCGTTGAGCTCGGCTTCCATCTGGGCCACGAGGCTGGTGATGCCCTCCTGGTCATCGTCTGCAGATGTAACTGCCGCGCCGGAGCTAGAGGCACCAAGCGCCGGAGCAGGCTTGCCGTCGTCACCCGGTGCATCGGCTGGGAGGCCCATCATCTCTCTCATCATGCGCGCGAAGGCCTCTTCATCAAAGCTGACCGCCTTGTCCTCGTCCTCGCTGTCCTCCGAATCGGTGTCGTTATCATAGTCCATGTCGTCCATCTCAGCACCATCAATGCCGGCACTCTCATCATTGAGGAAGGACTCGAACCGCGACACCATCTTTTGTAGGTCGGCCTGTGTAGCTGCGTCCCCGAACCCTTCGCGTTCGTTGGGAACGTGTCGGCTCTTGCCATCAAGCTCGCGCTCAAAGTCTTCATAGTTGATATCGAGCCAAGAGTCGTCATCCTCTCGCGTTGAGTCCTTCCATTGACTGATATCAGAATCAGTAGGCAGGGCAGCATCGCCATCCTCCTCCGCATCATCCAAAATGATGCCCACCTCGCGGGCCACACGATTGTTTGTCTTGTCCAGGCCCTGGGCCATAATCTCGTAGCCGCAAGTTAGCTTCAGGCCCATTTCTAACCTGAACCGGGTTTCTTCGTCACGGGCTCCAGCCATTGCGTCGACCCACCGGGGCGGTGATTCGAACCTCTGGGAACGGAGTTGTGCGTAGAGAACCCGAGTGAAAGTGACGCTAATGGTCACCAGATCTTTCGGGGGGAATCGAAGCTGTGACGAGGCTGAGAGGATGGACTTCATCGCGATGGCATCCCGGAGATAGAAGGCCTCGGTAGCGGGGGAGATGGACTTCGGTCTCTCGTGGAGGATGTAGGCTAGTTTTCGAGGGATGGTAAGGAGAGCCCGGTGGAGTGACTTCGCAACGTGAGAGGGATACTTCTCGAGTCTATAGAAGGCCTCAGACTCGATAAGGTCCGACTGGACAAGGGCACTTGGTTGTGTCCTTATGAAGGCGACGGATTCCGGTAGAGAAATGGTCCTGGATTGCGGTTTGGCTTGTCGATCTTGGGGTATGATGTACAATTTGCCCCCGTGTATCCAAGGTCTATGCCGGTCCATTTCAGGGTTGAGCCATCCAGGCAGTGTGTTTGCGGCCTCGACAAGGAGAAATTCACCATCGCCGTCAGAGACCCGTACCCAGAGGGCAGGGTTTGCGCGAGTGAGCTCGCGGAGGACGTATACAATCAGCCACTCATCCTCCACTGAGTCTCCGTAGTTGACAAGACCATGGAGAAACACGAGACCTATGCGAGTCAGCAGTATTCGGACAGTGCGTTTGGCAAAGTCTATCTATGCAAAGAGGTGCGCGAGGCATTACCTTGGTCGGATTTCACGTCCAGCGCGAACTCGTCTCTCTGCCAAATATGATCCGAGGCAATGTCTTTCATGAGCGCCAGGGCAGCTTTCCTCAACTCATCCAGTCTGGACAACTGTGCCCTTCGGTCTGCATCTTGCCTCTCAACAAGAAAAAGCATGTACTCTACACAGTCTTCGGGGATTTGATGGCGGGTTGAGCCGCCCAAACTCGATGGATCTGCCATGTGCGCCAAGCTGAAGTTGGTGGCAAGGGTGAGAGATGAGATGCCTGTGAAGATGGTGGGAAGGGTGCGAGCGAAGAGGATTTATGCTCGATGAAGCCTTACAGAGCCTGAGGTCTGACCATTGCCATTCGGCCAGCGCAAAGCAAGGCAGTCAGAATCGAACCAAATCAAGCCCAACCTAAATACCTTCCTAGGGAGACAGGAATTTCGTAAAAGAGGGATGATTACCTAACCCGCAAGTTGATGTTGCACTTGGGGCACGCGAAGCATCTTGGTAGGTGGTAAGGTACAGGTACTAGGTAGTCTGGTCGTCAAAGTGGGAAGGTGGGGTTCAAGAGGCAGGCACTAAATACTTGTGGGCCCCTCTTTCCCAGCACGCGTCTCGCCCCCTGACGCACCGCGTACCTAGCCTTGAAGCTCGACGCGAATCCGTCCATCAACTCCATCCAGTCCAGACCACCTGCTCGCAACCGTGCCTTGTGACAACCTCATGCACGAACCCAATATCCCAGAGAGCAATAACCGATCCAGGATTCACTTTTACAACACCGCCGTATAGAGCCAATTTCACGGCCACCACTCCCTTTCTGTTGACCTTCAACACCCGGACGTTGTGTCAAGATGTTGTCGCGAAAGCGATCGCATCTCGTCGCAGCCGACCCCGACGATGACGACCAGGTGATAGATGTGAGGCTGGCAAGGTCGAGCTTCAGTCACGGCAACTCAGTTTGTTGAGCCCTTCCGAAGCACTGCGCCGTCTCAGCCACTGACCTAACTGCAGAACAAACGAGTTCGCGTTTCGACCGACCGCCCCGACAAACATGCCTCTCACACCGCGGCCACACACGACGCCGAAGACGCCCTGGCAGAAGACGAATACATGGAAGATGAAGATACTCAAGCTCATCTCGGAGACTCTCCGCCGCGCACCCAATACGAGATTATGCGAGACGGCGATTTCGAACACCTCCAACACGAGGAACTCGACGACCAGCGCGCCACCCAGAGAATCAACTCGCGACCCCAGCGCGTGGGAGACAATCGCCCGGCTGAGAATGGTATTATTGAAAGCGTCGAATGCCTCAACTTCATGTGCCACGAGCGCCTTTACGTCGAGCTTGGTCCGTTGATCAACTTTATCGTTGGAGAGAACGGAAGCGGGAAGAGCGCTGTTCTGACCGCCCTCACACTCTGTCTTGGCGGCAAGGCCAGCTCCACAAACCGTGGCGGTAGCTTGAAGAGCTTTATCAAGGAAGGCCGTGATCATTCAGCCATCATCGTCTCCATCAAGAACACCGGCATCGACGCATACCAGCCCGACATTTACGGCAATGTGGTCAGGGTGGAGCGGCATTTCTCCAAAAGCGGCCAGAGCGGCTTCAAGCTGAAATCCGAACTTGGACGAACTATATCCACGAAGAAGACCGACATTGACGAGATCACCGAGTACTGGGGCCTGCAGGTAGATAACCCGCTCAATGTCTTGTCACAAGACAATGCACGACAATTTCTCAACGCCGCCACTCCTGCTCAGAAATACAAGTTCTTCTACAAAGGCGTTCAGTTGGAACAGCTCGACCATGACTACAGTTTCATCAGCGAGACACTGAGTAGCCACGAGGTCAAGCTGCCCGAGGTCCAGGAGAAAGTTCAAAAGGCCGAAGATGACTACAAAAAGGCATTACGGGACAAGGAGGTTGTCGATCGGAACCAATCGATGCGCCACGAGGCTCAGCGGCTCCGTGGCAGGCTCGTGTGGTGCCAGGTCGCCGAGCAAGAACGTTTGCTGGACCGACACGAAGCGGAGGTCACACGTCTCGATGCCAAATCTGCAGCTGACACCGAAGCCATCGAAAGAACGACGCGTCAATTGGAGGAGCATGATGCAACGGTCTCTAGAGCGCAGGAGAACGTCGAAGCGAAGTCTCGCGAAAAGGACGCCCACAATGAAGTTGTGGAAACGGCCTCCACCAGGTTCAACGAGTCCAGGAACGCACTGGCAAATCTCCACCGCCAGGAGAGAGAGGTTCACCAGCATCTGAAGAATGCTACCGACAAGGTCAGGAGATGCGAGAGAGATATCGAGGCAGAGAAAATTACACTCCGCGAAGGAGCTGGCCATGCCCGCCAACAAATTCTCGACAAGATGGCGGCTTTCGAGGCTGAGGAGGCACAGATCCACGATCAGATGACGCAAGTCAGCAATGACCTCCCGGGTGTGCAAGCTGAGACTCGATCTGCGTCCGACAAGGCCAGACACGTTGGTCAGTCCCTCATCGGCCAGAAGAAGGAGATACAAGAGGTCGAAAATCGCATCAAAGCGCTCCGATCCAACAATAACAGCGCTTTGGATCCGAAGATCGAGCGCCTCCGCGCCGCCATACAGCAAGACAGTGGTTTCGAGAGACGACCTCTTGGCCCGATTGGCTCTTACATCCAACTTCTAAAGCCGAATTGGTCTTCGATTCTGGAGTCAGTCTTCGGTCAGTTCCTCAATTCGTTTCTGGTCATCAGCAAACGTGACCAACAACGTCTTGCTCACTTGATGCGGGACCATGGCATCAAAGGCACCGGAATTGTGATTGGCAAGCCGCTCCAAGGCAATGTCAGGCTTCAGGAGCCGAATGAACAGTTTCTGACGATTCTGCGTGCATTGAAGGTGGAAGACGATTGGATTCGCGACCAACTCGTGATCGCCCATTCCATTGAGAAGACCATCCTGGTCGACGCGCGCGAGGAGGGCGAAGAGATTATGTTCGCGTCTTCCCCGCCTCAGAACGTGAACGTCTGTTTGGTTCATCACGACACCAAACGCGGAGAAGGCCTCAGACTTACAACCAGGAACGGGGCGCCGTCTACGAGCCCGGTTGCGGCATGGCGTGGGAAGCCACGGATCAAGTCTGATGCTGAGTCCCAAGTGACTTTCCAACTGCAAACTTTACAAGATCTTCAGCGAGCCCTGCAGCAAGCACAGAGCGAGCATCACAAGCTTGAGTCAGATGCGCGTCAATGCTTCGAACGCCAAAAGCGACTGGAGGATGCACGCCCCAGTCACGAAAAGGCTCTGCTCCAGGTCCAAGCAAACATCATGGGTCTTCGGGAGGAGCTTGATAAATTCGAAGGCGTCGATGATCGACTCGAGACCCTGGAGCAGACTTTGAAGGATGCCCATGAGAGCAAAGCACACTACGGCACCCAGTACGGAGAGATGAATGTTCAGAGGGAATCGCTGAACAAAGAGACCGAGGAACGCAAGGTAGAGCTGCAGGCCGAGAAGGAACAACTCCGAGAGTTGGATGCTCAGTTGACCAAGGCCGAGAGCAAGTTGAAGCGGGCCCAGGACCTTCGTCAGGCGGCGCTGGTTCAGAAGAACGGCGCTTATGAAGCCCGGGAACGAACCTCGCTGGAAAGACGTATTGCCGCGGAACAACGTGACGAACAAGCTCAGATCGTAGCTAACTTCAACCGAGACGCCTTGGCGCACGTGCCGGAAAGAGTCGAGATTCGCGACGACGAAACCAGCGGCCCGATCGAGAAGCAGTACGAGAGCGTACGAAAACTGCTCAATGAACGTTCGAAACAAGCCGGATTCTCGGACGAGGACATCAGCCGCCGCCTAGGAGAAACGAAAGAGGCGTACACATACTGGAAGGACTTCTACAGGGCTCAGACGGAGCTGCACCGTGCTGGTAAAAAGAGCCTCTCAGATCGACTGCAGAAATGGCGTACATTCCAGGCGCACATCTCGGCGCACTCCCGCATGAGCTTCCAGTATCTCCTAAGTGAGCGTGGATTCCGCGGCAGTCTTCTTTTCAACCACGCGACCAAGCAGCTTGAGCTCTCTGTCGAGCCTGATGATACGCGTAAGAGCGATGCGGGCAGGAGCACCAAGACCTTGTCCGGCGGCGAAAAATCTTTCTCGTCTATCTGCATGCTTCTCTCGATCTGGGAGGCCATGGGCTCACCACTGCGCTGCCTGGACGAATTCGACGTGTTCATGGACAACGTCAACCGGACAGTGAGCACCAACATGCTTGTAAGTACCCCGCAAGACAGACGGACGGCTGGATGAATCGTGCTGACAATACCGCGCGTCTAGGTGAACGCCGCACGACATTCGGTTTCCAAGCAATACATCATGATCACACCAAATGCCATTGAGGGCAGGGCAGCCCTCGATAGGGACGTGAAGATCATCCGGTAGGTTCCCCGGTTTCCATCGCGCTCTGTCATAGGGACTGACAGTCTGTACTACAGGCTCACTGACCCACGTCAACGTACGTTGGTCTGATGCACGAAACTTGGGATATGACGAGCTGGGAGCTGCTTGTCATTGTGGGGGCGCATGGAGTTCACATCCAGGCAGGCCGACGCAGGGGTCTCTGGGGAATTTGCTTTTTGTAGCGATACCATAACTATCTCCTCTAGCCTCGAGCATGAGCGGATGGGCTCCGATACTTGTTTTCCAGCAGATGTGCCACAGCCGTGGCTTGTTATACAAGAGTTACATGGTGATGTACAAGACGTATGGAAGGAGCCTCCTATGAAGCCCCAGTCCATTCCCTCCCCTGGGTTTTCACACCCGGACGCCCTTGCTTCTGAGGATATTGACGCCAGCGCTCGCCGTGAAACCGACCCATTGTCCGACGGAGCCGAGGACGGAGCCGACACCCTGAACCTCGACAAGCCGCCGGTTCAGAAACTCGCGAGTACTATTGAATCCAGCCGAGTGATCGTTGGTCATGAAGAGCTCCGTAGAAGCGTAAATGGTGGCGAGGGAGCCACGCTTGGTGTACCAGGAAGGGTCGACGGCCGCATCTCCGGCGAGGAACCAAATCTCATCAGACAGGAGAGCGAGTTCTTTGAAGGAGGCCGGGACGTAACTTGGCTGAGCCATCACCGCAAGGGCCTGTTTGACATGTTAGCAGAGGGGGCTGGTGACGGGAATGATTCCAGAGCAGAGGACGCACCTCTTGCCAGCGATGGATGACGTCTTGGTTGGCCATTAGCCGCTCCCACGTCAGTCGCTCAACCTTTTCCGAGATTCTTGGTGATTTCGCCTCGGCCTGTTCGCCGTAGATCTGCTTGTTTGTGGTTGCTAGCTCTTCTCGCCTCGACACGAGATGGTATCGGATCAAGCTGAAGATGCCGTCTGGCAGAATGCTGGTGCTGATTTCGGGGAACCCGGCTTCCTTGGCGCCCAAGGCGAGAGAATGTTGGGAGAAACCATGCTTAGGAACATGAGAATATGCGGCAGAGAGAATGGCCTTCTCGGAGGTAGTGAAGGATGTTGTCGTGGAGGGGTGGTCGTAGGAGTGGTAGAGGCGTGATCGAGGGACGGAGAGAGAGGCGGCGGCAGGTCGGCGGATGATGGGCCTGGCAAGAGCGCAAACTGTTCGGGGTGTCGAAGCCATTGTGAAGAGAGTGTCAGGATCAACTTGGAAGCCGTCAATTGGAGCCGTCAATTGAAGCCCGTCGCCGATATTGAAGACAGGCGTGGCAGCAGAGCAACACCTGATGTCGGGTCGATTTTTGGAGCTCAGTGGTGGGTGGATCTTGGGAGGCATCAATTCGAGTGGGAGAGTGGCCCGTGCTCGAGATGGGCAGAACACTTGAGTTACCTAAGCTACTCGTACAGGCACCACGGGCAAGCCAATGTGTAGGTCCCTAAAAGAATTAATACGGCATATGTACGTATGGGCACCCCGGATCCATCCATAATCGCGCCTTATTATCCGACGTACCTTACCTAGTATGTATCTCAGGTAGGTACCTGCACCGGGTAGCATCGTCGTCCCATCGAGGATCGTGTGCTGCCGCTCCACACAGCGGCCACTGCGACTCGGGGGCGGTGGTCTACGGTTGCTGCAGGTGCTTCCAGTCTGCAGCTTCGGTCCCCCTTGAACTTGGGGGACCGAAGCACCAGGACGGAGCTCATTGATTGGGGGGCCAGGTGCCTTTCAGGCACCCATTGGTACACTGTGCGCCGCACATCCTCAATCGAAGCTTCCCGCAGAGGTCCACCAAAAATAGGGTACCGAGGTCGTCGCTCCACCGCATGGGCCGAGTGAGTGCCTGGGAAGGTACCAAGGTACCAAGGTAAAAGTACGGCCAGGCACGAAAAGATCAAACAAGAACACCCATGCCCGAACTTCGAAATCGGCGACAATTATAACAAGAAGGCCCAGAAGACTACTCGGCCAGCACATCTGCCTCCGGAACCCAGGGTGTCATCACCGGCACCACCACCCTGACAATCAATCCTCGGATCCGACAAGGACGAGGGAGACCTCCGCAATCGCGTCGTGGCAGAAACGGAATAGGCTGGCGCGTTCTGTGCCCAGTCCGGAAACCCACCCAAGTGGTCCGGCGCGAGCCCTCTGCCTGCTCCTCGCGTCGCCTCGCCTCAACCTGCATCCGCCTTGCGTTTCGACCTCCACCCACTGCCAACGACCACGACCGACCCAACCGTCGACTCTACCATTCACCTTTCCTATCCAAGCCTGCCTGACACGCAACCACACAGGCAACCGGGCGTCTCTCTAACGGCGGTGCCTCACAGACGGGAAGCAAGACATTGGCCTCGCGCGTCGCAGCACCCTCTCTGCCTCTCTTTTGCCATTCCTACGGCTGCTTTGGTTGCGCGACACAACATCCCAGTGTTGCCCGACAAACGTCCCCGTGTCAAACGGCACCACCAGCATCCATCACCAAGTACCATCCGAGGTTGAGCCAGCCCAGCCTAGCCCAGCCTTCAACGCTTCAACACCACTCTCGACGACGTTTTCGCGACCGTCACCACCGCGCAGCCCGAAAAATTTTCTCGTCTCGTCTCGTCGACGACGACTGCGACGACGACGGCCAGCAAGCAGCCGCCCTCATCCTCATCTTCGACCACCCAACCTCACCAACCCGCTCCAATGGCAGACTCTATGGGTAAGTCCGCGCTTTTCACAGCCTTGTCTCTGCACCATCCATACATCCTCCACTGTCCACCCATTCATCTGTGTCCCCTGACCCCCTTCTACCCTCACACGGCACCGGCCCGGCCAGGCATGCCAAATGTGTCTGTTGCGCTGTATCCTGCACCTCTTTCTCGCAGGCCTGTCCTTGGCCGAAGTCGGCAGGGCAGCGACAGGATGGAAGCTACACAATGGACTGAGGTGTGATGCAACCCCCCTCTCCCTTTCCGCGTCCGGCACCTACCTCTCCCGTCGTTCACCTCACCTCGGTCAGCCTCGACCTGACCTCTACATCGACTGCTGCCGATGCTGTCTCGACCTCCCGTCTCGCGATCCATCCCAGCAACCTCCGGACGCTGAGTAATCCCTCGGCTCCTTGGCCTCCAAGTTGGGCGTCTATCACGTCTTCTCGATGCTGTGTGTTGCCCGCCCGCACCGCGACCGCTGGATGCATGCCCTGCCGCGTCGACCTGCACCTCCAGGGATTCGACGGCTGCTCCCTGTCCACAGGAGTCGCTTCCGTCTCCTTCGGGGTTGCGGCCAAGTCTGGACGGGCAGCATCCATCTGCACTCTCTCGGAGCCCTCCTCCTGTGCGCCCCCATCCCATCATCACCAGCTGTGGCCAGGAACAGCCTAATTCACCCGCACCCCCCTCTGCGCTCCTCCAAATGGCCCTGCATGTCTCGACTCTGTCCTGGGCTCCACCCGCAGACCCCATTCGGTCTCGTCACATCAGGATCCCCCTCCCGTCTGCACCCCTCCATCACGTCTTTCCTCTTTCGAGGCAGCCAGCGCGTACAGGAAAGCACCTGCGGCCGTTGCTTGGCCAGGTTTCCCCGAGGCCGCGCCACCACCGTGCTGCTGGCTCTTACGGTTGCTGGTGCAGGTGCTCCCCATGAGTTGCTGCAGTACCCGGCACCAACAGTGCTGCTGACCTGTTACCTGCTGTCCTCTGGCAACGTCGCCCAGCCCAGTACCTGCCTCGCCCGCCGTCGGGGCGCTCCTAGCCCAAGTACCGTGTCTTGTCTACGGCCTCTCCCGCTCCTCACCTCATCTTCTTCCTCACCTCGGCCATCGATTCTGGTCTCGTCTTCATTTCTCCTTCGTCATCTCTTCCTCCCACCTTGGTTGTACTCGGCAAGATCGAACGCTAACCTTCGTGTCCCTCATCCGCAGCTGACAACGGCGACACCTACCGACCAGTAAGTTCCAGCTCGCTTCACCCCGATCCCAACCCCCGCCAACCTGGATGGCTCGGGCTCTCCCTACCTGCCTGCCTACCCTCGCGGCCATCCCCTCCGCTCGCCAATTGCACCTGCCTCCTCAATTGCGCATCGACGCTGGGCCGTCTTTCCCTTGAATGCCCGCTGCAGAAGCTGACCTCAACCAGCGGGAAAGGTCTCGCTCACCCCGGCGAGGTCGTTCGCGGAGCCCCGGCCGTTCAGGACGACGCCGCTCTTTCTCACCCCGCAGTCGCTCGCACAGCAGAGACGATTACCGCAGACAACGCGATCGCTCACCCATGACTGGAACAGGCGCGCCGGCCGGAGGTTCGAGCGCTGGATACGGAGGGCCCCCTCCGCACCGATCATACGAAGAGCGTGCCGTTGCACGGGAGCAGATGATGTCCAACATCCGTGAAACCTCGCAGCAGGACCGCCGCGTCTACGTCGGCAACCTCTCCTACGATGTCAAATGGCACCATCTCAAGGACTTTATGAGGCAGGGTGCGTCTATGGCTGCCACTCGTGGGGGATGACTATCTGGCTGACGCAGTATTGGGGTGTAGCCGGCGAGGTTCTATTCGCCGATGTGCTCTTGCTTCCAAATGGAATGTCGAAGGTGGGCTTTTACACATAGTCTTTTGGCTGGGTTACCCTTGTTTTGATTCTCCTGGTCTTGTTGGAATCGTTGGATTGACGGGTCGGGTGTGTTCCCCGAGGGTGAATGTAGGGATGCGGGTAAGTTGTCCTCCCCTCTGCACTTGGCGATTTGAAACCGTGCTGACTTGGCCAACAGTATTGTGGAATATGCGACGAGGGAGCAAGCCCAGAACGCCGTCGCCACGCTCAGCAACCAGAACCTGATGGGCCGTCTCATCTACGTTCGCGAGGTACTCGAAGCTGCTCGACAATCCAATTGACTGCGGGCTAACACTCTGCGCAGGATCGTGAGGCCGAACCTCGCTTTATTGGCGCAACAGCCAACCGCGGCGGCTTCCAGGGAGGCATGAGCCCTGCCGGAGGAGGCTTCGGCGGCCCCGGCCCCGGCCCCGGTGGTTTCAATGCCAACGCCGGCGGAAGCCGACAGATCTTCGTCGCCAACGTTTGTCCCCTCCCACGTCTTTCGGCACTCCCTGGTAGGTTTGTGCTAACTTTGGATGCAGCTTCCCTACGCCGTTGGCTGGCAGGACCTCAAGGACCTCTTTAGGCAAGCCGGTAAGTGTTTCCCAGGGCTTTCTCTTCCGCGGCTCTTATGCTCACACATCCGGCTGTAGCGCGCAACGGCTCTGTTATCCGTGCCGATGTTCACTTGGGCCCTGATGGCCGTCCCAAGGGCTCGGGCATCGTGATGTTCGAGAGTCCGGATGATGCTCGCTACGCAATCCAGCAATTCCACGGATACGACTGGCAGGGACGCCAGCTCGAAGTCCGCGAGGACCGCTATGCTAATGCCGGTGGCCCTATGGGCGGCTTTGGAGGCCGCGGAGGCTTCGGCGGCATGCGCGGCGGCTTCGGTGGATATGGAGGCCGAGGCGGCTTCGGTGGTCGCGGAGGCTTCGGCGGCGGCCGGGGAGGTTTCGGCGGCGGCTTCGGCGGAGGAGGACCAGGCGGCGGCGGCGGCGGCGGCTTTGATGCTGGCGGTGCTCCCGGCCCGTCCGCCCCCCCGAACCCCTTTACGGACTTCGCCACAGCCGGCGGCGAAAAGAGTGAGATTATCTACGTTCGCAATGTGAGTTTGGATCTCCGCAGGCGATGTACCTCGGCGAGAGGGACTGACGGTGCGCACAGCTTCCCTGGTCAACTTCGAATGAGGACTTGATTGAGCTCTTCACCACCATCGGCAAGGTCGAGCAGGCTGAGATTCAGTACGAGCCCAGCGGTCGATCTCGCGGAACCGGCGTTGTTCGCTTTGATTCGGCCGAGACAGCCGAGACGTCGATCCAGAAGTTTCAAGGTTACCAGTACGGCGGTCGCCCCCTGGGTCTCAGCTTCGTCAGGTACCAGAACCCAGGCGCCGCCCCGGACCCGATGGAGACGGACGCTCCCCATGGGGGTTTGACGCAGGATCAGATCATGTGAACGGCCATCACCACACCCAGAGTCATGGTCCCGCGACGAAGGAACACGGAACATGCAGCAACACGTCCATGTCGCCCTGCTTCATTCTTGTTGCCTGTCACCCTACAAGGATGCGCGCCTAGTCACTTTGCTCCTTCGGGTCTGTGTCATCAACCTGGGCAAACGCGATGATGGGGTGGAGGTGCGGCGGAGCCTGTCTGGACCGACGGCTAGTGCTACCTGGTTTTCTCGGCCCTTGTTTTTTCTTGATGGTCAACCGTCGAGAGATATCAACTAGGTCTTTCGATGATCTGTTGGTTCTTTCACGAACAGCCACCAAATTTTTCTTTGCGTTTTCCTGGGCAATCGAGTGGGGGACGGTTGATCAGATTGTATGTCGAGTAGCAGATGAACTCTTAAAAGTGGGCGGGTTGCTGGCGAGGTATGAAGGCTCAGGAGTGGTCGAAGTGACGATGTGGGACATGGCACGTTGTATGGTGAGCTGCGTCTGTCGGCAGCGACCATTTGCAGGACGCAGCAGCATGAGTGTCTGCTGGCGGTTGCTCGTTGGTGATGATGATGATGATAATGAACGGCGCATTGGCCAGGCCGCGTCTGTGGGAGCCCGGCATGTCATAGGCAGGCGTCCAAAATGTGTTAAACGCCATCTGCTTGCTCGAGCGCCGCGCATGGGTGACTGGCTTCAGCAGACGATCGCGAACATTGCGTTTTCTGCTTGTTTGACAGGTTGTGACGACGTGCTCTGTACCCAGGTTACGATTCGTCTCAGATGGGCAATGACTGGCTATGAGTACGCGGGGCGAAGTGGGAATCAGAGGTGATTACCTATATATAAGTTGTTGTCAAGGTAAGTAAGACTTGGTTGCATTCAAATTTGCGGCCACCAAGCACCACCATCACCACATCTCCCTGATTTCCACCAGCAAGAAGTTTCCGCGTTTACTCCCAATTCAGATCAGCAGGCAAGCGAACCCCGCCAACCCTGGCTAGCCCGTATTTGAAGACAAATCCGCAGAGATCACGGCCACGCGCCCCAGAAAATGTGCGAATTGTACACGTATAGATGCCCAAACTGCAAGCTAAGGTGGCAGGGGCACCGTAAACTGGCGAGCTGCGAAGATCTCAACCCCAAATCTCGATGCCCGGCGAGCCTATGCATGTACGCAGGTAACCCAAAGAGACCAAGGAGACGGGTGTGCGATGGGTGTGCACGCCTGCAGCAGATGCTGGAGGAATATGGAGAGGATTCAGCGGCAGACAGATCTGGTGGAGGGAAGGGCGGGAAGGTCTAACGGAGTCGGAGCCTTGGAGGTGGTTCTAGGCAGGCTCCGCATGCCATCAGACCAGAGGATCCGTGGACTAAATCGTACGCCCGTCGCTCTGACGATCGGGCTGTCGACCACGCAACCCGCTGAAAACAAGTCTCGTCCGCCTTCCTTGATCACGACGAGGCCGCAGGGCCACCGACCCTCCTCTTCTTTGCCTTTGCCTTCTTCTTGCTCTTGTCTCTCGGCTTGAGCGTGGGCATGCCGGCCTTGCAGATTTCAGCGTACCGCGCGTAGAAGTCACCCATCGCGTCAGCCTCGACGACCGTGGACAGCTTGACCTTGGCCGACTTGCTCCTTTTCGACTTTCCGTTGGTTGCTCTGATGAGAATCGGGAGAGGCCTCGATGGGTGTGTGTCGGGGAAAGGATCTGAGGAGGTGGGCTCTGATGTGGCATCGTCTTGGCCATGTGTCACTAGGGGCGCATCAGTACAACTAGACACACAATATCTCGAGAAATACGTTACATCTCTTCTGTACGAGGTATATTGCGCCGTGGTCTTTGCCCTTGCGACCGTTGAAGAGGTCAACCAGGCCGGTGAAGAACTGTGGGCTGGTCATGAGCACGAGACCAAAATGTGCAGTTGAGATAGGACGAGCGACTTACCTCTTCGTTACTCAGGTGTGAAGCCATGTCTCCGTCCCTGACTGCGGGTTCAGGGTTCAGGTGTCGAGAGGGGTTGCAATGGGACCGAATGGATGCTTCTGGCGGGAAATCGAGGTTGGAGTTGTTGAAGTTGGAACCCCGCGGCGTCTAAGGTTCAGTTGCGAACCCATGTCAACGTGCCCACTTCATGTCTTGTGGCAGAAGGGCCGTTGTGGGGCGGGCGCCCGCTTCTCCACTAAAAAGTTCGGTCACGACCTCTGCCCTGAAGACGATCTTGACGATGAAAACCTGGAACGCTGCATCAACAGGTGCGAGATTGAGCGCATTTTTTTATTATTATTTTTTGGCGCAGCCTGCCCTCGTCTCTCCTCGACGCACATCCCAAGCTTTCAATTTGCTATAATGCCTCCGACCAAGCTCTCCCTTCCGGGGAATCTCCTCAAAGAGATGGGCGTGTCTGCGGAATCTCGCCCCTCGCGCGATACGAAGAACAACCGGTGGAAAAGCCAGGGGCAGAACCGGAAAGACAGACGGAAGGCGGAGCGCTCAATGAAACGTCAGAAAGTCTCGACAAGCAGCCGCAGGAATCGTCAGCCATGGGTCGGGGAAGGGAGCTCGGACGAGGCGCTCGACTCCGACGAGCTCGAAGCCACAGCCACAGACGACCCTCCGACCACCTCGTCAAGCTCGCGCGACAGCCAGAAGAAAAGGAAGAGAGACAATACGGATGACGAAGAGGAGCCACCGAAATTGAAGAAGCCCAACAAGGCTGTCCGAGACAAACTCGCACAAGACAACGCGGAAATAGCAGCCTTGGAAAGGAAGCTGGGCATCAAGGGTCGCAAGAAGCTTCCCAAGATATTCCATGACGATGGGCTCGATACTCTTCTGGGCGAGGTAGACGAGGATGACGAATCATCCGGCGAGACGAATAAGGCGAGAGCCGAGGCAGACGAGTGGTTAGCCAGCAAGAGGAGGCAAGCGACAAAACGAGGGCAGCAATCACCAGACGAGACAGACGACGAGAACGATGGTTTGCACGGTGAATTTGACGATGAAGATGACCTCATCGACTTGGATGACGAGAGCGAGAACGATACGAGCGAAGCGGATGAGGTCGGCGACGAGGGTGACGACGGCGAATCCAGCGAGCCGGGTTCTTTCGGGGGATTCGATGACTCTTCAGACGCAGAAGAGATTCGTACAGAAACCCCAAGAGTTCGAGAGAATCCGTACGTTGCACCTGTCACGACATCCGACGCCCCCAAGTACATCCCCCCTTCTCTCCGCAAATCTCTCGGTAAGGATGCCGGCCTGGAGGCTCAGATCCGTCGGAGAACACAGGGTCCTGTCAACCGAGTCACCGAGTCAAATTTGATCTCCATCGTTGGCGAGATTGAGAAGCTATACCGAGAGTGCCCTCGAGGCGTTGTCACCGAAGTTTTGATCGATCTCCTTATGGCCCAAGTCTGCGACCCCACAAGCAAGCCGGACACCCTCCTTGTCCTCTCAGCTGGGTTCATCGCCGCTTTATACAAGATTATTGGCCTCGATTTCGCTGCACGATACGTCCAGACGATTGTGGAGCGTTTTGAGAGCGAGCACGAGGTTGCCCAGAGCGCTGCCCGCGAGGGGCGAGCGCCAACCAAGGAAACTTCCAACCTGATCACTGTACTTTCTGAGATGTACATGTTCCGGGTCATTGGAAGCAATCTGCTTTTCGACTACATCAAACTCCTTCTGGCCGACTTGACGGAGCTCAACGCTGAGCTTCTGCTTCGAATCGTGCGAATGGCTGGGCCACAGCTTCGGAAGGATGATCCCTTGGCCCTGAAGGACATTGTGAGCCTCATCAGACCCGCTGTGGCAAGGATCGGCGAGGAGAACCTCACAGTCAGGACCAAGTTCATGATCGAAACAATCAGCGACTTGAAGAACAACAAGATCAAGGCTGGCTCCCAGGACCTTGCCGTTCTCAATGAGCATGTCACCCGCATGAGGAAGCTGCTGGGGACGATGGAGACGGCGAAGGTCAAGGCCACGGAGCCACTCCGCATCGGTCTGCAGGACATCCAGAACGCTGATAAGACCGGCAAATGGTGGCTTGTGGGCGCCAGTTGGGGAGGACGACAGAATGAGGCGCCGCCAGCAGCGACCGATGGGGGAGAGAAAGAGACTGACGAGGACGAGGGCGATCGAGATTTGATTCTCGCCGGCGAGCTTGAGATGCCCGACTTTGCGAAACTAGCCCGTGAACAAGGCATGAACACGGACGTCCGACGAGCTATCTTCATCGCTCTCGTGGCAGCTGCCGATGTTCAGGACGCATATCTCCGCATCCTGAAGCTACGACTGAACAAGTACAACCGGCGTGAGATAGCCAACGTGCTGGTGCAGTGTTCAGGAGCACAGGAGCACTACAATCCGTATTATACCCTGGTTTCCAGTAAATTCTGCGCCGACTCGAGGATCCGATACTCCTTCCAGGACACCTTGTGGGCACTCTTTCGGAGACTTGGAGAGCCGCTCTTCGGAGAGGAGCCGGAGGAGGAAGACGAAGAGGCAGCAGAGGACCGGCGCCTCATCAACACGGGCAAGATGTTTGGCGGCCTCGTCCTCGACTCTTCGCTCGGTCTCGGGATCCTGAAGCCCTTGAACCTAGCATACGCCCAGAACTCGACCTCGTTGTTCGTGGAGGTCCTGCTCATCACGGTGCTGCAGGGAAGCATGAAGCACAAGGCAAAGACGGTCGAGCAGCAGCTTGCCAAAGTCTTTTCCGCCGGTCTACCGTCCGACCTGGCACGGGGCATTCGCTACTTCATGCAGAAGAAGGTCAGATCAAGCGACCTTGTCAGTGGCAAACAGGCCACAAAGTTGAAGGAAACCTGTAGACTGGCGGAGAGAATGTTGGATCAGCGGGAGAGCGCGGCAGAAGAATAGACAAAGTTTCGCCTCTCGGATGGCGAGGGAGCACCCGTCTTTGATGTCAACTTCGCCATCGAGAGCGTAAGGATAACGGACGAGCTTTGTCCGAGCAAGTCGGCTATTGTCGTCTCAACGGAAGATGACGGAAGGCGAAAGGCCGACAGCCAAAGCCCTCGGATATGACTAATGCCAGGATTGTGATGTGAGACGACTGACTGGAGGGAAAAAAATCAGGGAACCAATGACCGTGGCCCAACCAGGACGTTGGGAAGCCAGGAATTTATGGGTCCCGAGCTTCCCCCCGGCGGCGAGAACGGGACCCGAGTCGGCGCTTTTGGTTGAAGCTTTGCCAACAGAGATCCCTTACTCCTTGAGATACCTATCCATCACTAAATCGCGATCCATCCTACAAACCCCCTCGTCTCCCCTTCTTTGCCAGCCTACCTTGTCCCGTGGGCAGCACCTCAATTGATCCCCTCCTCGACAAGCTCGGTGACCAGCCAAGATGCTTTCCAGCCGCTTGATACCGCGTACTGCCGCGAAGTCGGTCTTCCGGAAGTCGACGTAAGTCCCGCCCTCTGCCGCCATGTCCCGCGCCATTGCGTATGCCCCTTCTTTCGGGGATCTGCTGCAGCTTCAGTTCATTGGAATTTCAATCCTGGAAGGACGGAGTTTACTGACGTGTCGTCTCATAGTTTGCCCGCCGTTGCCAACCCTTCGCAGCTCTCACGATGGGGCCGCACCTATGCCTCGGCCTCTGGTCAGTGATATCCGAAACATTCCACCTGTCGAGCCGCCAATCATGCTGATATACGTGCAATAGAGGAGAAGGACCTTGTCATCATCGGAGGCGGTGTTGCCGGTTACGTCGCCGCCATCAAGGCCGGTCAGGAAGGCCTGAAGGTAACTCCTTCACACATCAACATGCTACCGGACTCTGTCTCCTCTGACACGCGTTTTCTCTCCCAATATAGGTCACCTGTATCGAGAAGCGCGGCACTCTCGGCGGTACCTGCCTCAACGTCGGTTGCATCCCTTCCAAGGCGCTCCTCAACAACTCCCACATCTACCACACGATCAAGCACGACACAAAAAACCGCGGCATTGAGGTCAGCGACGTTAGCCTCAACCTCGAACAGTTCATGAAGGCGAAGGATACCGCAGTCACCGGCCTGACCAAGGGTGTAGAGTTCCTGCTGAAGAAGAATGGCGTCGAGTACATCAAGGGTACCGGCACCTTCGTCAACGAGCATGAGATCAAGGTTGCCCTGAACGACGGCGGCGAGACCAGCGTCAAGGGCAAGAACATTCTGATTGCCACCGGCAGCGAGGCCACCCCCTTCCCCGGTCTTGAGGTCGACGAGAAGCGCGTTGTGACCAGCACTGGCGCCCTGTCTCTGGAGAAGATCCCCGAGTCCCTCGTCGTCATCGGTGGAGGCATCATCGGCCTCGAGATGGGCTCTGTCTGGTCCAGACTCGGCTCTAAGGTTACTGTTGTTGAGTTCCTCGACCAGATCGGAGGACCTGGCATGGACACCGAGGTCTCCAAGATGACGCAAAAGCTTCTGAAGAAGCAGGGCATCAACTTCAAGCTCAACACCAAGGTTATCAGTGGCGACACTTCCGGCGACAAGGTCAAGCTCGAGGTTGACTCAGCAAAGGGTGGCAAGCCTGAGACGGTGAGCAGTCTTCCAGCTCGAAAACCATTTTGTGTCGTGTCTAACCCGGATTCTGTAGATCGAGGCTGAGGTTGTCCTCACCGCCATCGGCCGTCGCCCGTACACCGAAGGCCTTGGCCTCGAGAACATCGGCATGGAGCTCGACGAGCGTGGCCGCGTCATCATCGACTCTGAGTACCGCACCAAGCTTCCCCACATCCGCTGCGTCGGCGATGTTACCTTCGGTCCCATGCTTGCCCACAAGGCCGAGGAGGAGGCCGTCGCTGTCGTCGAATACATCAAGAAGGGCCACGGCCACGTCAACTACGGCTGCATCCCCTCCGTCATGTACACCCACCCCGAGGTCGCATGGGTTGGCCAGAGCGAGCAGGACCTCAAGGCGCAGAAGATCCCCTACAGGATCGGCACCTTCCCCTTCAGCGCCAACTCTCGCGCCAAGACCAACCTCGACTCTGATGGTATGGTCAAGATGCTGGCTGACCCTGAGACTGACCGTCTCCTGGGCGTCCACATTGTCGGCCCCAATGCCGGTGAGATGATTGCCGAGGCCACCCTGGCCCTCGAGTACGGCGCGTCGAGCGAGGATATTGCCCGCACCTGCCACGCTCACCCTACCCTGGCAGAGGCCTTCAAGGAGGCTGCCATGGCCACCCACTCGCTGCCTATCCACATGTAAGGATGACGCGTCGCGGGATGAATACTGCTGCGACGTTCAGGCGCGGACACCGCATGCAGACTGAGAGGGGTAACGTACCCAGCCCCGTCACGGGTATCGGATAGACGATGGGAAGGCACGGGTAGAAGAATCAGGGTGTCATTTTTGCTGCTTTCGCTCCTGGTGCCCCGTGCGACGTCAGGGAGGAAGCGGAGGCGTCGCGAACATGACGATGATCTGAACAGTTGTACACTATAATGCATCCTACCCGTCTGAATAAAGTGTCTTGCCGCTACAGTATGGAATGCCAGGAATTCGGGCGACCAAACAAACAAATCGAGAAGCCCGCATCAAAACAGCCCGACAGTTCATCAGTCAAATGGAGCGCGCCCCGATTGGGTTTGGTCAGGGGTGGGCCGGCCCCAGTAACGGGAGGGCGGGACTCGGGAGTGTGGGAGTTTCCGAGTCCATGTCATTCAACATCGGCTGTCTGTAGAATCATGTGGGACGATTTTCCCCTGGTGCCTGCCTGCTCCCACCAGAAACACGCTCCGGACTTGCGGTGAGCAGCGCACTCCGGACCAATCCACCCCCTAATTACTACGTTTCGCCCTCAGCCTCCATCGAACCCTCTCGTCCGGTCCCCTCTTGTCAAGACAAACTTCGAGCGCTCGTGGATCGCATGTATGCGCCAGGCGCCATCGCAAGGAGCCAGCCACCCAGAGACAGGACACCAAGATGGCCCCTCGAGCCGCCGCGGACAACAAGATGTCCAAACCAAGGTCATATCCGCTATTATCGCGTCGGCAAATCGAGGGCATGATCGCCGAGGGCCGATATATCATCATTGTCGACCAATTCGTACTCAAGGTGGACTACTGGCTGCCATACCATCCTGGAGGCGACAAGGCCATCCAGCACATGGTCGGGCGCGATGCTACCGACGAGGTCACGGTGTTCGTCCTGCTTGCCCCCATACATAAGTACCCTCCAGGAAGGCAGACCCTCGCTAACTTGTGACTGTACAGGCTACATTCCCCCGAGGCGAAGGAGCAGATGATGCGGTACCGGATCGGTCGGATAGATGGTATCTGGGACAACTTTCTCCCCCCGATACAGGGCGGCAAGTTTCGGTCATTGACAGAGGAAAACAACGATACCGAAGAGGACCACCAACCCGAGCAGAAGACACCCGACCCTGCGCCAGCTTCCCCTGCAGACACGAGTTCGCGAGAGCCCTCCCCCGTTTTTGACGGCGATGCGGCCCTACGACAACGCTCGACAGCGGCTAGGTCGGATTCGTCTTCTATTTCGGCCGTCGACAGCGAGGGCGAAGAACCTGTTGATAAGATGACACCTACAGGGTTCCTAGACGCCGAGACGCGGAAGGAGGTCAGCCTCGACCTCGACAAGTATCCCTCCCTTGACGGGATCACCCAGAAGAACATTGTCCGCAAATACCGCCTCCTCAATGACCGCATCAAGGCCGAAGGCCTCTACCAGTGCCATTACACCAGCTACCTCATCGAAATCAGCCGCTACAGCTTACTCTTTGCCGGAGTGCTCTTTTTCCTGAGCAGGGGCTGGTACGTACTCAGTGCCATATGCCTCGGCCTTTTCTGGCATCAGCTTGTCTTCGCTGCACACGACGCCGGCCACATGGGCATCACTCATGATTTTCACATCGATTCTTGCATAGGCATCTTTATTGCCGACTTCCTGGGTGGTCTCTCCATGGGCTGGTGGAAGCGCAGCCACAATGTGCATCACATTGTCACGAACGTTCCAGAGCACGACCCGGACATCGAACACCTGCCTTTCTTTGCCGTCTCACATCGTCTGCTTGGCAACCTGTACTCTACGTACTACGACCGAGTCATGGAGTACGACGCTGCTGCCAAGATTCTCATCGGGGTCCAAGCGTACACCTACTATATCATCTTGCTCTTTGGACGGTTCAACCTCTACCGTCTCTCATGGGATTACCTCATTTTCGCCCGGGGACCCAGGCGCGGCCCTGCCGCGTACCAGCGCTGGCTGGAGATAGCTGGTCAGGTCTTCTTTTGGACTTGGTTTGGCTATGGTCTTCTCTACAGGTCCCTCCCCACCTTCCGGGACCGCTTCGTTTATGTCCTAGTCAGCCACATGCTGCAGTCGCCTTTGCATCTCCAGATCACCCTGTCCCACTTTGCCATGAGCACAGCCGACCTCGGACCGGCTGAATCGTTCCCCCAAAAGATGCTGCGGACTACCATGGATGTCGACTGTCCCCAATGGCTGGACTTCATCCACGGCGGCCTGCAGTTCCAGGCCATCCACCACATGTACCCTCGTATTCCTCGACATAATCTCCGACGCACGCAGAAGCTGGTCCAGGAGTTCTGTAACGAAGTCGGCATCCCGTACGCCCTCTACGGCTTCGTGGACGGGAACAAGACGGTCATTGGCAGATTGGCGCAGGTGTCACGCCAGGCTGCAATCCTGGCCGAGTGTCAAAAGGCAGCAGTTAAGCATCTCTGAAAGTACTTTAACAGCTTACGAGCCGAGGGCTGTATGTAATGATCATGTAGACAGCCGCGTCATGTTGTGATTTGAAGCAGCGACTATCTCTGACGGCCCTGGCGATCAACAGGGGCTCACCCCCGGCTCGCATTAAGCATGGAGCTGGCGCCTCGCGTCCTTCATTACCATCCTGAGATAACAGGGAGTTAATCATTAATGATCAGACTCGACTGGCAATTGCACTCCCGGCGGTCAAGATCAGCCGCCACTTGAAGATCCATGCCGCCAATGCGACATCCGCTCTGATGAGGACTGGACTGACTGATATTATTGCTTGAATCGGGGTCGGGCACCGCAAGTCCGCAAGTCGGGAAGATTGGATCCTGGCGGGAGGCCGTCATGTGGTCCGCAGGGATGCACCCATCTCTCCGTTTCCCCTTGCTGGGGTTGTTTCTCCCACGGCCGTGGTACCGTTCCTGCATCCCTGAACGTCTGCTCCAGCCGTCCCGGGGACATGGCAGATGAAACGACCAGGGGTCCCAGTGATATGGAATTCCGGCAAGACATGTTGACATGGCGCGTTCATGGCGACAGTTGTACCTAGTATTAAAAGGAGACTAGTGGGGACTGATCAACGTCGAAGGACCTCTCTTGGGTGGCGTTGGACGAGATAGGCGGCATATCACAATCGACCTATTTCATGGGAGAAGGTGAGGTCAACGGCTTTGGCTGTTGAACCTCTCTCTGTTGGACCGCGGCCCCGGCCCCAGCCCCAGCCCCAGTCACGGCCAGAAGTAGAACGAACAAGCAGGGACCCGGTCAGATAGCCCCCCCGGCCGGGTTGTGTACCGAACTCCAGCACTGGGTGGACGGACAAGGTGAAAGGCAGAGCGGCCCTGGTCATTACGTGCGAAGCGCAACCCGCACCCGAGTCCTTGCGAGCTCCATCCTCGATGTCCCTTCGCCAGTGAGGACGTGGAAAGACGAAGCCATTGCTCCGTTTTGGGATGCGTGCCCCTTAATTCACGCTCGACCCGGCCACCTTGGCTTACCCCCAAACCCAAAAGAAAGAGGCCTCGGAGGCAAGATGGGCGTTCTGGGGACTCGCGACCGGCCCTCCATGTCTATTAAAGAAGCCTGACCTCGTCAGCGTCAGAGGAACGACAGGAGGACCTCACGACTCGGACTGAACCTGAACATCACCCATCAGCGCCCATCAGACAGGCCACGGACGTCCTCCGCACCGCCAAATCTCACTGTTCGGATACGCAAGCAGCCCAAGGCTGGCGCTTGTCGCACTTTCAGCATCCAGCCGGTACCCAAACAAACCAGACGACCATCTCGAAGATGGGCAAGAGCAAGATGGATGAGGCGGCGGCAGCGAGGATCCGCAAAGCTCGCGGGGACAAGGTGAGCAGGGCCCGGGCTGGCCTCCAGCACCACACCACATATGAGAAGATGGAGATGGGCTCACGAGGATGGGGACACAGGATGAATTTGCGAGGAGAGCGGCCATGGCGGCGAGGACGAACAAGGAGGGCGAGACGAGCAAGGAGGGGCAGCAAGGGGGGGACCCCGATAACGGGGCCAAGCAGAGCGAGGCGAAGAAATGATGACGGTGCTGTTGCCTTGAGGCTACCACGTACGAGTACTTACTACTGCCTATGTACGTATATACGTAGTGTTTGTTCAGTTGGCCTTGGTGCCGAAATCCCAGGGGGCTGGTTCAAGATTGCGTCGGCGGGTGGGGCAAACCCGTTGTGTCGGTGCAATTCAGTTTCCCTGCGCCTGGTTGCTGGGATTTTCAGGGGTTCCGCCCGAGTCGCGCACCCCGGCAGGTCGCCGTGTTGGAGCACCGTTTGGCCAGACATTGTACGCACCCCGGGCTCGAAAGAAGTCAGGGATCTGCATCTGATTTCATGCTCATGACATGGTGTGGCCTGCCCCCCTGACTGCGGGCACAAAACAAGACCGCATCCCAATATATTGCACCTCCTAACACCAAGGGGAGACAATTCTACAAGTACGTAGAGCAATCATCAAATGTCAGGCTGGAACCTGTGCCAGAAACCCTCCCAACTGGCACCGTTTCAGCCCCGGGTATTGCGGAACAGCACAGGCCGCATCTTGCGCTTCAAGCCCCAGCCACACATGCCCACTCCCCGTATCAGCAACCTACTCCACGCATATATATGTTTGTACGTACTTCTGTTGCTGCCGCAATTCAGCCCTCGGCTACGGATGAGCCAATCTGGCCTTTTACGCCGTCCTTGCTGTCCCCCGCCTTCTGATGGCCCACCGTCGTGTCGGGGTGAGGTTCCAGCTTCCCCAGCCATTCGGCGAGGAAGCATGCCAGAAAGGCCATGCAGCAGAGTGGCCTGGAGGTTCCAATTCTGGCAGCGACTGCTACGTGGCTATTCTCACGCAGACGACCAGGCTTGTTGGAAGGTTAGAGAATGTGGCGTTAGCTCCCAGCATCGTCCTGGTCCTCGAAGCTGGACAGGACGTTTGCACACTCCAACATGATGATGTGCTCGCCTGCCCCGGCCATTCGCAGGTCAGGGACCTTCGGCGAAAAGAGGCAGGCAATGTGAACTCCGAGGCCCAATGGGTTGCAAATAGACGAAGGTCTCAGCCTTCCGTGTCTCGACTTCGGACGGCCTGTCCTCAGCTGCCTCGCGCTACTGGCTGAGCAGGTTGTCAGCATGCTCGATGACATGTTCCGTCTGGCTTCGGAGGCTGCCAACGTCATTGACGTGACGAGCCTGGCTGGCGCCGGTGTGCAGGATATGGTGATCTCTGGCCTGTCGGCACGGCGCCTGCAGAGGTCGTACCGCCAGCTTCTGACCAGTGCAACTGTCATTAAAGCGCGCCGTGACCTGCGGCTGGGGGAGTTCGTTGTGGACATTCCAGTCAAAGGTAAGGCCATGCGGCGGATACTCGCTCGCCGGGTCGGTAGAATGCCCCGAGGGCTGCGGGCGATGATAATGACCGCCCTTCCGGGGCGTCAGGTTGCGTGCCCAACGCGTGAGAGGTTGCGGGGTTGGGGTGGGAGCACTGCATGATGGTGAATGATCTGATCCGGAAGGTCGAGTCGTTGCAAGGTGCCATGGTCCTCATCCGGCGTGACAGTCTGATTGAATTCGGTTTTGAGCAGGGAAGGGGAAGCACATTTTAACTACTGCAGCATCTTGGCGAGAGGTTCCATTTATTGCCCATGTGCAGAGGGTGCGGGAGGCGCCAACGCAATTACGTCAGCCGTCACCGGGCGGGCGGGCATGAAACTAGGTAGCTGGTTGGTGGGAGCTGCAACCAGACGTGACCTTTCACTTCCTCCACTCACTCACCTCGAGCTGCCATCTTCCATTCTGCCTCCGATTCCAACTCACTTGGCCCATTGACCACCCTCGGCGTACGGGCAGACAGCATGACCTAAGTGGAGGCGCGAGTGACCATGGATGCAAACATCCAGCGTGCCCTCAATGACAAGCTCTACGATAAGCGCAAGGTCGGGGCTCTCGAGTACGTGCAAGGCTGCGTCCTCCCTCGGGCCCTTAACGTCCCTGAGAGCACTCCTTTGTCGACTAACGCTCGCGCCGCAGACTTGAACGGGTTATCCGCGACTTGACGGCGGCAAAGGACTACGACAGGATCGAGCTCATCCTGGAACAGCTATGTAACGAATATGCCTACGCCGTCCATCAACCACATGCCCGCAACGGCGGTCTCATCGGCCTGGCCGCTGCGGGCATCGCTCTTGGCGGGGTATGTTCTGATTCATTCCCGCCACATTTCCCCCGTCGCTGCCCACTTGCTCATTTGTTCGTGCCCCCTAGGAACTCGCTCGCTACCTGGCCAAGATAGTGCCGCCGGTGCTCGCCTGTTTCACCGACCAAGATGCCAGGGTGAGGTACTACGCATGCGAGGCCATGTACAACATAGCCAAGGTCGCCAAGGGGGAGATCCTGATATACTTCAACGACATCTTCGATGCTCTCTGCAAGGTGCGTATCCGCCTGGGCTGCATTACACGGCTCTGAGATCCTCGGCGCTAACTTGTCCTTCTCCGTGACCAGCTGGGCGCCGACTCTGAACTATCCGTCAAGAATGGGGCGGAGCTTCTCGATCGTCTCATAAAAGACATCGTTGCAGAATCCGCCGCGTCCTACGTATCTGTTCTGGAGGCCAACGCTGAGGCTGAAAAGTCAGACGAAGGAGAGCCCGAAGATCGACCTCGGCCACCTACGGCCTTCTCCCTGCAACGATTCATCCCTCTCTTGAAGGAGCGCATCTGGGTCATCAACCCCTTCACACGACAATTCCTCGTCGGCTGGATCACTCTGCTCGACTCAATCCCTGATTTGGAGCTCGTCACCTTTCTTCCAGACTTCCTCGGCGGCCTCCTCAAATTCCTAAGCGATCCCAACAGGGACGTCCATGTCGCCACCCAGTCTTGTCTCGATAAGTTCCTCAATGAGATCAAGAGGATCGCCCGCGTTAAGAAGGGTATTGCCGAGAGTCGGAAGTCGCGCGAGGGAGGCAAGAGAAAGAGGGAAGAATCGGTCGACTCGGACAGCGCGCATGTCGAGCTCGAAGAGGGCGCCGAGATCGATTCCCAGGTCGAGGATAGTGACGATGGTAGCGCAGAAGAGGATTGGGTTCCTGGCCAAGACGTGCACATCAACTACCGCGAAATCCTGGAGATTCTAACCGCAACACTGGACTCACCACTTGGTTCGTACACTTCCGTCACAAATCCCAACATCGTGTCGAATGCTCACCATCTAAAACAGAGGAGGATTCTCTTCTCGAGTCTTTGCGGTGGATTGTTGAGTTTCTGGACATTTGCCCTGAGGAAGTTCTTCCTTTTACCCCCAAGATCCTCGCACACATGCTGCCGGCCATGGCCAGCGGGGTCGAGTCCATCCGGCAGGCTGCTGCTAGGGTCAACGCGGGTCTCCTGGACTACGTGGTATCGTTGTCTGATGAGCCAGAGATCGCGGGCCCGACATCTATGTCGCACCTCGCTGCATCTGGCGAGCGACCTGACGGTACGGCTAGCGCCCGTGCATCCGTGTCGAGCGCCCGTGAGCTCGACGTCCGCAGCCCAACACCCTCACATGCGCGTGCTCATTCGACACCAGGCATTTTGCCTTCAAGGCACCCTCAAGCAGACCTGGATTACGCTGCAGCAGTGAACGCACTGACCCTGCTTTTCCTGAACGACCATGAGGCAACTCGAGTGGCTGCTCTCACCTGGCTCATCATGCTTCATAGAAAAGCGCCGAGGAAGGTTCTGGCTTTCAACGACGGCACGTTCCCGGCGCTTCTGAAAACGCTGTCGGACCCAGCTGAGGCCGTTGTCACGAAGGATCTGCAGCTCCTCTCGCAGATATCCCGAAATAGCGAGGACGGCTATTTCTACAACTTCATGGTCAACCTGTTGCAACTGTTTGCTACTGATAGGAAGCTCCTTGAGACCAGGGGTAATCTCATCATCCGCCAGCTTTGTGTAAGCCTTAGTGCGGAACGGATCTACAGGACCCTGGCGGACTGTATCGAGAAAGAAGAGGACGTCGAGTTCGCCAGCATCATGGTTCAAAACCTCAACAACAACCTTATCACGGCACCAGAGCTGTCTGACCTCCGCAAGAGACTGCGCAACCTGGAGACCAAGGTAGGCCGATGGAACCCATTTATTCCATGCGCCCTTCGTTGACAGATTTGATAGGATGGCCAGGCGTTCTTTGTTGCCCTCTTTCGCTCGTGGTGTTACAACGCTGTTGCCACCTTCTCACTCTGCCTTCTTGCTCAGGCTTATGAGCAAGCTTACAACCTCCTCCAGATCTTGTGAGAATATCTTGCGTGTATGTTTGAACCCGCTCATCGCTGACAGCATCACAGTGCCGAGCTCGAGATGACTGTCAACATTCTCATCCAGATAGACAAGCTTGTTCAGCTCATCGAGTCGCCGGTCTTCACATGTAAGTTTGGTCAAAGTGGGCGTTTCTTGATGGCGAGAGTTGTAACACCCTACTTTTGCAGATCTACGGCTCCAATTGCTGGAGCCTGACAAGTACCCCTACCTTTACAAATGCCTGTATGGACTCTTGATGTTGTTGCCGCAATCATCAGCTTTCGCCGCGCTGAAAAACCGGCTCAACAGCGTGAGCTCCATAGGCTACTTGCACATTGCACCCCGAGCGTGAGTTTTCACCAGCGCAGTGTGCAAATACTGCCCTTCGCCCTGCTCTTCTTCCCTGATAGCTGACCCTGTGCGCAGCAATGCTCCCCAGACAGTAGGGTCGAATTATGACAGACCAAACAGGCTAAAGGGCCGTGAGGATACCATCATACGATGGTCTGATCTGCTTGAGAAATTCCGAAGCGTCCAGGAGAGGGCACGGAGGTCACAAAGACATGCATCCGAGGGGCTAGACGATGCACCTCAACTGGGCATTGGGGATCTCCGCATCAACGATGGACTGGATCCTAAGGGTGTGCGGGATGTCCGCAACCAGGCAGGACCTCCAGTGCCTCTCAAGGATGCTGCACCAGCAACACCGCAGCCGACGGCACCAGCCGTCAAGCAGCGATCGGGGCTTGGACGGCAGTTAGGCAGGTTTGGCGGTGCCGTATCTGGCAGAGGGAAACGCACGTGACCAAGGATGTATGCAGCGACAAGAAGATGGTCACAATTCCATCCCTGTATCTCAGAGCGGCAACGGCGTATTGGTGCTTTTGTAGATGTGTCAATCAATATCTCTTTCGAGGGCTTTCCCGCTGGACAAGCCCCTCAAATAAAGCATCTCGTTGGTGTGCTTGACTCCGAAGTCGATCTCGGAAATGGTCCAGAAGGCCGCGAGCGGCGTCTGCGTTATCTGGAAGGCCCGAAAATTGTGCAACTTGCGCCTCGAGCTCATTCTTTCTGCGTAGTAAGGCGAGATGGTTGGTTTCCATGGCCGCGATCTCGTCGATTGTGGGATGGTCACTAGACGTGTTGGCAGTGTCGGCCAGCCGCGCCTCGAGGTCGGGCAGTTTGATGGACATTGATTTCAGTCTTCGCTGCATTTCCAGATTCTCCCGCGCAAGCTCAGGGGCATGTGTATACTTCCAGCCCTGCAGCGCTGAGATCGCCTCGTCGAGTTGTCGGGTCTCGGCTTGGACATTGAAGTGCATGAGCTGTATGCGGGCGATATGTTCCTCCAAGTCAACACCCTGAGCATGGAGCTCAGCCATCCTGGCGCCTAGAGACTCCGGGTTTGGCTGGGCGGAGTCGAGCTCGACAGACAGTGAAGCCATGGCGTCGAGAGATGCTTGGGCGTCTCGGGAGAGGGAATCTCGCAGCGCGCCGAGGATCTCGTCCTTGATCGACGCTGCGGTGGCTGCATCTCCACCAGATGATGAAGGGAAAGTCCCGGTAATTTGGAGCTCGCGAAGGGCTGACGCTTCGGCACGGGCAATGAGCTGGCGTTCCTCATCAGCAGCTTCATTGAGGGAGGCAAGGGCAAGGAGGGCATGGAGCGTCTCGGCGTTGCGCTCAAAGGGCGGAACAGCGCGCCCCCGAAACTTTGAGGCGAGCCAGTCGTCCACAAATCTCCAGTCTTTGGCGGTGGAGGCGGCTATCCGGGCGACTGAAGGAGAGAAGATGGCTGCTGAGGGAGGGAGAGGCGCCATCGTCGTGGCTGCATGAATGAGAGAGCAATCCACCTAAAATATGAGGTTCTCGCGAATGTTGCGGGTACGTCGCTTGCTCTCCCTTCTTCCTAAATTTCTGAGAGAGAACTTGAACCAGGCCCGAGAAATATTTATGGAAGCGGGTGGGATCAACAATGGATGTGCCAGGCAGATGGAGTGAGGTGACTTCGAGCTGGTTCAAGTGAAGTGCTCCCACTCACAAAAGATTTAGTGGGTCAAACCCTCCGCAGCTAGGTACCTACCTTCACTCCTAGGTAGGGATGGACGAGTCCATAGGTAAGTAACCTGGAAGTGCCTAGGTACCTCCACTAACTAGTCCATTCCTAGTAGTAGTACCTACCTGAAGGCGGAGTTGAGCGGGAGACCCATGCCCGGCTGCCAAGTGCTGCAGGTGCACTGCCTGGACACCCAATCAGATTGAGGACAAGTTTCCTTCAAGGGACCTGTCGCATGCGCAGCAACCGGGCACCTTGTCTTTGTTCGCGGAAGTCAGTCTGTCCTTTTCGAACCGCGATCCTGACTTCGGGACAGCTGTTCGCTCATCAATGTCATTCCTCGAGTGACCTGTTTCCTGTGCTCCCCCCCACAGCGTGCCGGCGCCGCCAATAACTCCTCGACTGGACCCGCGATCCATCTTCTTCCCTCTCATTTTGGCGACATCGTCCTCGCTGGTGGCCATGTACATCAACCTATCGACCTTGGCCGTCGCGGCCAGCATCCTCACCTCGCCCTGCTTCGTGTCTGCCCTTTCTGCAGACGACATCCCGGCTGATGTCCCGGTCTCCTCGCTCCTGTCTTCCGCCCAGACTCACCTATCCCGGGGCCAGACCAGCGATGCGCTGCTCTATTACGATGCGGCGATTACCCGAGACCCTTCCAACTATCTGACCCTCTTCAAGCGCGCAACAACATACCTCTCGCTGGGCCGAACTACACAGGCGACGGACGACTTTAACAAGGTCCTGTCTCTCAAGCCTGGGTTTGAAGGAGCGCACGTCCAGCTGGCCAAGATCAAGTCTCGCACTGCCGACTGGACCGGCGCGAAGGAACAGTACGGGATGGCCAACAAGGATGCGTCTTCGCCAGAGATGGCTGAGATCCTGGAGGCCGAGCGCGCAGCTGATCTCGCGGATGCTGCCGAAAAGGCAGGCGATTACGAGGCATGCATCGCCCAGGCGGGCAATGCTATCCTGACTGCCAACCGAGCCATCCACCTTCGTGAAATCAGGAGTCGCTGTCGATTTGCTCGCGGCGAGGTCGAGGAGGGCATGAGCGACCTGCACCATGTGCTGCAAATGAGGCCTGGCGACACCACGCCGCACGTCGTCATCTCAGCGACCACGTTCTACAGCCTCGGCGACCTTGACAACGGCATGGCACAGATCAGAAAATGCCTGCACTCAGACCCAGACTCCAAGTCCTGCGCCAAGCTGTTGAAGCAGCAGAAGGCCATCAGCAAGGTTCTCGGCAAGGCACAGAAGGCCCTGGAGAAGAACCAGCCGATGACGGGCGTCAAAATGCTCATCGACAATGGCGACGACAAGGGGTTGATCAGCGACATCAGAACACAATTCGACGGACTGAAGGAGGCCGGCAGTATACCACCGCAGGCCTCCTCGGCTTTGTACACAAGGGTCGTGGAGATGGCTTGCGAGGGCTACTACGAGGTATGACCGACCCCTTCTCTGGAATGCGTCCTACTCCTTCAGATCGTCGAAACCGGTTCCAGCACTGACGTTCCCATAGATGAACGGAAAGCGAACCAAGCAGTATTGCGAGGAGGCGTTATCGCTCAATCCCGAATCCTTCTTCGGCTTGCTGTATCGTGGCAGGAACGAGATGGACAGCGAAGATTTTGAAGATGCCGTCAGAACCTTTGAGGAGGCCAGCAAACTGAGGCCCGACAAGCAGGACATGACGCGGGATCTTCTGAACAAGGCCAAGGTTGCTCTCAAGCGCAGCAAGACCAAGGACTATTACAAGGTCCTTGGCGTTGCCCATGATGCCGACAACCGGCAGATCAAATCAGCCTACCGCAAGCTGTCAAAGGTGCATCACCCCGACAAGGCTGCCAAGCAGGGCATGACGAAGGAGGATGCCGAGAAGAAAATGGCCTCCATCAACGAGGCATACGAGGTGCTGAGCGATCCAGAGCTGCGCGCAAGATTTGACCGAGGTGACGACCCGAACGACCAAGAATCTGGGCGTGGACACCCATTCCAAGGCAGCCCCTTCGGCCACGGGTCACCGTTCATGTTCCAGCAGGGTGGCGGAGGAGGCAGTCAGCAGTTCAAGTTCCAATTTGGTGGCCAGGGTGGTTTCCCCTTCTAGGAGCCATAATTGTACATCCACGCATAGGACATCAGTTGGCAGTAATTGCACGACTTGTGATCTGCATATTCCCAAGCGCCGGACCTTGGCTGAGTTGATGCCACATTCAGCGGGACCTCGGCCTCATGATGTGTTCCATGCCAACCCTACCTACGTGGCCCAGCCACGAAGTCCAGCTGGGTTTGCTGGATGGCACCTTGTGAAGAGTAACTCCTGCTCAGAGGGTGTAACGATAAAGAGAGAGCGGGTCATGAGCAGAGACGCTTCTGGTATTTATGCGATGTTGCGAATCCGTCGTCTCCTGGAAGAAAATACCTAGCGCCAACACTCACCAATCCTCTATACAGCCGGCCCAGTTTACACGCATACAATGTACAAGACCTCCCATTTCGCCCAGGGTCTCAGGGCAGCCATGGCCAGGTAAATTTTTGAGGCTAAATTGTGTCCTCACGCGCCCTCGTCGTCGAGGCCGGTCGATTTTGCCGCCCATAGTGGCCCACGACCAAATCTTACCGTGCTGAACAAACACGACAAGATGAGATTTCAGGCACGTTGATGTCGTAATCCGATGCTGCCCAACGTCGTTGATGACATGTTACGCCACCGAGGCAGTCGGCCAAGGAGCATCGTCGCTCACGGGACGGCCATGTTCGCCCTGGAGCAGCGCACGCCCACGTTCAGCTAGCTTTCCATGTCAAGGAGAGCCCTCCTTCAGAGTCCATCGTTACGACGGATGAAGTACGCCCTGGATACAGCAAAGTCAGCACATAGGACGAGCGATCGAATTCGGAGGAGTTTGACGCACTTGGAAGCTTCGTAGGCCGACCAGCAGATGGCCGTGCTGGGCATGGTGGTGACCACTCTGGGGCCCACGCCCTTGAAGAAACCGCGGAAACCCTCCCTCTTGACGAGCAGGCGGCATCCCGCCATGAAGCCATTAACCGTTCTTAGCTCAGGATCCGTGGCGGTGCCTCGGGTCTGGAGCATCGTCTTGATGACGTCCATGGGCGTGGTCAGAGCAGCAGCGAAACCGCCAGCAACGCCACCGGCCACACAATGGGTCGTGGGGTCGTAGTCCTTCGTGGGATTCATGGCTGTCGACATGGACTCGTATGCGAGGAACTGCAAGGCGGTAAAGGGCACCGTCATGGACAGTGTAGTCGGGTATGAGACGTAGAAAGCGCTGATGCCTTCCGACTTGTAGACAAACTTGGCACAGTCCAGCATCGAGCGATACATCTTGCGCGAGTTCTGGATCTGCATTCGCTGCTTAATGACTATGATGTGCACCAGATTAGCTCGCGGGTCGGGTGGGCATCCAGGGACAAGGTGTACCATCAAAAGGGTTCATGAGAGCGTCACTGGCAATTGTGGCACAAGCACCACTCGTAGCTGTATTGGGAAATGTTAGCAGGGTGCCGGGGGATCGAGCGTGAAACTACACCACGGCATCACATACCAGCAGCAAGCGGGTGGTGCACGCCAGCTTGGTTGCCACCCATGACATGCTTGACGGCCTCGTATGTGGCAAAGTAGACGGCGTGAGCAGGGCCAGCACCGGCGACCACGCTGGACATTCCTCGCCATAAGCTGAGGAGGCCCTCGCCGCTGGCCATCTTGTAGGTTCCTTGGATTACACCATTGTACACGGTGGTCGAGCTCAGGACTTGCATTCGGGTCTGTGAAAGAACCAGGGTCAGCGGTTACGCCAGGTACGAATCGGAGAACAGGATTGTGCCGTACCTTGATAGCATCGATGGGGTACATGACAGTGTGCTCCTGCGATCATCATCAGCTATGCCGGGCTCGGAGGACCGCAAGGTCCTGGTGGAGGTAATGTAACCATACAGCTATGCCGGCGAAAGCTCCAGCTGCCATGTTCTGCAGCAAGGAGAAGTTGGGCGGCAGGGACTCATAGCTGTAGGAACGAGGGAGGCAGTCAGCGAAGGGTTCGAGAGCCGGGTACAAACGGTCCAGCATTGATGGCGCTGGGGGCGGAAATGCGCACTCATATTCCTCGGCGGGTTCGGCATTTGGCTGGGCCATTGCGGCCGCAGCTTCAGAAGCTGTGCCGAAGGATTTGGGCTGGAGAGCCGCCAGGTTGACGACCGGAGAGGAGTTGGTGACGCAGTGGAAGGGCCTGCAAAGCGAGCGACGGTTGAGGTTGTGATAGCTGTTGTCGAGGTGATCGGCAGAGGCAGAGACGGTCGTCAGAGGGCGAGAGAGAAACGTCTTCGGGCGGCTGGTGTGAGGGCGAGGTCAGCGAGGCAGTGGGCGGCGTGGTGAAGGCGTCGTCATGCGGTTGATTCTGCCAGTAGTGTTGGTGGCTTCTGCGATGCGACAGTCGGAGGACGACGAGAGGGAAACGGCCGAAAATTTTGAATGGGTCGGACGGGAGATCTTGGGGGACCAGCGGCCGAGCGAGCGAGCGAGAAAGCCACCTGCGCATTCGGAGATTCGGACGTGGCGGCGGCTGGGGCGCGCATGTCCGGCCGACCACTGCCTGGTGGATCACCAGCGTGTACCTAGGTACCTCCCGAGGAACCTGGAAGCTAGCACCCGCCGTTCGCTCCTCCCTTGGTGCTCCGACTGATCTCGTCCTACTAACTACCTATTTCGACCTCATCCGAGGCTGGACGGTTGGGGGACGACCCGTTGCTCTCCTGGACAACTTTTATTCACGTCATTTTCGACGAGCTGGCCGAACTGGGTGCCTAGTTTCAAGTTCCCCTGCATCATACGTATCATATTGGCTTGCTTTACGTGGAATTGGAACCGATGTGTATGGTCATCTGACGGATCGGCCCAACTGAATGGCCCGAGGGAAGGAGCAACGTCCTCGGAGATACGCGTGCTTCGTTGGTTTGGGGCTTGCAGCTGTTTCCATCTGCTACTACTGGCACTTCGACCATTATCGCATCAAGAAAGATGATGTCCTAATGGTGGATGGATGCATCCTGACAGCCGAGCCCGTATTGGCTTCCAACTCCGCTCTCCGAAGTATCTACCCGACGACCTCAACCCCCTCCCATGCGATTATCGCGATGCGCCTGCTGAAATTGATATATGAGACCCAACACACCCGTGTCTTGCCCCATCCCGGGCGCCTCGCTATTTTCCCGGCTCAACCGCTTTAGCGGTGATGTTTGCCAGTGTGATTCTCCCAGTGGTCCCGCGCTCTCGTCAAGCTCCTCGTCGTCCTCCTCCTTCCCTTTCGATCCCGTCCAGGCGTCAGCGTCGCTATCCCCTGATTCTTGAATCACGCTTCGCTTCACTCCTTGATCGCCACGGCTGCTCCTTCCTCGATGCCCATGGGGGCTGCGTATCTCAAACCCTGCTGCGGATGGTTGGTGGTGTGGATCAAGAAGCACCGAGGCCATCGGCGAGGGCGCCGTCATTGATGGCCCAAGCCGAGGCGTCCAGGCAGCCTGTCCATGACTCCCACGGCCTCTCCCAGCCCTGGAGCCCTGGACTTCTGCCGCCAGTGTTGGTGAATTGAGGCCTGGGAAAGAGGGCGGAGGATGGAAATGCTGTCGCAGCATGCTCGGGGGAAGGTGGCCCCCGGGGATGCCAGTCTTGGGGTTTTTAACGTAGTTCTCGAGGAACCCATAGTATGAAGCTGCCATTTTGCCGTGCTTTGTCGAATAGTAGTCACCCCTGACGTCCTCTGCTTCCGGCTGTTGTTTCGTCTCGGCCGCCCCTTTCTTGAAATCGAACTCGGCAAAGGAGCAGACGTATCCGAGGCCGTCTACGTGAATGGTAAATTCCCGGAAAAAGTCGATGATCCGGTCGCTGCTCCTGGGTGCCGACGACATGAGTACAAACGATGCCAAGAAGATGCCGACAATTTCTTCAAGTAGAATGACAACTTTCAGCTTGTAAAGCTCGGAGAACTCTTTCTTGACGTCGAAGGTGTGGAGTCGGCCTTGCCAATGATCCGGGATGTAGTGTGTAAAGTCAGTGACTCCCTTGAGAGCGAAGTCAGGGTTGAACACCATGGTCTCCTCCGAGATCATCCCTCGCGCAAGCGCCCAGATGGTGCCGAAAACTCCAATGTAGAACAAGGCCGTCTTGTCTTTGGTGATTTCAAATCCGAGAAAAAGTTCGGGGTCCAGGAAGGACACCGCAGCAAGGACGAAGGTGATGGCGCCAGACATGAAGGTGACTGCCTGTGCGACCTGCTCAACAAGCCGTTTCGGGAACTGATCCATGTAGCGACTTGCGAAAGGATATGACATGTTGATCCGTTCTTGGAAGAAATGAGGCAGCTCGTTGAACTCGCGGAACTTCCACTTTGCGAGAGCAGTGTACCTCCGGTCTCCCAGCGTGCTCGAGTCTTTTTTGAATTCCTACAGCGACTTAGTTCGGATGACCAGATGGCTTGACTTGGCTGTATCAAGGTCCAACTCACATTATAGTACGTCAGAATATGCACCAGGACCTGGTAGCACACCCAGAAAGGGCTACCGAGCAAGTTGATGACGCCTGCGGCGACAAATCGATCTCGGAGCTTGCGGCTCAAGAGTCCCCGACTCGACGACTTGAGAAATTCTTGGTTGACTTGACCATTGTGGTCGAAGACCAGGTCAATAACGCTGTAATAGAGCCACCACTGAAGCGTTCCGGAGAAGATCTGCCGGTTACGCAACACTGGAATCGGCAACGACAAGTCCAGTACGTCCTTGTTGATGAGAGCAATGAGATAGTTGTCTTTGCGCATGAGGCGGCTGGCGATGTCGACAGCGTCCAGTCGCTCTTTGGAGTGGGCACGAAGCCATTTGCGTTGCCGGGGCGTCAAATTCAGTGCCGTGTTCGGGTTGGCATCACGGAGGGCCATGATTCGAGCCACGATGTCCTGCCAGGAGACTGTCTGCATGTCCTGCTCCGGGATCTCCAGCAGATGGACGTAGAAGTCTCGCATTATGACCAGGCGGCGCGTGTCGACGGAAAATTGAACTGCCTTCCAGATGAAATAGAAGACGAAAAACCATAACCCGACATTCCAGTACCATGACATGCGTTTTGTGCACTGCCCAATGACCACCTCTGCCAGACTGTTCCGGTCACGCAAGAGGGAGTAGTCAATACATTGGGTTAAAAAGGTAAGGAAAACGGCGATGAAGGCAGATTGCCTGCAGACCAGTCAGCGCGCTGAATGCTGTTCACAACCTCATCGTTACTCACACGAGGTGGAGGATTCTCTCGCAAACAATACACCAAAACCCACTACCGAGGTAGTACTCGTATACCTCTTTCATGAAGACATCGAGGTTGGATACGTTAATCCACCTCCACATGGCCCTCTCCTTGTCACTGCCAGTAACAAGGCTGGCTACGGCTGAAGTCCTTGGTCTTCTGGGTGCCGGTACGTCATGAAGTGGCTGTTGAGCTTGCGCTCGAGCCCACTGCGCCTCCATCTTGCGCGATGACGGCTTAGGCCCGTCTGGCCTCTTCGTCGCGCTGGGTCGCTGGGTGTTGGGGTCGGCAGCTAACTGGGGCGGCGCATGTCGCTCTACCAACAGAGACGCCGGAACGTCGTTGTCGGCTTCGTCATCTTGGGATGGCCACTTGGAACCGGCCCCCGTTGCAGTTTCATGGCCTCGCAAGAATTTGGCCCTACTGTCAACCGTCATGCGGCTATCGTCGACGGCAAGATCGCCCATGTGATCCAAATCTTGCTCCCGGAAGTTCTGGGCCCAGTTGTCCTCGTCAACATCCTCCCCCCCTGCTGCTCGTTGCTCAACGTCATCCGTGTCGTCGTTGACGTCGCCGCGAAGCTGTTCGTAGAACGACCTTGAGCCCTGCATCCGAGGACCAAGCCGCGAGAAGATATTTGAGCTCATGGCTGAGGCCCCGTCTATTTGGCTCGAACGTAGGATCGATGTTCGGAATGATGTCTAATCATGATCGACCTGTAAAGGTTTGGTACAAGCCGCGAGAAGGGACGCAGTCGGGTGGTAAATCGAACTTATGTAGCTCGGATGGTCGGCGCGGGTTCTGGAACAGAGGGAAGAGTGAAGATGTTCTCAAGGTTGAAGGGAGGAGGGTGGGCAGTTTAACTGAACACGTCGGTTGGCGGGGAGGCATGCGACACTGTCACGGGGAGGGTCGGGGCATCGAAGGAGGAGGTAGCTGGAACTGAGGCGCTCTTTTGCGGAGGCAGGTGGCTGTTAGCAGCAGGGCGACCTACTTGCCTCGGGATGGGTGACGCCTGCCTTTTGTTGTGACGTCTGACATAGGCAGGTAGGTACCTAGGTAGGGAGGTATGTCCCAGGCGGGCGGTGACCACATAATGCCGGTCATATGCAGCCCCCAATCCTATCAGCGTCACCGCCTTTCCCGATCGAGCCCCAAGCTCGATCGGAACACGGATCCACTCAACCAACCGTCCGTCCTTGGTACTGGCACTTCACATGTCCTTGGAGGTACCGTTATCGTTTCTTCCTTGCCCGCCCAGCAGACCACGCCAGACGTGATTTTGGGTTCATTGTTGGGAAGGTCTTGAGGACTGGTTCCCATTGCCCAGAAGCCTGCAAACCTCGATGAACTAGCGCCCGCCTACCGTCACACTGGATTGCATCTCTCAACCGCCCCGAGAGCCCAGCACCATGGACAACGCAGCGGTTTCACTGAAAGGGGCACAGCCTCCGTCTCGGACGTTGAACTCACTGTCCTCCAAGGTCACCACGGTTTTGTCGACCTCATATGCAGACTCCGAGTTCCGAGATGCTCTCACTCTACTCGATGAGCGGGCCATCGATAATACTGCGAAGACGAGGCGTAAGCTTCGTCTCGACATGCAGAGAGAAGTCATCAATAGCAATGGCGAGGTCATATCCGACTTCGGACGCGTTTCCGATGTGAGTGTCCTACTCCTGCGGCCACTGGACCTCCTCGAGCGATCGCAAAGACATACTGACGATAACCAGCAACTGCGTCGCATCCAGACCACACTAGGCCGAGTCAACCAAATTTACAGTGATATGAGAACACAGATTCACCAGGCGCACAGCGCTACAGCGCCAATCCTTGACGAAGCACAGATACTCATGCGGCAGCGGGCCGACGTGGCAACCAAACAACGGCTTCTTGGCGCATTTCGCGCCCGATACGTTCTTACTGACGACGAAGTCGTGGCATTGACGTCGGCAGCAGAGCCCGTCAACGATGACTTTTTTGCTGCTTTGGTCAAAGCGAAGAAGGTCAGCAAGGACTGCGAGGTCTTGCTGGGATTCGAGACGCAAACTCTCGGCCTCGAGATCATGGACCAAACGTCCAAGCATTTGAACCTCGCTTTCCAGAAACTCTACAAGTGGGTTCAGAGGGAGTTCAAGACAGTGAACCTGGAGAACCCCCAGCTCAACCCCTCGATCCGCAGAGCCATTCGGGTGCTTGCCGAGAGGCCTTCTCTGTTCCAGAACTGCCTGGATTTCTTCGCAGATGCTCGGCAGCGTATTCTATCCGACGCTTTCCAGGTGGCTTTAACGGGCGTATCGGCGTCTGGCCGGGAGGACCCATCTGTCAAGCCTATCGAAATGACGGCCCATGATCCCCTCAGATATGTGGGTGACATGCTGGCTTGGATTCATTCCGCGACAGTGGGTGAGAGAGAAGCCCTCGAGGTCCTGTTCCTGTCCGACGGGGACGAGATCGCCCAGGGCTTACGAGCTGGCCGAGCCAACGACATTTGGCAGTACATTGAAGAGGATGATGGAGAAGCTGCAGGCGACTTCAACGCTCTCAAGGCCCTCAACGACCTAGTCGACCGGGACGTGTCATCGGCAGCAAGAAGCCTTCGCCAGCGCGTGGAACAGGTGATTCAATCTAACGAGGACACCATTCTGGCGTACAGACTAGCGACACTGCTAGGCTTCTACCGCTTCACGTTTGCTAGGCTGCTGGGTGACGATGCGGCTCTCTTGGAGATCTTGTCAAATCTCGAGGGGGAAGCTCTGCGGCAATTCCGCTCGCTGGTCAGGGACCACATTGCCACTCTACAAGGGGAATTTCAACAGGCACCGTCAGACCTCGGGCCCCCGGAATTTCTCGCCGATGCCCTTAAGCGGCTCAACGCCGTTATGAGCAACTACGAGACATCCTTGTCGGAATCACCAGACCGTGAGTCTGATTTCCAGCCCATCCTCTCAGAGGCATTCGATCCCTTCATGTCTGGGAGCGAAAGTATGGCACGAGCCATTTCTGGGGACGAAGGCACCATATTCTTCATCAACTGTCTGTTAGCCTCAATAGCCACGCTGAAGACATTCGAGTTTACGAAGAGACGCCTTCGGGATCTTCAGAGCCGCGTCGACGCCGAGTCAGAGAAGCTTTCGGCCAGCCAGTACGAATTCCTCCGGCAAGGTTCCGGTCTTTACGAAATCCTAGAGGCCGTGGGAGCCGTGAAGCATAACGCCATATCTGCTGCATCTCTACGGGAGCTAGCACCTTTGCAGCCTGACGCCCTCAGCCATGCAAGCCAGACTCTGGATGAGTTCCTCCCATCTGCGCTCATGGATGCTATGGAGAAGGTCAAACAGCTTCAAGATACCAGATTAGCACGCGACGTTACGGAGAGGGCAGCAGCGAAGTTCTGTGGTGACTTCGAGCGCATCGAAGAGCTCCTGGCCTCCGTGGATGAGGGAGATGAAGAGACTGGGCGTCAACCGCTGCGAGCCGTGTTCCCGAGAACTACAGGAGAGATTCGGGTTCTGCTATCTTAACCTAGGTAGCCAACAGTTGGGGCCCGACGTCAATCAATGCCGGGCTCTCCAGGAAGAGCAACACTGATCGAAATTTGTTTATTCGGCGATGCTCATGTGATGATTGCTAATAATCATGAAACCACTGCACAGAAGGTATTCAGGAGATACTACTGCCAACTAGGTACTAAACTTCAACTCCTTCCATACCACTACTAAGAGGCACCTCATGCATGCCTAAGCCGGTATAAATATTTGAAGTAGGTCCGAGGAGTTGGCTGAGTCGCCCACCTGTTGCCAACGGGCTTGGAACAGTAGGGTGCCAGTAGATGGGTACCTACTCCATCACAGATGTACCTACCGGCAAATAGAGTAGGTAGGTGAGTGCCACAGTGTCCCAGGTTCGGGGTGGGGTGTATCGGCAGTGCTGGCGACGTCACCGAACGCCCCGCTCATCTGGCAACTGTGCCCCAGTACATCAACACCACTGCCACACATCTGAGGGGCCTATCTGGCATGCTTGAAGGGCCTGTTCCTCGCCTTTACGTCTCAAACCGGACTGTTCGTTTTCGCCCTCTCCGAACGCCGTTGGGCCAATCAACCATCTTGACGGTGCATCCAGGCAGCAGCAAGTCCGCGAGGTTCAATACACAAGGCCTCGTCCAGGAGCGGGTCTCTTGAGCCCGAAACGAAACGAAACGAGGCTCGGAACATCACGAGTGTCAATTCCAGGAATCGCACATCTCCCTGTCAGGAGCATCATGCTCTCTGCCACTTGGAGATAATGTCGCGAAATCGAGGCTTGGCTATTCTGCAGAAGACATACGATGACAGCTACCTGAAATGCTCCACCGCCGTTTACTACGAGAGCCAGGTATGTGTACCTCCCGGCTCCTGGCCTGATAGAACACGATCCGACTCGACACTCGAAACCCCTCCCCCTAGTTTGGTAGATTTTCTAACTCCCCTGTGTCTGCCAGGGCAATGAAGACGAGGCGATGCGATGTTGGCGAAACGCCCTTGACGAAATCCTCGATCACCATGCATCCAAGGTGCTACCCAGCTCGAGCTCTCGATCAGAGACAGAGAAGGCTCTCACCGATTCACTCAGACAGCTTGAACTACAGTGCAAGGAGCGGATCGACTTGCTTCAAGCCTTGCGGATCTCGAGGCAAGATACTGGAGACGTGGGCAGCTCAAGTTCTCACGCCGGTGCCAGAACCAAGTCTAGTGGCTCGTCAGCGTCGCTCTCGTCATTGGCAGATCGGGGCTGGATAGGCCAGGGAACGATTCCGGCTGTAACATATCCAGAGCTCTCTCGTCCAACCCTGCCCAAGCGACCATCACTGCCGAATCAAACATCGACGGAGCGGGCTACCACGAGTGGCAACGCCGTTATCGCCAACTCCGAGTCAAGCGCTTTGCCGCTCCCTTCGATTACGCGCAGCAGTCCGGCGATCCCTCAGCGACAAGAAGCTGCGCTGCGTTCGCCAAGTCCGGACAAGCACACGATGCGTACCACGCTACGAAGTGGCAAACCCGCAGAGAGGGCATCAGCGAAATTGACCCGGAAATCGACCAGGCCAGAAGGACCTGGAGCCAGCAAGGCTGCCACGCTGGCGTGGAGTGCACTGTCCTCCAAAGAAAGCCTGTTCAGGAGCATGAGCTCCACGGCCGATGCTTCCGCTTCCCAGGCAACTCCTCGTGCATCGTTTGACTCATCTACTCGTGTGCCATTGCAATGGGACACCCACACAAGGAGACTTGTCTCTCCCCGCGATATCCAAACGGCCAGCCTCGACAATTCGCTACCCAGCAGACATTCGGATGAATATCCGTACGGCCGGCCTTCAACACTATCGGTCAATGCTGCTTCGAGCGCTCTTAAGGCGTCTAGTGCTGATGCTTTGGGCTCGGAACCAATTACACCTAAACCACATCCCCAATCTCGAGCAAAGCCTCCAAATTCCATGCCAGTCGTCCGCACACAACGGAACACAGAAGCGGCCTCGTCAGAAACCGACGACGCCCCCGATCGCCGAAAGAGCACCTCCGACACCCCGTTGCGGCGCAAGGCTGTGGTCAGGGGTGCCGGGCCTGCTGGAAGAAAGACTGCACCTCCGGACGCTGAGATCGAGAGGCGCATTCAGTCCGAGAAGCGATGGAATCGGCCAGCACAGGCCGATTCTGGGTCTGAGTCTTCGGCATCCTCCTCCCGGGGTGATACTGCGCCACCGCCATCCGCAAGAAGACCAGCTAGAGACTCAAAGGGGAAGCGGAAAGAGACCGTTGAAGTGGCCGCGCATCAAGAGATTACCCTCGACGAGGACGAGGGAGTTGGGTCAGAACAAGACGAGAAATCGCATGCCGAGATCTCATGGAAGAAAAAGAAGCGAGCAATCTTGAAGTCCCTTCCTTCGGGTGTCGACGATGCCGCAGCGAAGCAGATCCTCAACGAGATCGTCGTTAAAGGAGATGAGGTGCACTGGACTGACGTCGCTGGACTTGAGATCGCCAAGAATGCGCTGCGAGAAACTGTGGTGTATCCCTTCCTCCGCCCGGACCTGTTTATGGGACTGAGGGAACCAGCCCGTGGCATGCTTCTATTCGGCCCCCCTGGCACTGGCAAGACGATGCTGGCAAGGGCCGTTGCCACCGAATCTCGATCCACGTTCTTCTCGATATCCGCCAGCAGCCTCACCAGCAAGTATCTCGGTGAATCCGAAAAACTCGTCCGCGCATTATTTGCGTTAGCCAAAGAGCTCGCCCCCAGCATCATCTTCGTGGATGAGATCGACTCCCTCTTGTCCCAAAGGTCGGGGGCGGGAGAGCACGAAGCCACCCGAAGAATCAAGACGGAGTTCCTCATTCAGTGGAGCGATCTGCAGCGCGCTGCAGCAGGCCGAGCCATCGACGACAAGGACAGGGATCGAGGGGATCCGAACCGAGTACTCGTACTCGCTGCCACCAACTTGCCCTGGGCCATTGACGAAGCAGCCCGGAGGCGCTTCGTTCGACGCCAATATATTCCTCTTCCCGAACCGGAGACGAGGTTGTTGCAACTGAGGACATTACTAGGGCAGCAGAAACACGAGCTTTCCGAGGTCGATATTGAGGAGCTCGTACTATTGACTGATGGTATGCTTGCTCTGAGCCCCACGAAACACATACATGTAGAGCTGACCAACTCGCCAGGGTTTTCTGGATCAGACATCACCGCATTGGCAAAGGATGCGGCCATGGGGCCCCTGAGGTCTCTTGGCGAAGCTCTCTTGCACATGACAATGGACGACATTCGGCCAATTAAGCTGGTGGATTTTCAGGCAAGTCTAGCGACCATTCGTCCCAGTGTCAGCAAGACGGGGCTAAAGGAGTATGAGGATTGGGCGAGGGAATTCGGAGAGAGGGGCGGTTAAAGACACGCGGAAGATATCACCGATGTTGAGGACATCTCCTGCATGTCGTACAAGTCTTCTCGCGATAGCATCATTAGACGGAGGGGTGCCATGAAGTGTGGCTTGGCCAGTAGACCTCTGGGTCCAACTTCATTTTCGACGAATACAGTGATATACAAGATAGGTATAAATACATAGTTCGGAGGATTCCATCTCAGTCGCCAGGCCGGCCAGTCGCTGCGTGGACTTGTCCGTGCTCGCCATTCTCGCATACATTCCGGTTCTTGTCACCGGCGTCGTGCCTGTAACTGTGGCCCTGCATTCGTGGCCACCTCCCTGCGTCGGAGCTTGGTCACAAAGTCGGCCTTTCGGGTGCGGTAGTAGCCTCCGCTGGCGATTTCTCTAGCTGTTCAACAAGTTTGGCCTCCCTCGCTGCTGCTCTCCGCGCATCCCGCCGCGCATCCTTCTCGGCCTTCTTTTGGTCCCGCTGAGCTATCCGGTCCTCCTCTGTGGGCACGGGGGGGCGATCTTCGATCGGAGTGCCAAAGGGAGCGATGATCTGCTTGATAACATGGCGCTTATGTTGCGACGTCGGCCAGCCTGGCACAATGGAGACGACGTCGCCAGTGCGAAGAGAGGAGTTTGGGTCGTGGACAAGATGGGTTTTGGGGGTCGTGAACATCTGGGAGAAGGGATGTCAGTCCGCCAGCGCTCGGCCATGTACGAAGGATAGACGGAGGCGGGTTGACAATACCTTTTGCAGTTTTGGGAGATACTTCTGGCCGCCGACCCGTACCTTGACGGTCTTCTGCATCAAGCCAGCCGAGACGACGACGCCGTGAAGTTCATGGGTAACCCGCTTCGCGGCTTTCGTGACGGGATACGACATTTTGAAATGTACTCTCTCCTTTGCCGTAATACTGCGGTCGAATTCTGCGCGAACGGGTCGTGGATTTTGAGGCAAACCTGGCCTGGCGTGTCGTGATTGAAGCTTCACAGTGCTCGTTCAGGTCGTTCGTCTCGGAACTTGGGAAAATTATGTGTGGCTGGTGGCCGTGGCGGTGCGGCGGCTGCTGCACCTGTCAACGACCTACCCAATCAATCGTCGCCCCGCTCCAAGAAAACATTTCTCATACCATGACTGGACGACCACCAACTCCCCATGAACACTTGGTTTGGTCGTCAATCCCTCACTTCTGCCAAAGCTCGCCAGTCACGTTGTGCCCAGGCAAGGCGAGACCAAACTTGACTGTCAGCCGCCGAACATCTGATTCCGGAACCCTTCCAAGGTTCCTCTTCACAGTCCCGTGGTGCCTGATCTCTGCAGATCGGCGCTTCTCTTTACCCACTCGGAATCACTCCAGCATCCCGAATCCTTCAGCATGTCGTCCCCGGAGACTCGCGCTGGCGTCAAGCGGCCCCGTAAGTAGCTATCTCCGACCATAATCTGACGAACGTTGCCATCACGTTAGATTCATCGACAGAAAAGCCCGAGGCCCAAGACGCCACGGACAGCTCAACCATGGTGATCTCGTGCTGACTTTTATCATCCCTACAGGCACCCAATCCCTTCCTCCGCCTTCTCTGCCTCAACTGGTGGCCGAACAACACGTCGCTATCCCGCCAACGGACAAGGATACACAGAGATTGATTGTCGTTCTCTGCAATGCCAGCCTCGAGACATACAAAGCCTCTCACGGGGGCACTGGCAGAAACGGCATTCAACGCGAGGAAAAGTACTCTCTGCTCAACAGCGACGAGCACATTGGCATCATGCGGAAGATGAACAGGGACATTAGTGATGCCCGTCCCGACATTACCCACCAGGTCCGATACCCAAATATCCCCTTGCTCTTTGCCACGCGCTCAACCGCGCCAATGGCAACGTCCTGTTCCATGTCTGCATTCAACATGCTGACAAGCTCCGGCTAGTGTCTCCTGACTTTACTTGACTCTCCGATCAACAAGGCTGGAAAGCTACAGATCTACATCCACACTGCCAAGGGCGTTCTGATTGAAGTTTCGCCTTCTGTGCGCATTCCTCGCACATTCAAGCGCTTCGCTGGTCTCATGGTGCAGCTGCTGCACCGGCTGTCCATCCGGTCCACCAATTCCCAGGAGAAGCTGCTCCGCGTCATCCAGAACCCGATCACAGACCATCTACCGCCCAATTGCCGAAAAGTCACGCTGAGTTTCGACGCTCCGCTCGTCAAGGTGAGGGACTACGTGGACACCTTGGGCCCTAAGGAGAGCATATGTGTCTTCGTCGGCGCCATGGCCAAGGGCACCGACAGCTTTGCGGATGAGTGGGTGGATGAGAAGATTTCCATCAGCAACTTCAGTCTGTCGGCGAGCGTCGCGTGCAGCAAGTTCTGCCACGCCGCCGAAGACTCATGGGACGTCCTCTGAGCTTCATGTGACCTGCAATATCCACTGTTTCAGCCCCAGGACAATACAAGTCCAGGCCGCTGTAAGAAGTAGCCCGCCGAGCCCAATACGTGTGTGGTGTAGAGAACACATCAGTGGCGAGGGGCAGAGGAGGTCCGGCACGCGGGGAGGACAACAATGCGACTTCAGATACTGCATTTGTTACAGATTCCAATAGAAGGATATGGCTGCCCATGCTGCCAATGATGTATACGGATGAAGTGCAGCAGCTTCTGAGCACGCAAGTGAAATGGCATGAGGGCGGACGTGGCAGCGAAGTCGCAACTGGCCAGTCGAGTCGGGCATCGACGCAGGCGCAGACGTGAGGCAGTCGGGCAGCCAAGCAGCCAAAGCAGTTACTCTACTCTGCTGCCCGGAGGGGTTGGTGGCCTCATGGTGCATGAGGGCCTTGGCTTGCTGATGATTGTGGTCCAACGAGTGTCGTGGTGAGGCGGTAGGCGGGAGGCGGGAGACCAAGGGGAGACCAAGGGGGAGACCGGATGGTCAGCCGGGATCAGTGATAGGCGGTGGAATAGTCCCTCAGCTCCATCCCGCCGCTGACAGCCCCGGGCCGCCCCGTTTTAGGAGCATATCAGCATCCATCCACCAGGCCGATTTGCGGTCTGTCAAGACGTCTCGACCAAGAGCAGCTCTTGTGGCCGACTGGGACGGACGTGTGCCGCCGCTGCGTCTTCTCGCCCTCTGTTTCTCAGGTTCTGCCTGGGCACCCGACGGACGGCCGCCTGTCTCTTGTGGTGCTGGGGTGTAAGGCGCTCGCTCCTGGGCATCGACCGGCAAGCGGACCGCTGTGCAGCTTCACCGATCTGGTATAATAAGTACCAACGCTTACCTACCTACCTAGCTAGTACTACTTACAGGTGTAGAAAGGTTGCTCCCTCTGCCACCTCCTAGGATAAAACACCACCTCGCCCTGCCAGGCCACGTCGTCCCCGTTCGAGTCACCCATAATACTACTACGTGGGCCTTTTTTTACTAGTACGAGCAGACCTGCTGCGACGATCCGACAACGCCCTCATCACACAGCCACTCGTCCACAACAGGCGGCCACACTTTTCGACATTCCCCGTACCGACGACTCACGGGGTATCACCGCCACCACCGCCCCCATGCTCCCTTTTCTTGAAGTGTCTCACCTGCCTTCGTCAGCTTCCTTTTACTCCGCCATACTGCAACCCCTCGGCCTTGTCTATATATCGCATGCCGTGCAGGCCAGCGAGCTGACCCCTCCTGCCTCGTCCTCGTCCTCGTCCTCGGCCGAGGTCGCCAAACAGTCCCCATTCACAATTACATACGGCACTTCCTCTCCGGCAGGCCCCGTGCTTCAGCTTCGTCAGGTGACCCAACCAAAACGCTCTCACGCTGTTTTCGCTGTTTCGTCCCTTGCTGCTGTCGCCGCGTTTCGGTCGTCAGCCTTCCGGGCGAACCCTGCCGATCCCGTCCTCCAAGGCCTGTCCCGTCCCGTTTCAGCCAGCATCACCCCGGACGTTGGTGGCGAGGCCCGCTGCCGCATCACGGACCTCGACCGCAACACCATAGAGCTGGTATATATGCCGTCCTCCCACCACATCGGGCACGAAGCCGAGTCCAGCTCAGGACGTTCAACGAACCGGCCGACTCAGGACGAACCAGGGCGGATAATCAGCTGGGATTACGACATTGCCGCCTCGGAGAGTGAACAGGCCCCAGCGCCGCTCGCAGCGCCTGGATATTCCAACCCAACGCCCACGGAGCCGTACAGCATCCTCCGCCGCTCTGTCACCACCTCCACCATCGAAGGGGTTCCTCGAGAGAGTCCTACCTCCGCCGACAACAACTCCGGTGCCACTGCCATCCTCGGAGCCGTCCTTGGAGCTGCGGCTGGAGCTTTCGCTGGAGCCGCCTTGACTTACGGCGTCATGAAATCCGAACGCGAGCGTGCCCCGCGCCAGGAGTTTGAGGCACCCCCCGTCACCCGTCGCGCCACGTTCCCCGATCGTCTCCCAGACCCTCGGGCTGCTCACGCGCCAGCACCATACGGCGGCGGCGGCCGGTATGTCGAGGTCGAGAGGACCGTGGAAAAGATTCGGTATCCCGAGGAATATGCACCGATCGCCGAGCACAGACCCCCGCCCCAATACCTCGCCAAGTATAGCCAGGCAAACCTGCCAGCGAGCCGAGCCTTGGATGACATGTACGACGATGGCCGTAGCCACCGATCCTCCCGCCGCGGAAGCCGAGCTCCCAGCACTACTCGGACTCGAAGCGCGGCGCCTGAGGCCGAGAGGGGGGCGCCTCTGATGCTCATGGATCATGAGCACCGGAGCAATGTGGGGTCGAGACACTCTACAACGAGGCCCCCCTCGGCTAGGAATCAGTCTTACGAACCCACCGATCGTGACACCTACGTATCTGCTCGAAGTAGACGGTCAGCCTCGACCGTGAAGGGGCCTCCCCCGCCGACGGTCGAGACGGAGCTCGCCGTACGAAGCCGCGCTCCAAGCCGGGTTTCGAGCAAGGCTCCAAGCATCAGGGCTCCCAGTATCAGGGAGGCGACCGTTGTCAGCGTGAGGGAGCCGACGACACGCCCCCCTAGCAATGCCCCCAGCAGAGCTGCAAGCAAGGCGGCGTCGAGGGCAGGACCGGGCACGGCAGTCATGATGGCCGGCGGTAACGGTGGTGGCGGAGGAATGCCCTACACGTTCCCGCCGAACGCCAGTCGAACACCAAGTCATGTGTCTGCGAGGCACATCGGGCTGCCCATGAGCGGTGTCGGCAGCAGTCATGCTGGCTGGGAAGATGACAATGTCAGCGTTGCACCCAGTGACAGCATCAGCTGCGTCGGCAGCAAGACAAGCCGTCGACGATACAACCCCTAAACATCAAGCAAGGGTGGGAGTGACAGGACTCTGGGCACCGGATTGGAAGCAACGCTGGCCGGGGCGTGGCATTGCATTGCATCAAGGCGTTCTTGTGGTTTGCGTGAATTGATCCTGTGTTTGATAGATACTCGGCTTCCGAGCATGAAGATAAACTTGTCATGACAGCACAAGGCACATCCAGCACCACCAACAGTCTCGTCTGCCTCATCTGCCTGTCTGCAAACCTCACGCGTCCATGGGTAGTGGGGGTAGGGACCTATCTACCGAGCTAAGTAGAAGCGGACAGAATCCCAGGAACGTCCATTATTAGGTAGGGACCCGACCTAGTACAGGAGCAGGTACCTAGTACGCTAGTCGGAAACATCTGCTGTTGTTGGTGAGGGAAACTGGACCGACCCCCACCTGCTGGGTCAATCGTGTCGGGTCACACCAAGACCACAACGAGAGGGAGGCCAAGGATAAGGTAGATATCAGGCCCGCACTGTGCCTCGACCTGTTCCCCTGAGCAAACAGCGTCGGGAGCGAGTCGTCACAAGCAACAGTCTATTGCTCCGATGCTCGGCCCTCTGGTGATACAGTGGCTGGTACCATAAATCGCACTGTCCGAGCCCGCTACTGTACGAAGAGCCGCGGCCACACAAGATGACATGGCAGAGGAAATTGGATATTGGAGTCATAGTTGAGCCAACACCTCCCCAGAACGCGGACCAGTCCAAGTGTGGTCTTAAACAACAGGTTCTCATCCACAACTGGCCAGTCACATCCACCAACCCTCGTCCTCGTCGCGCAGCTCCTCATTCCGAATGAGATCTGAGGAACTGCCGCTCAGCCTCCATCTTACTTGCTCCTTGCTCTCGAAGACAACGTCTCCGTCATGCCTAGCTTCGATCTGGGCCAGTCCATCCCCCCGGATACTGCTCATGTGAGTCTCTCTTCCACACCGAGTCTGACTTGAGTGCTGACCATCCTTCAGGCTGTGAGCGTGTCTCTACCCACTTGGAGGGCCAATGTTGGCTACGAGGAAGGCGAGAATTGGGTTGTTGACAACATGTCAACGGGATACCCACGGTTGGTGCAGGCCTACTCTGCGTCCAGGCTTTCATTCTAACGCTGGGCAGGTTCTTCATCCACAAGAGCATTGATGCCCTGGCCAAGTACGTGGTCGAAGTCTACGGCCGCCCCGGCCAGCGAGCTATGCTGTTCCCGAATCCAACTGTGGCCTGGAGATGTGTCGACTTCATGCGCCGCCACTGCGAGCCCGCCCTTCTCACTGGGCTGGAAGTGATAGACTTTGGCTTGAACTTCTCCCGAGACTTGTCTCCCCAGCTGAAAACTCTGGCTCCTACCATCTCAGCCGTCATCTTCGCGGCCGAAGCCTTTTCAGTTGCCAAGCAATACTGGCAGCACTCGGGCGATGGGACGTCGAGCCGTCGGGCAGAGTTTTGCCATGGTCTGATCCAGAAGGGCTTGCTCTGCCGACCAGGCTCTAGCCCTCGAACTTCTCCGGGCAGTGGGCAAACCAAGGTTCCCTGTCGAGGCCCGAGGCGGTATCAACGCAGCTCCGTCGACTTCAACGCCAATACGGTGTCCAGTGGAACTACAAAGGCGCCCGCCATGACGGACAACGAGACTGACGTAGCTTCTGAGGCCGTGGAAAGCATGCGCTTCCTAGAAGAACGCTTCGGCCGAAACCTTGACCTCTCCCTGGTGGAACGAGCAAAATCCGCCATCCGCAGGCGGATTGCAGGCGCCATGGTCGCCGACCTCGAATCTAGCACTGCTTCACTGCCGCCCATGGCCACAAACGCAAGAGGCCTGGTCGACCTGGTGGAAGGCGACGTGTACTTGTACCCGTGTGGTATGAACGCCATTTTCAATGCCCACCGTGCCTTGCTTCATGCCAGGGGCGAGCTCAAGAGCATCAACTTTGGATTTCCGTACGTCGACACCCTCAAAATTCTGCAAAAATTCGGCCCGGGCTGCGAATTTTATGGGAACGCCTCGTCTGAAGACTTGGACGATCTGGAGAGACGACTAGAGGGCGGCGAGCGTTTTCTGGCCCTTTTCTGCGAGTTCCCGTGTAACCCTCTCCTGACGTGCCCCGACCTCGTCCGCATTCGTCAGCTTGCCGACAAGTACGACTTTGCCGTTGTTGTGGACGAAACCATCGGTACATTTGTCAACGTGGACGTGGTCCAATTTGCGGATATCGTGGTCAGCAGCCTGACCAAGATCTTTTCGGGAGATTGCAACGTCATGGGCGGCAGCGGCATCCTCAACCCGGCAGGTCGGTACTATAAGGCTCTGAAGGACGCCTTTTCTTCCGACTTTCAAGACACCTACTGGCCCGAGGACGTCGTCTTTATGGAACGCAACAGCCGCGACTACCAGTCTCGAATCGAGCGAACAGACCGAAATTCCGAAATGTTGTGCGATGTTCTGTCTGGCCACCCTCTGGTTAAACGCGTCTATTATCCAAAGGTCAACCCTACCAGGGCAAATTACGAGGCCTGTCGGGTGCCCGGCGGCGGATACGGCGGTCTTCTTTCCGTCACGTTCAAGGAAAAGACGCGCGCCATGGCCTTTTTCGATGCGGTCGAAACGGCCAAAGGGCCCAGCCTCGGCACGAATTTCACCCTGAGCAGCCCGTACGCACTGCTAGCACACTATCAGGAATTGGACTGGGCGGCCCAGTTTGGAGTTGACCCGGATCTCATCAGGATCAGTGTTGGCCTAGAGGAAACCGAGGAGCTCAGGGACATCTTCTTGCGTGCTCTCCAGGCCGCCCAGCAGGTCAACGGCTCGTGAGGAGTAGCAAGTCCTTTCTGCATGCTGCACGGCACTTGGTACGAAAGCGTAATGTCTTCATATGCTGAGTCTGGCGGGGGAATAGTAGTAGTAAACAGGGGAAGTGGAGAAAAAGGGTATCATCAAAACAAATGACAGCCAAGTAGCCCTCGGTCACATGAGGATACACTCTTGGTGCTTGTATCCCGGGCCGTATTCTTCAACGCCTCTTTCGATGTCATTGGCCCTTGCCTTCTCGTCGACCTCTCTCCTAAAATACTTGCGCATCCAGCGGTCTAATTCCATATCGAGATTATCAGCGGTCGCATCCAGGACAGCGTCCGCGCGGCATAATGGGCAGTGCCGCTCTCGCCGGCGTTGGATCTTGACAATGCAACGAATGCAAAAAACGTGTTGACAAGACAACCGAACGGGCCGATAGGCGATCGCGAAGCAGACTGGGCAGAGATAATCGTTGAGTTGGGGGACCTGTGAAACGAGTTCGCTTGAGACCTGGGCGCAGATGTCTCGCGCCATAGTGCCCGCCAAGAGCTTGTCAGATCGGACCTCGACAGGAAAGGACTTGGACACGCTCAAAGATGTGCGCTTGTCGAATTCTGTGGTAACCACGTGTCAGTCAGCCAGCCAACCAGGTTGTGGTGAGATATCGGGAAAGATGAGCCGTTGATATGAGAGGTACTTACTCTTGAGGATTTTGTAGACGGCGGTCCTGTTGATCTCTTGGAACCGGATATTCTTCAGCAAGAGGGCATTGATATTTAAGAACCGAACGAGAGCTTCTCTGCTCTGAACCATTTTGAACTGCTGCGCGAGATTCCGCTGGGCCACTTGGTCCTGGAACCACTGTAGTTGTCGGGCCGCAGCAGAACTGTCGCGGGTGCCATGGTCCTGCTCGTAAGTCGAGAAGAAGACCTGGGCTTCGAGATACAGCTCGAAGATGGCGCGCCAGCGAGCCAAGTCGTTTTTGGAGAGGCGGCTTGGCTTGGTCAGGTGCGAAACTTGGTGACCCAAAGCAACGATCTCCTCCGTCATGGACTTCTCTTCCTGCGCTTGGAGAGCGTCGAGGCCGTTGACTTCCTGCTGAAGCATGTGGAAAAACTCGCCGTCAAAGACGAGAGGCACCTCAATCCTTTCGCACGCAGTCCCCGGGGCAGCTTCGGCGCCTGGTACAGCGACTGCTTGAGAAGATGCGGGCGATGCTGTAGGATCCGAATCGCGAGCCGGGACCACTAGGCGGGTACCGTCAAGCAGTGCGGGATTGTCTGACTGCAGGGTTGCCACATGTTCCAGCAATTTGCGGGACGCAGGCGACAGCGACGCATCGACAGCGACGCCATCCTCGAGGTGAAGCAGAACGGTGAGTTTCGGTCTGAGGATCTTCGAGTCACCGGCGGCTGAGTTGGGCAGGGTTAGTCTAGTTGATTGCCGGGAATAGTGGCTGGGATAAACGTACCCTTCAGGCCGTACTTGACAGCCAAGGGCGAGTCAACATCCAGGTCGAGGTTGAGAAGCTGGCGAAGGGTTTCTGGGTCAAGGCCGAAGTCGGTCAACTCGCGGGCGACCCTCTTGAGGACCTTTTTGAGTTGACCATAGGGGATGGCCGAGTTAACCCAATGAGGAGGGTATTCTGGGCATGTCCATGTCAGCAGCACACCTCGGAGAGCAATTTGGAGGACGCTGAGACCTTACCCTCGCGGGATAGGGCGTCTTTCAGCTCGTGCGCAAACTTCATTGCGGGGACGGCAGGGAGGCATGAGGCCGGGTTGTGCGTCGATCAAGCAATACGACCTAACGGGTGGCATGAGGCAAAGAGCTTGCCGGGTCGGCATCCACAGGGGGATCTGGGGTAGAGCAGGGAGGTCGCTGTACGGCATTTGAAAAAGCGGTTCTAGAAGGAGTGGCAACGAGGCACATCCTTATATACTTCGAGGCTCGAAATGGAGGTTCTAGACAATCCGTCGTTGCCCGTGTGGAGTTTCCAGAATGGCCTAGCCCAACTGACATGGATGCAGAAAACCGGCGTGGCCACAGGGTTATTGGAGCTTCCAGGCAACCAGGGAGGCTTTCCTCCTGTGTTCCACAGCGTCCCAGCCGAAGTTAGATAAGCGTGTGACTAACGACCCCACAGGCCTCGGTGAGGCGATGATGACGAAACCGGGATCACTCGAAGGGACTGCGAGTCGGGGATGGCTCAGGGCGGCAGGCACGGCAGGGGAAAGAGGGGCCAGTAAAACATTGCTAGCACCACGAGACCGCTCGCCAAGGCATACGGCGCTTGAGCGCTTCCAAGTAACCTGCAAGTGGTCAAGTAAGGGCTTGGTGCCGATGCATCTCTCAGGCCGAGCTCGGCCGAGAATAGCATTCAAACAGTCGTCGTCGGCATGGGTTGCGCTGAGAATGAAAAATCTCGAACTCCCCATGACTATGTCCCCAAATACCCCAAGCCTCCTCTCTTCCAGGTCAGGTTGGCCCAAGAGTTGAGCTGCCGGGGTCACAGGGTGTCCCAGGGCTTACGTACCCACAACTACTAACAAATCAGTACTACTAGTAACCAGGGATCCCGTCGCTCACTCTGGAGGTGAGCTTCTTTGGAGGGGTTGAGTACTGACACGCAGTGGGGGCCGCAAGAGGAGAGGGGCACACTGGCAGGAGGTCGGGTTCTTTATTCCATCCATCCAGCACCCCCAAGTGATACCCTCTTCGGTAGACCAATCCTCTCCAGAGGGGACACTTCTCGCACAACCCATTTGCCTCGACCCAGCAATAACCCCGGTGCCAGCTTCACCACACTTTCTAGCCGGTCCGCAGTTGTCAACATGGGTGCGCAACAGTCCTCGGGCCGCGACAACCAGGGCGACAACGCTGGACCGACCAAGACTTGCTACTATGAGCTTCTCGGCGTAGAGCGCGATGCATCCGAAGACGAGTAACGTTGAATTGCCCCGATTATATCTGTTCCTGGCAGTTCCTGACTGAGTCGTTCGTCTCGCCAGCATCAAGCGAGCCTACAAGAAGAAAGCTTTGCTCCTCCATCCCGACCGCAACTATAATGATGTCGAAAATGCAACGCAGCGCTTCGCTGAGGTTCAGTCTGCCTACGAGGTTCTGTCAGACCCCCAAGAGAGGGCGTGGTACGATTCTCACCGCGAGGCCATACTTCGCGGCGTCAGCAACGACGATGTCCACGACCATACTCCCGAATTCAACAACATCAAACTCACCTCAACCGAAGACATCCTCTCCCTGATCCGGCGTTTCAACGCAACAATACCTTTCACCGATGAACCCACCGGTTTCTTTGGCATCGCCGCGGAGACCTTTTCGCACCTTGCCGACGAAGAGGCAGCTGCCGGAGAATACGACATGGACGACCGACCGGACTATCCACCATTTGGAGAGTCCTCTGACTCCTACGACCCCATTGTCAAGGCTTTCTATGCGGGCTGGGCTGGGTTCTCCACCAGGAAAACTTTCGCATGGAAGGATAAGTACAGGCTGAGCGATGCCCCTGATCGCCGCATTCGCCGTTTGATGGAGAAGGAGAACAAGAAACTGAGGGAAGACGCCGTTCGCGACTTCAACGATGCCGTCAGGTTCCTCGTCACCTTTGTGCGGAAACGGGACCCCAGGTATCTGCCCAATCATCAGACCAACGCCGAACGCCAGGCCGCCCTGCGCAATGCCGCCGCCGCCCAGGCCGCCAGGTCCCGGGCCGCGAACCAGGAAAAGTTCAACGAGGAGGCTATTCCTGTCTGGGCTCAGCCTCGGAGTTTCGAAGAGCAAGGCGCTGGTCATTTTTCTGAGAGCGAAGAGGAATCCGAGGTAGAGCACATCGAGTGCGTGGTCTGCGACAAAATTTTCAAGAGCGAGAAGTCATACGAAGCTCATGAGAAGAGCAAAAAGCATCTCAAGGCCGTTCAGCAGCTGCGCCGCCAGATGCGGACGGAAGGCGCCCAACTGGACCTTGACACACCTGATACCGCGGCCACACCGGAAACATACACTGCAGGTGGTAATGCACACCTGGCCCACGATCCCCCCCTTGCGTCAGATGATGGCCATGAACCTCGGGTTCGGGCAAAGGATTCACGGGACTGCAACGGGAACGATGAAGGCGAGCATCTCGTTCAAAGGGGTGGCTCACCGGGTCTCTCCGGCGGTGACGACGACGACGACGACGACGACGACGACGACGACGACGACGATGACAACGACGAGTACGCCGCCCGGGCTACGGTTGAACAGCACATGGCTACGAGTAATTCAGAGGATGAGCTGTTCAGCGACAGCCAGGTCCATAACCTCCAAGGCCTGTCTCTAGACGGACAAGCTAGTGAAAGCCTTGCGCCTCCTCAGAGAAAAATAGGCAAGGCCAAGGAAAAGCGCGCAAAGAAGGCTGCTCGCGAGGCGACGTCGGACCTGCAAGGGGTGGGTGCCTCGCCCTTACAGCAGCACATGATGTATTCTCCTGGTCGAGCTAACTTGCCTGCGACAGATTGTATGCGGTGTCTGCAAGAACATGTTTCCCTCCAAAACGAAGCTGTTCAATCACATCCGGGAAACGGGTCATGCGGAGGTCAAAGTCGCCTCGCCAACTCACAGGAGTAAGAAGAGCAGTAAGAAGGCCCGGTGAGCGGTCACCTATATTCCAGGTTGGGACTGCTCGCCACACCTGATCCCCTCCAATGCATCTTCAGGCTCGTTTACGAACATTCGCGGACAGCCAACTTCCGACGCCCAGCGACCAGAACAGCAGCCTCTGCCAAAATGTGATGCTGAATCGTCCGTCTTCTCCCACCCAAATATTTGCCGCTGGTCCACGCTGGTCCACGCTGGCCCATGGACACTCATGCCCAATCACGACCTTGTTGAAATAATGTCCCCTTCCTCGGCATCGTCGCTGAGGCTTTCAACCTCGTCAATGGCACTCTGCCGGCTCCCATTCCCTCCCATGTTCAGCGGATCATGGTCCAAGACGTGGATCACGGCTTTTCCTTGGACATGCTTGACTGCTCTACTCCAGTCCTCCCAGTCATCTTCGTCGCGGATGAGGAAGCCAATGAGCATACTTGGATCCATTTCCTTGATGTGGAGACGGCGCAGCCGTCGGGTGTGCGCGGAATCGACCTCCGATGATGTATAGTGGCTGGGATCTTCATGAAAGGGAAGCGCTGGTCTAGTAAAGTGCGGGTCGAGGTAGAATAGGAATGGGCTTTGAGCGCCGACAAAGTAATGCGAGGATGATGGCCGACCACTATCCTTTGCGTCAGCTGGTTCCTGGCAAGTGCTGAATTGACATACCCTGCGATGCCAACGGACTGTGGGAGCTGCAGCGCCGCGATCAGTGCCTCCCAATACACGGGCGTGATTTTATCGATGCCAAGTCTCGTGCCAACTAGAATCAGGGTGGGATGGAAGTCATCCCCCTCTGGCTTAGCAACGTGCATGAACCTATCTCGGTACACATCAGGTCCGTCGCCGGTGAAATATACACGGAGTTGAGGCTCATTCCGCTGCACGAGTGCCCTGATATGTCGTCAGCCAGTCTCCTCTACTGTCGGCACAATAGGTTCGGGGTGGGGTTTCTCACTGTATACATCTCGCAGTTGCTGATGGGCCAAACCACTCTCCTGGGTATTTCCCGCAAGCCGCCGCTCCGTGCTGCACGAATTGGTGCAGTGAGTATTTTGCTTTTGGATCATCCGCAAACTTGGAGAGAATCTCTTTCTCCCTGTCCGGGTCGGTGCCCCTGCGCCAGTCTATCACTTGGTCAGCCACTGTACGTTTGTAGAGCTGGTTTCCCTTGGGCTAACCTCGACCTAGTGTCTGGAATACCATGGTATTTGCCAGCAAGCTCTGACCGGAGCGAATCATGCAACCCCAGCCAGTATCTGACGTGAAACCGTTGTGGTCAACCAGTTGGCTCTTGATCCGCATGGAAAGGGAAAGAGCTTGAGCAGCGCGGGGATCATTTGATTTCAGTATGGGCTGAAATTCAGAGCGGTACGTCATCCAGATCTTGGACTCGATGTCATCCAGGAATGCTGGGGGCCAACCACCGTCCTCCGACTGCCTGTCTTCGTCGAGAGCGACAACGGGCACAGTGCTGGTTGTGGCAGTGTCTGGCCCTTTCCCTGCCTGACTGTCTGACGTGCCCTGGTGTTCGCTACTTGGTGATGCGGGAGAAATGCCTCTGGTCGCCGGAGTCGCCGCCATGGGTGCTGGCTGGTCTCCAGCCACGGAGCTTCCGGCAGTGTCTGTGCTGCTACTAGCATCCTCACAACTGCCAGCGAGACGGTACCTTTGCCCGAGACACCATACCGCCAGATTTCTCGATCGATCGTTCGTTGGCTCTGGGTCCCAAAACATCTGAACGATGCGACGATATCGGCCAAGGTCAACACTGGCCAGTGTCGACTCCATCGTGGGCGTCGGGCTGATCCGACTTTAGTGGCAAGGTTGGCGGGGGATAGAGCAAGCCGTTTCCCGCAGGACGAGTGAATACACCGATGGGTGAGGTTCTTTACCAGTTTTTGCCTTTCAGCCCCTAGCCGACACACTCCGATGCCGCCGAAATAACACGGCTGAGGGGTGCAGGCAAGCACTCTTGAGACGGGCAGTGCGAGCGCTAATGACGTGAAGATGATAGCTACCGGCAGCTGACGATCGCTTCGATATTAACGGAGTTCGCTGCCGCTGTGGTTGCTAAGGATGGGAGCCAGTGCCCGGGTCGAAGAAGGACGCGGGCTGTTGTTTTCAAAGAGTCTGGTGACACATGGCTGCTCCTGGGTCCTGGGGCGTGGGTTGGATGTCGCTGGACCGATGTGACTGGCTGGATGCTGTTGCCTTGGGACTTCTTATCCGATAAGGTGCGCCCCTCACCTCATTGACGCCATGTGTTCCAGGAACCCCATCGCGGAAAAACTACGGCACTTCACTGGTTGCCTTGGGCTAGGTTTGGCTTCGTTGTTGTTGGACCTGGCTGGCTCTGCGTCTCGTGAACGAGTAGGCTGCATAGGTTGAGAGGTACACATAGAGTGTCACCGCAAGTTATATTCATTGCTTTCACATCAAGGGGGGTTTGGGTATCTTGTTTGATGATCAGGCAATGTCTGATCTCAACCTTGCCTCATCGTTGTACTCTTGAAAACCCATCAAACACATAAAGTCTTCACCATCCTACCTGTAAGACTCACATCATTAGGGGCAAAAACCTCCCACCTCTGACTCGCATGGGTAACTGATACGACGAAGGATTCGAACACGGAGGATCCTACCCCAGGGAGGAAAAGCCCTGCCATGCCACGCAATGCGACGAGACGAGGGGGTCATACCGACTCGCCTCGCACAGGGGCGTTCAAGTTCCAAGCTAGTCAGAACCAACAACGCAACCTTCTTCTCGGTATCGAGAACTCGACAGGTTGGCAAATCCAGGATCATATTCTTCTGCATGCGAAGGAGCTAATTGCCTCAAGGATTCACGTTGGCAGACGAGGCTCGGAGCACCATCCATGGAGGTTCCGCCTGGAGTCAGGATTCTCGCCTCAGGAGTCGGCCTGTGTCATTTGTCAGTGCTGGCGCAGTTGACCCATTGAAACAGCTCGAAGAGCAGCTGCAACGCAGAGCCCAAGAAGCCCTTGGTCATTTATCGGGGGGCGTCCCTAGCGCCAACGACGACAAGAATGACATTGCCGACGCTGTTACCGCCCGGGCAAACAACGGTCGTATTGCTGCAGAAGCTGCAACGAGTCTCACGGCTGAGGCCAAATCTGTCACCACCGCCCTTGTCGGACATATGTCCACCGATAAACCAGGTTCCCCGAGTGAATCGGGAGAGACAGCGGCTAATGAACAGCCACTATCTATCCCGCAACCGGGCGCCTCGGCGGCGAATCTCCAAGCCCTGGACCCTACCAATCCTAAGCCAACCGAGGCAGCAGACGAGGCAGACGTGTGCCCGGCCTCGCCGCTCTTCTTTTTCGACACCGTCCGCGATACCTCACGCCCTCTGCGTGGAGAGGCTCCAACCGAAACAAAAACAGAGCAACCGGCAGTTTCGGATGCCGAGTCCAGTGAAGATGTCATTCTCTTCAAGGGGAGAAATCAGATGCGGAATCGGACTCAGAACAAACCACAATTGCAGCAAGGTGCCAAGCAGGCAGCCTTTGATCTCCGCGAGATTCGCGCTGAGATACAGCTTGTGGACGAAACCACGTTTTCTGACCCAAGTCACAAGGAAGCACAGTCGTCCCTCAACAAGCTGCCCTCGACCCCTCGAACACTGACAAGGGCCCAGAAGAAGCGGGAGAAAAACGAAAGGAAGAAAAACAAGAAAAACAGGAAGGCGGGGCGGGGCGGTCAGGTTTCAGCCCTCGTCCAGAACATGTCTGAAATCGACGACGAGGAAGCGTTGGTTGCTGATTACATTGCCAACATGAAGCAACAGGACGATGGAATAGAGGCCAGCGCATGCCACAACCAGCGTGACCTGGGGGGCTTGGACATGGCCGTCGACCTCAGTGGCGAGCTTGCGCCCGAGCCTGGTGCAGCAGACAGCGAAGCTTCGGAGCACGAATCCCTGAATGAGCTCAAACCCTCACTGGATTCACACAGAGAGCCTCGGGGACCAGGCTACGACGTGGGCTCGAGCAGAGGTTTCGACGTTGACAACTACGATTTCATGGACTGGAGTGGCCCCGTCACAAGCCGCTCGCGGAAGTCGAAGGGGTTGCCCCCAAACCTTAATCTTTCGGACTCGGATCTGGAGGCCCAGATGCGGGCCACATTCGAGAGCAGTCGCCTGAAGAAGGCGGAGAAGAGGAAAGAGCGGGACATGCTTCGTGCCAAGGGTCTACTTGGGTCCAGCGTGAAGCCGGACGACCTTCGGGCCAAGTATCAGAACGGAATGAACCTCGAAGAAATCGCAAATGAGCTGAAGACATTCCTACTGGGTAACCAGACAAGGTATGTACAACCATGACGCTCATTCCTCTCCTCGCCGATTCATACTGACCCGGACAGTCTGACCTTGCCTCCCATGGATAACCAAGCACGGAAGGTGATACACGAGTTGGCCAACAAGTTCAACATCAAATCCAAGTCCACCGGCGCCGGTGATCAACGCCGGCCCACCCTGTATCGCACCGTCCGCACATTCAAGTACACCGAGGAAGTCTTTGAAGCAGCCATCGCGCGTGTCGGCCGCAAGTACTTTCCGCGCCGAGACCGGGCCAGCATCGCCGGAGCCCAGCGGCAGCCTCGTGGCCAAGGAGGCGGATCTGCTGCTCTTTCCTACCGGGATGGTGAGATCGTGGGTGGTTCCGCCCCGGAGTTGGGAGAAGGCAACAAGGGCCGCTTGATGCTGGAAAAGATGGGATGGAGCACCGGCACTGCGCTGGGTGCCACGACCAACAAGGGCATACTGACGCCCGTGGAGCAGAAGGTCAAGCGCGGGAAAGCCGGACTGGGCTGAGCTTCTCGATCGAGAGCTCGAATCCAAGTCATCCAAAAGAGAGAAACCCCAAAGAACTGTCGCCATGATCAGGTGGGACTGTCGGTGAAATCGCACCACCAACATGGGCGCTCGCGCATGACTCCCCTGCTGCGTCGCACCCCTCGGGTTGGGTCCTGGTCGCACGATAGGCGTCGTCAGATCAGATTGATGCCGTGACTGTCGTGTTGCCCGCCCGTGGACACATCTGCCCCAAAACTGCTTGTAGACTTGTTAGGACACCTCACACCTGCAGAGAAATCGCTAGAGCTGATGTTCATATGCACGATTTCATTCGCCCGAAACCCTGTTCGCAAGGTATTGTACAGCCGCAAACCCCGATTGACCGTGAAGACATTGCCCCGAAAAAGCAGACCATCCGTAACGCATTATGAGGACCCCAAAAGCCAAAGCATTGCCTGGCGGGACCTCAGATCATTGCACCCTGTGCCAAGCAGAATCCCATGCCCAAGAAAGAAAACAACTGCCGCCATCCAGCAGTTTATTTCGTGGACGAGGAGTACTTGGTGACCGCCTTGGTACCCTCAGAGACGGCGTGCTTGGCAAGCTCACCGGGAAGGATGAGGCGGACACTGCTTATGGTCAGAATACTGACTGCGCCGCAAACGATGTGGGATGACTCACGAGGTCTGGATCTCACGGGAAGAGATGGTGGACTTCTTGTTGTAGGCAGCAAGCTTGCTGGCCTCGGTGGCGACGCGCTCGAAGATGTCTGAAGGAGAAACATGTCAGAGAAGAAATAGCGAGTGTAGGACAATCGCGCATACCGTTCACGAAGGAGTTGAGAATGGACATGGCACGGTTCGAGATACCAGTGTCGGGGTGGACCTGCTTGAGGACTGGGCACGGGTTAGCATGTGCTGCAAGACGCGACGCGACCAAACGCGCATGTGACGGGGTGAAGAGCAGGGGCAAACTGCGCATCGACATACCCTTGTAGATGTACGAGGAGTAGGTCTCCTTGCGGGTCTTGGTGCGCTTCTTCTTGTCGCCAGAAGCAGCGGTCTTCTTGCCGGCATCCTTCTTCTCGGGAGCCTTGGAAGCGGTAGCGGGGGCCTTGGAGGCGGGCTTCTTGTCAGCGGCCTTGGGAGGCATTGTGAAATTTGGGTGAGGATGGAAATGAGTTTTGTTGTTGTTGATGGATGGGATTTGACCGTGGTCGAGGACAGTTTGTCGTGGTTGCAGAAGGTTGAAGAGTTGATGTGGGATGGGAGAGATTTGGGGGGGCAGCCTTGGGCTTTTGTAGCTGGACGTGACCAGCGCTAGTGCCGTTACTGATCTGATGCGAGGTGCCGGAGACTGATTTGGGGGAACGTCGCGCTTTGCGGCGCGGGCAGGAGCAGGTGGGTCCGGTGGCAGGAAGGCGACGCGCCAGAAAATGCGTGCGCGACAGGTACTATTTTCTTGATTTCCTAATCGGAACGCAATGTCCCTGTCGCCCACAGCCGTTATTTTGATTGGCTTGTCTAGTCTCTACACCACAACAATGTCCCAACCTGGGAATTTTATCAGCCAACCTCATAAGCTGGGCATGGGTATTTCGAGACAATCTACACTCCCCTAGTCCGTTTACGCCGGAAGCAACTGGTTTACACCTGAAGTTTAAGACGGGACCTAGACGCTTAGATAGAGCCGCTTGGCTGGCATAAAATAAAGGTAAGAGCAAGAAGAAAATATCACCACGTGATCAGCACATATCATGTCAACGTGAATTATGCTCAAATAGATATATATCTATATATTACTCTAGGTCGGTAACCATCACGATCAACAAGCAGACATTCTTAAACAAAACACATAATGTCGTTTTGCGGGGAGTGGGTGACGGACAATCGATGGTCAACCGCGTTGGAAATCTTCAGACAGGGGCTATTGCTTGCTGGTGATGGATCAATGAAGGTTGAGCCTGTGATATGGCGAGTGCGAATAATAAGGGGTTTGGGGCAAGGTAGGTACCCCCGCAAGGTACGTACCCCCGCAAGGTACGTACCCCTTCGTTGGAAAATCCACCCGCAGCTCGCGCGCTGCATCATTTTTGGGGCGGAGGATTACCCGCCTCACAACAGCACATGCCCACTTTAGGACTAGCGTCAAAACACGCCTGGTGATCTGGGAGCTCCCACCTCCAACGCGAAAACTACTTAACTACCTGACCCCCCACCAGCGTCTTCGACTCTGCATCACTCTCTCTTCAATCAACATCGCCACCAGCAATCTCGTCAGCTCAACCACTCTCACCTCATCACTCACCTTTTCCCACCTTTTCACCCCAACAAACAATCACAATGACTGGAGGCGGAAAGTCCGGCGGCAAGGCCAGCGGTGCCAAGAACGCCCAATCGTAAGTGTTCGCCCGAGACGCGTCGCAAGCTCCTCGAGCACCATCGCAACCCCGTACTGACATGGCATTGTGCGCAGTCGCTCTTCCAAGGCCGGCCTTGCCTTCCCCGTTGGCCGTGTCCACCGTCTGCTCCGCAAGGGCAACTACGCTCAGCGTGTCGGTGCCGGTGCCCCCGTTTACCTCGCTGCTGTCCTTGAGTACCTCGCGGCCGAAATCCTCGAGCTGGCTGGCAACGCCGCTCGCGACAACAAGAAGACGCGTATCATCCCCCGTCATCTGCAGCTGGCTATCCGCAACGATGAAGAGCTGAACAAGCTTCTGGGTCATGTCACCATCGCACAAGGTGGTGTGCTTCCCAACATTCACCAGAGTAGGTCTTGTACACGCGCCATCTGCGGTCTCTCACAGACTAACGCTTCCCAGACCTCCTGCCCAAGAAGACCGGCAAGGGCTCTGGCAAGGCCTCTGGCAGCCAAGAGATGTAAACTCTTGCTTCTGGGTCCTGTCTTTTCTCGTTTTCTGCTGGTCGGCTGCGCTTTGGGTTGTCATGACATCGGGGTCACGGTAAAGGGTCAAGGGTTGATTTTTCGCGTTTGGGTTGTACAATAATCCCCACCACGGCTTATGGTCGATATGATCATGAATGAGAATACCTTCTGAAGATCATCTTGTGCTTCGTCATCTGGTCGGATTCGCTATGGACGCGTCGCCCGCCTGATTGCATGTTCCTCACGCAGGCGTCGCATAGTGTCTATATTATGCGGCCGTTGCATGGCCCATTCGAGGGTTGAAAGCATTGGGGTACTCGGTCGTCGTTTGAATTGGCACGGCATGCGGGCAATACGAGTCACTCGGCCCAACAGTAGCTCACGCAGATGAATTCCATGTATGGAAGCACAAAGTTTGGATTCCTTGACGCAACTGTCTTCCGGCGCACGCCCATCTGGTCTGATACTTCTTACATTCTGTACCGATGCTCTCGTCTGTCTCTCGATGGCGGCCGATCTTAAAACTTGATGGGAGGAGGAGCTGAGAGTCGAGGTTATCAATTGCTGGCTTGGTGCAAAAGGGATAGTCTGGGGTGTGCTGCTTACGGTCGAGAATAGGAGGAGGCAGGTTCCGCTCGTACTTGGAGCCTAGTGCAAGTGTCAGGTCGTGGGCCACTCGCGGCAGTAATGTAGTAGATGTAACTTACCACCAGGGGCGGTCGGGGGTATGTAGGGATCGGGGTGCTTCCAACGCTCCAGCAGCTTCTCAGTTTCTGCTAGCAGCTCCTAGATCCTCTTTAGCAAATATCCTCCGAAGTACATGGTTTGCGGAGCGCGAAACAAACCCTTCTCTGGCGCGGATCCGATACATTGCGATTGGCCTCGAACAGGGAACGAATGTAGAGAGCTTGACCCCTCCAAAGGTGCCGTTGAACAGCCCAGTCGAGCGACAGCTTCAGGGACCGGCGATATAGGGAGCTAGGAACAAACATGGTCAGCTACTTGCGACGTGTGGTGTCATGAAATCCTGGCAGTCCTTACAGAGCAGCCTGTCGAGTCGCCATGGCCAAGAAACGATCAGGAGCGCGGCGCGCTGGTCGGAAGTGCGCAGAATGTAGGCTTCTCACTCAAAAATCCCGCCAGCAGCAGAGACTGTCCCATTCAAATGCGTTGGTGGCGATCAATGGCACGGCGTTGCGGTCGACTCGGGTTGACGGTGGTGGATTAGAAGACGCCGAAGTTGCTAATCAAGCTGCCTCGGATTGGTGCTGGAACTTTGGCCTCAGGCAAAGATGGGGGTGGGGCGATGACAGAGAGGGACGTTATGTAATCAGGGCCTGCGCATCGGAAGATCCCCCTTGGTGCCGGGCGGTCGGAAAATCGGTAATGTGAGAATGGCCTTGATGCTACTGGTTCCTGTGACGTGAACGACGATCGTCGGATGCACCAGAAGCGTCTATTTGCCGAATCAAACCGCTTAGTTCGGGGCGGGCGGAGCACCAAATCAGGCATTCAGTAGAAGCTCAAGTTGCTGTATTTAACTGGATGCTGCAATGAATGCCATTGTCTCCGCATATCCTTGAGCCAGGTCTATGGTTCTCCGTCCATGCATTACCGCCATGCTACAATTCCACTATCGTACATGAGTTCAACTCCGGGGATTACAGAAGCATCCTCCTGGGGTCCTCAATGTACTCCTTGACCTTGACGAGAAACTGCACCGCCTCCCTGCCATCCAGAAGACGGTGGTCATAGGTGAGGGCGAGATACATCATAGGCCGAATCTCGATCTTTCCATTGACGGCAACAGGGCGTTCCTTGATTGCGTGCAGACCGAGGACGGCTGATTGGGGGAGATTGATGATAGGAGTGCCCATCAAAGAGCCAAAGACTCCACCGTTGCTGATCGTAAAGGTGCCACCCGCCATGTCCTCAATGGTCAGTTTGCCATCGCGGGCCTGAGGCTCAGTTAGTACAAAACCTGTGTTGGAAACAGACTGAAGAGGGGACAGAATTGAATCTACCTTCTTGCCCATGTCTGCAATAGACTTTTCGATGGCGAGCATATCCATTGACTCGGTGTTCCGGACAACAGGTGTGACGAGGCCTTTCTCGGTTGCAACGGCAACACTGAGATCAACGTAGTCCCTGTATACAATGGTGTCGCCGCCGTTGGGTCCCTCGATCGAGGCATTGACGACGGGGAGGTCTCGCATAGCGAGAACGCAGGCGCGAGCAAATGCACTCATGAAGCCAAGCTTGATGCCCTCTTTCTTGAGAATCTCGTCTTTGTACAGCTTCCGGAACTCCATCAGCGACGACATGTCAACCTCGTTGAAGGTGGTGAGGGACGCGGCGGTGTTTTGCGATTGCTTGAGGCGCTCGGCAATGCGAAGGCGCATTCGGTTCATTTTGACCTGGCAAAGTCAGTATCAAGAGAGGGTCGCGAGAAAACCACATCGTCGGGATTCCTTACACGGCGCTCTTCGCGGCTACCCAGACCAGAGCCGGAGCTGGTGTCCTTGGAGGACTGGTCCTTGACGGGCTTGGCTTCCTTCTTCTCGGGTTGAGCAGGGGGCGCCGGTTTGCTGGACCCGGCATCCTGCTTGGGCTCGGTCTTCGACTCGGGGGCGGGCTTGGACTGTGGTTCGGGCTGCGACTGGGGTTTCTCTTCCGGTTTGGCGCTGCCGTTAGACTGGCCGTCCGTGTCGATCTTGACGATGTCCTGTCCCACAGTGACGGTGTCCTCCTCGTTGACGAGGAATTCCTTGATGGTGCCAGCCTCCGGGGCATTGACAGCCACGTCAATCTGCGATATTGCGGTGTTAGGGGGGGGTTCAGGAATAACGGGTAGGGAGTGTGACGTGCCTTGTCGGTCTCGATGGTTGCGATCTCCTCGTCCGCTTCGACGTAGTCTCCCACGGCCTTGGACCATTGCTTCAAGGTGCCCTCGGAGATCGACTCGGCCATTTGCGGAACTTGGACAGTCCTGTCGGCATAGGTGCGAACCTGCTGCATGAGGTTCTGTTGCAGGGCTGCAGCACACCTTTGATGAACATGGTTGAGTGGCACCAGACGTGCTGGGACAATGCGAGTCGCCGCAACATTGGCAGGCGCAAGGCGAGCTGCCGTGAGAAGTCTCGACATCATCTTTTGGGTTCGCAGCAGGTAGCAGACAGGTTAAGGAGATTGGACGCAATTGCAGGAGAGTTGAAGCAATGGAGTTTGTAGGAGCCGGCTATTCGGGCGGAATCGCGGCTGTTCTTCTTTTGGGAGGAAAGAATGCACTGCGCTGATTGGCTGCGCTGGCGAAGGTTGCTCCACTGCGTTCAGGCCGAGAGGGTGTCAAGGCGGTCTTGCGGATATACCCGGTTCTTAGTACTAGAGTGAGGTAGTTACCTTATATAACTAGACTATCTATTTTTATATATATATATTTAGCTTATAATCTATTATTTTAATATATTTTAAAACTAAAAATATTTAATAATTATATTATAAATAAATAAAAATTACTTATTTTATAATATATAAGGCTAGTATAATGCCTAAAACTATAGGGACCTAGTAGGATTAAGCTCCTACGTTAATATATAATAAAAGTAAGATTAATAAGGGACTTAAGGTTATATACTAAGTTATATAACTAGGAGCGATCACTATGATTACGGTCTTAGTATTTATAATTAAAGTAATTAAGGGGATAGGCGCTTATAATACTTACCCGCTAAGGGAAGATAATTAGGGAAATTACTACTAAAGGGGATAAATATATTAGAATAATAAATCTCTTAGATAAGCAGACCTTATCTAGCTACTTTAATAATTAATCTAAGTCTTTATTATAAATTACCTTAAAAAGGGAAAGCTACCTTATAACTTAAATATAGATTAATATTTATTAAAAATAAAAGGGTAGTAAAGATAAAAAGTAATAGTAATAGTAGTTATATTAGTTATAAGTGTTTTTTTAGATAAAGATCTAAAAGATAGGTAGGATAGTTATAGGGGATAATATTATAATCCGTATACTCCTAGTAATAGAAGTATAAGTGTCGAGGTGGGTTTATATTTATAAGGTAAGTATATAGTACTAATAGTACTTAGTATAACGCCCAGAACTACAGGGACCAAGCAGGATCAGGCTCCCACATTAGCATATAATCTAGATAAGATTAATAAGGAAGAACAAGTTATATGCCTTATCACATAACCGCTCACAGGCGCTCACCCGCTAAGTAAGGTAAGCAGGAGTAAGCACTAAGGGGTTACTCACGACGCTCACAACTACGGGCATGGCGAGCACGGTGAGCATAACTAAAGGAGATAGGTATATTAGGATAGAGGATTTCCTAGACTAGTAGACCTTACCTAGCTACTTTAATAATTAATCTAAGTCTTTATTATAACCTACCTTAAAAAGGGAAACTCCCTTATAACTTAGATATAAATTAATATTAATAACAACTCCTAAATACTATTTATTACCTACCTAACTTACTATATAATATAAAACGCACCTTATATCTAAATACCTCTATTAGTAGAAACACCTAGGTCGTAATATTTTAATCACTCCTATTTAGTAAGTTACCTTTACTATAAATAGTACTTATAATAGCGCTAAGCTCTACTACTTTAGGTATAACTAGCACTCCTACGGGAGTAGCAGCAGTCCTAACTATAATCAAAAAGCTCCGCTAAAAGAACTAATAGCTCTACGTTTAAGTTAAATATATTAAGAGCCATAGGGGAGGTAGTACGCTTAAATACCCTACGCCTTACCCCTTTAACAGAACTAAAGGAACCCTTAGGGGCTTCCTTACTTAAATAAAAGCTTATATTATGTTTTACGGGTAATAATTCCCTAATAAACCCACAAAGATATTCTTTACTTTATCACTATTACATAGAGACGCTCTCGCCTAGTTTAAACCTATCTAACGCAACTACCTTAAAAGGACAGAGGAATAACGTTACGCCAAGACTCACTATATCTTTTAACACTATAATAACTTTAAAAACTAAATAAAGGCTACATTCAGCGATCCCAATAAATTATATACTACCAAATAATAGCTATATAACCTCCGCTAAAAGGGGTCTACTACTAATTACACCGCTAAGTTCTAGTAGATCGCTTTACACCTATAGTAGGATATAAGATCCCTTATAATAGCCTACTACTTAGGATTAAAGGATAAGGTTAAGGATAACCTTACTAAGGAAGATAGGCCTAATATTATAGCTAAGTTTTTAGCTATAGCTATATAAATTAATAACTAACTATATAAAAGATAAATAGAGAAGCGAAGATATAACCTAACCCACTTTAACGTTAGGGGACCTCACGCTAACTAAGGATAAACCTACTAACCACGCCTATATTATAGATAATATCGATAGTCCGCCTATAATAATACTTAAGCACTAAAACCTATAGAGCTCAATATACTCTAGCGCGGAAATAACCAGCCAAAGAAGAAGGATCTCCGGGAGATTACTTACTTTAACTACGATAGGAAGGGGTACTACGCCCGCGATTATTATTAACCTAAGAGACTACATAACTTAGGAAACCCACGATAAGTCAGCGTAATAGAACAACAGACAGCAATAAGGACCCTTACTATACTCTAGCGCATACTAACCCTATAGGAAATCACCTACACTATAACTATTTAATTCCCTGATAAAGGAGGATATATTAGTAGGACTATAAAGGAGCTTAATAACCTTATAGCCTTCTTTAACTACTACTACTAGCGTAAAAAGAATAGCGACCTCTAAGGAATAATTAATAAGAATATACTCCTTACGTATATACGCCTAAAGGAAGAAACGCCTATTAAATAATATAGACAGACCTATAAAACCCCTAAGGAAGAATCCTAGAGACTCTTCCTAGACTTTTATATCTAGGTAAGGATTAAGGAGATTAACTAAGAAGTCTAAAACCTACTTAGTTATAAGGATAAGGGATATATATAACCCGCACCACTTAAAGGATCTTATACTAAGGAGAAATATAAGTAATTCCTTAAGGAAAAAGATAAATAGATTAAAGTGCTCTAATAATAGAGACTTAATAATATAAGGAAAGATACCTATAAGAAACTCGCTAACAAAAAGCAGTAATAACGCTAGGAATATTTCTATAAGAAATATACCTAAAAGGGTAAACCCTTAACTTAGGACCTATATAATAAGACCTAACACCCTAAATAGACTAAGGGTCTAAAACCCGCTAAAGAACTTACGGTTATAAGCTAAGGGAAAGGAAAGGAACTAGCCCTAGGGCTGATAACCGCTAAAGGCTTAGGATCTTACGATAATAACGTTAATAATTAGAATAATAGTATAGAAGCTAAATATGACGGATAAGATTTAGAAGGGATAGGACCTATATAGTCCTAGGACGATATCTTAGACTAGAGAGCAGTCTAGTTACCGGGGCTACCTGTACGGTAAGTAAGTAAGGAGCCCTACTTTTAGATTTAATATCCGTATAATACTAAAGATAATTTATAGCTAGATATTAAGTATAAAGAATATTTCTAAATCTACTAGTTAAACTATATCTTTAATAAATACCCTTAGTATAATAGTATAAAACTTAGCTATAACTTCTTCCTAAGATAGGATAAATACCCTATTTAATAAGCCTATACGGTAGAGAACTTTACTTACTAAACCCTTACTAAAGTTAAAAGAGTTTATAAAACCTTTACCCTTAAGAAAGGGTATTTATAGGAATATATTACTATCTTAGTATAATATAAATACTTTAATAATAACTACTAGTTATATATATAATATAAGTTATAAGAATAGTAAGAACTCTAGAGCCTTACGACGTAAAAGGCTTAACTTCTTAATAAACTTATTAAGCTTAACCCCTAAAACCTAAAATAGCAAGATCGAAAAGTTATTATTAAAGCTGAGAAAATAAGGCGATAAGTAACCTTTAATAAAAGTATTAAGAAAGGATTAATACCTAAGCTAGACTATATTAGCGATACCACTACTACGTCTAAAGATACCCTAAGTAAGGAAAAGGAGGAGCCTCTCCTACCACCTAAGCGATAATATTGTAAGCAGATAAAAAACTACTACTACCGTTCCTAGATAGGTAGGAATAAGTAAGCCCTATAAGTAAGACCTTATATATACTATAAATTAGTAATGATATAAGCTACCTAATAGTAAAAGTAATTATCTAATACTAAATCTATTATATGCTTTTAGATAGCGGAGTATAAAGGAACTTTATATTACTAACTACGGTTAAGTAACTCCGGCTTAAGGAGAAAGATAAGCGTAACCCCTATCTACTATAATTAGTAGAAAGATAGTTAATACTTTATAATAAAGGTAGAGTTAACCGAGAAACTAATTATCTTTTAATCCTTATTAAAGGATGTAATATGCCTATAACGTTTAATATTACTAATCTCGGAAAGTAGGATTTAATCTTAGGAATCCTATAGTTAAGGAAGTATAACCTAAAAATTAATTAGACTATTAGCTAGGTCTAATAGGGTAATATAGTAATAAAGAATTTATAATATCCCTAGCGGAATATACTAACGACCGCTAACTAGCGACTTAGTACTATAGAAAATAGAAACTATACTAAGCTAAGTAAAAAGCTATAGTAATAACTTAAAAACATACTAGAGGAATATTATAAGTATATAAAACTATTTTAGGAGACCCTTAATACTAGGCTCCCCGAATATAGCTATTATAACTATAAGGTTAAGCTAAAGGAAGGTATATAGCCTACCTTTTAGAAGATCTATAGACTTAATAAAAAATAGCGCTAGGCCCTTAATAAATATATTAAGGAGAACCTTATAAAAGGTTATATCCGGAAATCTTAGTTACTAATAGGATACCTAATCCTATTTATTCCTAAGAAAAACGGGATACTTAGGCTCTATATAGACTATTAACGCCTAAACAAAATTACTATTAAGAATTATTACCTACTACTACTTATCTCTAAGCTTTAAGATCTACTAATAAGAGCCTAATAGTTTATAGCTATTAATCTTAAAGGTATATATAACTTAATTTGCATAAAAAAGGGAGAAAAATAGAAAACTACCTTTAGAATATATTAAGGATACTTTAAGTATTTAGTTATACCCTTTAGTCTAATAAATACTCTAGCTATATTCTAAGCTATAATTAATAACGTCTTATAAAACTTTATTAATATATTTATAGTAGTATACCTTAACGATATCCTTATCTTCTTAAAAACTCTTAAAGAATATAAGCGATATGTATATAAGGTACTCTAGCAACTCCTTAATAAAAACCTATTAGTAAAACCCAATAAAACTAGCTTTTATATATAATAAGTTAACTTCCTTGGATTTAGAATTTAACCTAGGGAGATCGCTATAAACCTAAAGAAAATTAAAGCTATACTAAACTAGCCGATACTAAAGAACCCAACCTATATTAAGGGATTCCTCGGACTAATTAATTTCTATAGGAGGTTTATTAAAGGATATAAAGATCTATTAAAGCCACTTATAGACCTTACAAAGAAGGACTTAATCTAGGAATAAAGACCTAAAGCCTAGTAAGCATTTAACGGCATTAAGAGGCGAGTATCAGAAGAACCTATACTTAAAATACTAGACCCCGCTAAGGACTATAAAGTTAAAACTAACTCCTTAGACTATACGCTTTAGAGCCATACTACTATAACAAAACGATAAAGGACGACTTTACCTAATAGCTTACTTCGCAAAGAAGCTATATAACGCTAAACTAAACTACTAAATCTATAATAAGGAATTAATAGTAATCATTAAAGCGTTTAAGGAATAGAGAGTATACCTCTTAGGAACTAAAAATCTAGTTATAGTTTATATAAATTATAAAAATCTAGTAAACTTTACTACTATAAAGAAATTAAATAAATAATAAGTTAGATAGGCTAAGTTCCTCTCTAAATTTAACTTTAAAATTATATACCGACCAGGAAAGGAAAATAGCAGGGCAGACGCGCTTAGCCGGCGATACGACTTAGTTAATATAACGCTAGTTACTAGCCACGCTATCCTTACCGTAAATAAAAAAAGAAACCTTATACCGAATATTTATACCCTCGCTACCCTTAATAAGGGATAGAGCGATAGGCAAAAAGAGATACTTAAGATCTATAATACACCGGTATACAGACACTAAGGAGTATAAAAGATATTCTAAAGCCTCTAATAACACTACGATAAGAAGTATATATAATAAGAAGTATAGGAAGCTATCGCCTAATATAACCTATATAAAAAGAGTAAGGTAAGTAGGTATAAACCCTATAGTTAGTTATAGGCACTCCTAGTAGCTACTACGCTATAAAAGTCTATCAGTATAGATTTTATTACGGACCTACCTAAGTTAGAAAAACTATTAATAAGGAAATAATATAACTTAATCCTAGTTATCGTCGACTAACTTACTAAATACGCCTACTTTCTCCTATTTATTAAGTAAGGAACTATAGAGGAAGTTATATATATCTTCCTACGCACTATTACTATATAATATAGTATACCGGATAAACTTATTACGGATAGAGATAAACTATTTATAAGTAACTTCTAGAAATCACTTATAGCCTAACTTAGACTAAAACTTAAGATATCTATAGCGTACCACCTAGAAACCAACGGACAGATAGAATATACTAACTAGACGCTTAAATAATACCTCCGCTATTATATTAACTACCTATAGGATAACTAGGTATAGCTACTACCAACGGCATAACTAGCTTATAATAGCATACTAAGTAAATCTACTAAAGTTTTACTATTCTACGCTAACTACGGCTATAAGCTAATAGTATATAGGGAACTAAGGGAAGTAATTAATACTCCTAGGGCTATAAAAGACGCCTAATAAATTAAGGATATTTATAAATAACTATAAACTAACCTCTAAATAGTTAGATAATAAATAACTTACTATACTAACCTTAAAAGGATAAAGGGACTATCCTTATAGGAGGGGGATAAGGTCTATTTACTCTATAAGAACATCTTAATAAATAGACCTAACGATAAGCTAGACTTTAAAAAACTTAGACCTTTTAAAATTAAGAAAAAGCTTTCTAATATTAGCTTCTAACTTATACTACCTAAAAATATATAGATCTACGATATGTTCTATATCGCACTCTTAGAACTTATATATAAGGATATACTACTTAAGGGAAACATAGAGGTTAGCGGACTAGATATCTATGAAGTTAAAGAAATTCTTAATTATAGGACTATAAGCTAAGGATAGGATAAGTATCTCGTTAAATAGAAAGGATATAATTATTTAGATAACACCTAGGAACCTATAAAGCACCTCTAGAACTCCTAACTTTAACTCCGCTAGTTCCACTAAGGGCGTTAGGTAAATCCACTATGCTCTAATCTACTACGCTAAACGCGCTAAAGGATATCGCGTCTATAATAGCTTCCGACTCCTACTACTCGAGCTCCTCTAAGGTATTAAGAGACTTAGCGTTACGCCGAGCTATCTCTATACTACGGGAATAAAGAGAATCTCTCTGCTTCTAAACCCGTACTAAGTAAGCTAAGGCTTTACTTATTTTAGCCTACGCCGCATCTATCTTCGCTTTCATATTAAGGAGCCGCTACTCCTTAAGGGACTCTTTCGAACGTAAGCGTTTAAACTCCTTTATAAACCGCTACACTATAGACACGTTAGCCTTACCTATTAAGGAAATAAGAAAACCACGTATACTAGCAACCATAGACACCCCCGAGCTGTCATAAGGGCGACCGCGATAAACGCACTCGCGACACTTCTTACAGCCCTCTATTATAACGCACTTCGCGCCGCGACTTTCATATAAGGAGCACGGTATAGCCTTAAAACCAAAGATATTAAATAAAAAAAGCTAGGATTCTTTCCGCTCGGTAGAAGATTTCTTTTAAGATTTCTAGACGCGACTAGATATATTATTAGTATTAAAAGAAGGGCGAGGATATAACAAACTAACCTTAGGGGACTATAGTCTACTTATATAGCTATTAGGATATCGGCCTAGAGGAGGGGAAATATATAACGCTTGGAACTATAGGGACTAAGTAGGATTAGGCTCCTATATTAATATATAATCTAGATAAGATTAATAAGGAAGAATAAGTTATATACCTTATTATATAACCGCTTACGGGCGCTTACCCGCTAAGTAAGGTGAGTAGGAGTAAGCACTAAGGGGTTGCTCACGACGCTTATAACTATAGGCACGGCGAGCACGGTGAGCATAACTAAAGGAGATAGGTATATTAGGATAGAGGATTTCCTAGACTAGTAGACCTTACCTAGCTACTTTAGTGATCAATCTAAGTCTTTATTATAACCTACCTTAAAGAGGGAAACTCCCTTACGACTTAGACGTAGATTAATATCGACGACGACTCCTAAGTACTATTTATTACCTACCTAACTTACCGTATAACATAAAACGCACCTCGTATCTAAGTACCTCTATTAGTAGAAGCACCTAGGTCGTAACACTTAGTTATAATAGCTTCTTTATATTTAAGTATCGTAAGGAAGTAAGTCTCTCTTTAAGGTAGGTTATAATAAAGACTTAAGTTAATCGCTAAAGTATCTAGGTATAGTCTATAGTCCTTAGGATATCTATCCTAATATACCTATCCCCTTTATTATAGCTTACCCTCCTTAGTAATCTATTATAGAGTATAAAGTATCGTAATCTATAAGCCACTTAGCTTATAGCTTACTATAAGCTAAGCTTTATCTCTAGTTATATAACTAATTATATAACCCTAACTACCTTATTAATCCTATACCTATTATATACTAGCGGGGAGCCTAATCCTATTAGTCCCTATAGTTTTAGGCGTTATATATTTCCCCTCCTCTAGGCTAATATCCTAATAGCTATATAAGTAGACTATAGTCCCCCTAAGGTTAGTTTATTATATTTCTATTATTCTTTTAATACTAATAATATATCTAATTAAATTAAATATTAGATAACTATATTTAATAACTATATTTAATAACTATATTTAATAACTATACCTATTAATAAATTACTCTTTATACCTAATAGGGAGTAAGGGTCCCGATTAAGCCCCAGGGACGTCTAGGCCCAGAGCTGGAAAATAGGCTCTGGGCTACGGGGGCTGGAATCCAGCTCCAGGGACGTCCAGGCCCAGAGCTGGAAAATAGGCTCTGGGCTACGGGGGCTGGAATCCAGCTCCAGGGACGTCCAAGCCCAGAGCTAGAAAAGAGGCTCTGCGCTACAGTGGGCTAGAATCTAGCTCCAGGGACGTCCAGGCCCAGAGCTGAAAAATAGGCTCTAGGCTACAGGGCCCAGCCCACTATCTTCGGGACCGAGGGAGGATTTTCGGCACCGATTACAGAGGGTCGGGACCGACCCGGGGGTTTTACCCTCTATAAATATAGAGGGTTATCCCCCGTAACTATCCTATCAATCTTCTATATCATCATCAACCACAACACTTACAACCAATATAACCACTATTACTACTACTTTTTATCTTTACTACCCTTCTATTTTTAATAGGATCTACTAGTAAGTATACTATTAAGTTTAGATAGCTAGCCTTATACCTCCTAAATTAAAGTAAGGATACTTTTATAGCCTAGTTTTATAAAGGACTTAAGGATATTATTAAAGATAATTTAATTTATAAAGACTACCCTAATAAACTTATAGACTATATTACCCTTATAGTAAAGATTAATAATTATTAATATAAAAGACGTTTTAAGAAAAATACCCGCTTTAGTTAGGCTAGTTATAATATATACCCTTAAGCTAATACCGGATATACCTATTAGCTAAGATTATATAGATAATAGTTCTAGTAATCTATATATAATAATACTTAAGCTTTAAGACCTATAAAACTTAATACCCTTTAGAAGAAAAAGGACCTTAAGGATATTAAATATTATAATTATTAAAAGAAAGGATATATAGCTAGGGATTACTATTAACCTAAATAACTGTAATATACTAAGTAAAGTAATATCCTTACTAAAAAACCTATTTAGGCCCTTATAATACTTAAAAAGGCACCTAATAAAAACCTTATTTCTATTATCGCCTAACTTATATATAAATTTACCCTAAGGTTTAATCCTAAGTATAGTTATATTATATATAGCTCCTAAGAAATTAATAATCTTATATAATTTAAAATATACTATAATAAATATATTATATAAAGGGATTTTAATATATAAAATAAACTTAACTAACTTAAGTAGTATATAAAGGCTAAAAAAGCTAGCCTCTAAGAATAATATAAGTAATACTTTCCTAAAAGGATAATAGTATAAACTAAGGCCCTAATACTATAAAAGACTATACTATATAATACTATTATAGACTTATAGGAAAAGGACCTATATAAGATAGTTATTATAATAAATCCTAAAGAGTCTAAGGATAAAAAGCTCCCTATTAAAACGATTATATTTTTATATTAAAGTAAAAAAGGAAAAAGTAAGGAGGAGTTACCTTATAGCTAAAAGTCCTTATAAGGTACTAAAACCCTTAATAATAATATTATTAACTAAAATAATTTTATATCTATATAGTATAATAGAGATAACCTAAAACCTATAAAGTATATAAGGGAGTAATATTAGGTTATCCCTAACTAGGAAGTTTAGCTACTTAGATTATCCGCGGAAAATACTAAAAAGAAACCCTACCTTTTATAGTAAAGAAAGGCTATACTAAAAGATAACCCCCTTTTTAACCTACTTTATAATAATTACTTTAAAATTAGCTAAATAAGCTATATCTATAATAACTATATATTTTATAATCGTAATAAGTTATATATTAACATTTTTCTCTAATAAGAAATATACCCTATATAATAAGCTTATATTAAACCTAACCTTATATATTAATAACTTCTTAAATACTATCCTAAGGATTTTACTACTATATTTAAAAAAGACCTAGATTACCTATATAAATATATTAAGGACTACCTATAATACCTCTATAGAGCTAATAACTACCTTTTTTACGCTATTTATAAGGTATAAAAATAGCGAGAGATCTAAGAGATTACCTAAAACTAGATAGGAATTATTAAAAACAGAAAGGTAGTAAAGATAAAAGGTAGTAATAGTGGTTATATTAGTTATGTATGTTATAATAGATAAGGATATAGAAGGTAGGTTTAATAGCTACGGGGGATAACCCTCTATATTTATAGAGGGTAGACCTCCCCGGAACCGAGCCCGGGCCTCCCTGGGGAGCTCCATAGCTCCTAGGGAGCCCCGTAGCTCCTAGGGAGCCCCGTAGCTCCTGGAGAGCCCCGTAGCCCCTGGGGAGCTCCGTAGCCTAGAGCCTATTTTCTAGCTCTGGGCCCGGGCCTCCCTAGGGAYCCCCGTGGCCTAGAGCCCCTGGGGAGCCCTRTGGCCTAGAGCCTATTTTCTAGCTYTAGGCYTAGACGTCCYAGKVCTAGATTAAGACCCTTATAGGGAGTAATAGATATAGTATAGTTATTAATAGTTATTAAATATAGTTATTAAATATAGTTATCTAATATCCCCCCATAAGCTATATAGTATAGAATATAATATATAGCTTAGTTTTATAGTATATTTAATACCTCTAGGAATTCGTTATTTTGTATTTTTCCTAGGGGCTTAGTAAACCCGTTAGCCTTCTGTTCTTTAGTGGGTATATATACGGCTTGTATATAATTATTAGCTATAGCCTCTCTAATATAGTGATAGGCTATATCTATATACTTTATACGCTTATAGAATTCCGGATTTTCAGCTAATTTAATAGCTAATTGGTTATCTATTAGTATAGGGGGTATAATATTATAGTTATTATTATAGTTAGTTATAGTATATAGGTATTTAATAGTATTATTAAGATATATAGCCTCTTTTATACCCTCTTTCAAAGCTATATATTCAGCCTCGCAGGTAGATAGGGCTACTATCTTTTATAGGCCTAAATACCAGCTTATAAAGTTATTTAGGCCAAAATAGAATATATAGCCTATAATACTATATCTATTAACTAAATCGCCGCCCCAGTCAGCGTCCATATAGCCTATTAGGCTAGGAATAATAGTTATAGTATAGGTTAGGCTCTTATTTTTAGTATATAGTATATATTTCCAGAGCCTATCTAGGGCTTTAAAGTAGACTATAGAGGGATTAGCCATAAATCGGGCCAGCCTATTAATAGTATAGGCTATATCAGGCCTAGTTTTTATACTTAAATATAATATAGCACCTATTTGTTATTAATAGGCCTATATATCTTCTTTAGAGGCAGTATTAGGGTTCTTTTCTAATTTCAGGCCTATTTCTATAGGGGTATTTATAGGCTTTAAATTATTCTTATTATACCTATTAATTACTTTATCAATATAGTTATATTAATCTAGTTTTATTATTTTATTAGTATAATCTAGGGTTATATTAACGCCTAGAAAAGTATTTATTTAACCTAAAGGCTAGATATTGATATCATTATTTATATTATTTATTATACTATTTATATAGGTAATATTAGAGCCTATTATTATAATATCGTCGACGTAGCATATTAATATAGTTATAGGGTTATTTTTAATAAAAATACCCTCGTCGGTAGGTAATACCTTAAAATCATATTTAGATAGTATCGATTTTAGGTATAAATACCAGAGTCTAGGGCTCTATTTTAGCCCATATAGGGCTTTATTTAATTTTCCTATTTTATTATTATAGTTTATATTATTATAGGTGCCTATAAGTAGCTATATATATATATCCGTATCTATAGTAGCGTAGGTAAAGGCGTTTTTAACGTCATACTACTATAAAGGCCAGTTATTATATATAGCTAGGATAAATATTATCCTATAATTTTCAGGCCTACAGGTAGTACTAAAAGTATCTAGGTAATCTATACCTATTATTTAGTTATAGGCTTTAACTACCCATCTAGCTTTATATTTTATAATATTATTATCTTTATCAGTCTTTATTTTATAGACCCACCTACCTTATAATATATTAATATTATTAGGTATATTATTATTTAATATAGTATAAGTATTTTAATTTTCTAGTTCTTTAACCTCTATTTCCATAGCTATTATCCAGCTATTATTATCTATACTATCTATAGCCTCTTTATAGGTATTAGGCTCTTTAGTAGTATTATAGGTATAAAATATAGCTATCTCGTCCTCGGAGTTATCTATATATAGAGGGTTATAGGGCCTAGAATTAATAGTATTAGTAGTAGTATTACTACTAGGTATATCTTCTAGGTTATCTTCTACAGGGCTATTATTTCTAGTATTATCTAGAGTTATAGAGCTATTAGTAGTAATATTAGCAGTTATAGATTTTATAGGATCTATAGGTAAATCTATTATACTAGGATTTAAACTAGTATTTAAAAATTTCCAGAACTTATTTTCTAAAATAGTAGTATCCCTACTATATATATATTTCCTAGTTATAGGGTTATATATCTTATAGATATTATCCTTAAGACCTAGGTAAATACCTTTATTACCCCTAGGATCTAGTTTAGCAATATTAGGCCCTTTATTTTTATAGTAGCAAATAGAGCCAAAAGTAGCTATTTTAGCTATATTAGGCTTTTCTTTATATCTAGCCTCGTAGGGGGTTATATAGGCTATAGAAGAGTGTGGAATTCTATTATATAGAAATACGCTATATAGGGCAGCGTCGCCCCAGTAGGATTTAGGTAGCCTACTGTTATATAGTATAGCTCTTATTTTATTAAATATAGTTAGGTTTATACGCTCTATAAGGCCGTTAGGCTCTTTAGTATAGCTAGGGCTATATTCGTGTATTATACCGTTATCTTTTAGGTATTTAATAAATAGAGTATTAGTATACTCAGTACCGTTATCTGTTTTTAGTATTTTAATTTTATTATTAGTACTGTTATTTTCTATTCTAGCCTTATAGCGTTTAAAAGCGTTAAGAGCTTCTGATTTATTTTTAAGTAATTCTATACTTAAATATCTAGTATATTTATCTAAAAAGGTGATTATATATTTATTACCTCTATTATCGATAGGCTGTATAGGGCCTATTATATCGCTAGATATTTTATCTAGGTATCCTATATTAGGATTTTCTTTAGATATCCTATTAATTTTATTTCTTAATTTAGCCTGTATACAGATCTCGCAGAGTAGGCTATTAGGTATTATAGTATTATTAATTTTACTATTATTATAGCCTATAGTATTATTTTCTAGCTTTTTAATAAGGCTATAGCTAGTATGGCCAAAACGTTGGTGCCAGAGTAGCTCTTTTTTAGTTATAGAGCTATTATTTATATTAGTATTAAAAATAGTATTAGGATATATAACTTCTATTGGGAGATAATATAGGTTATTTTTCCTAGCTCCTTTAGTTATTATAGTATTAGTTATAGTATCTTTTATAGTTATAGTATTATTATGTATAGTAGTTTCTTTATTAGTTAACTGACTTTGGCTTATAATATTAATACCTAGTTCTAGTATATATAGGCAGTTATTTAACTTATATATTTTATTAGTATCGAGGAATTTAATAGTAGTATTACCTATTCCCTTAGTGGTTAGAGTAGTAGCCTCACCCCATTTAGCAGTATTAGAAGATTCTTTATAGTAGTTAAATAGGTTTTTATTACTTATAACGTGCCTTGTAGCCCCTGTATATAAATAAATTTACTACTATTTATTCCTATATTTATATTATTAGTTATATCCTCTATATTATTAAGGGTATTAAGGGTTATAGTAAATACCTCGTATTCCGAACAGCTATTTTGTTCGTAATCCATATCCATAAGGTCTTCAGTACTGGATTCAGTACTATTAGTAGTATTAATACTACTATTTTTAGAATTACTACTATTTTCAGAATTACTACTATTTTCAGAATTACTACTACTACTAGTATTACTACTAGTAGTAAATAATATATCTATATTTTTATTTCTAGCTTCTAAAGCTGGATTTTCAGGCCTATCAATAGGGCTACTATTAATAGTAGTATCGTTGTTTTTCCAGCTCTTAGGAGCCTTATTAGGGTGTAAAAAGTAGCAGTTTTCAGCCTCGTGGCCTACTAACTTGCAATATCGACAGTATTTACCCTTCTGTATTTTATAGGGCTTTGTACCCTTATAAGGCTTATTAGGCCTATTAGGGGTATTCGGCCTATTAGGCCTATAGGGCCTATTATCGGATATAGGCCCCCGGGTATATAGGATATTAGGCGTCTCTTTTTCGGATAGGCATCGGGATTCATCGATTAAATTAGAATATAGGCCTTCTAATTTATAGGTATTAAAATCGGATATAGATCGTAAATCGGATATAGTAGCTATAATAAATCCGTCGTATTCAGGATTTAAATTAAATAAAATCCACGATACTACCAGCTATTTAGGTAGTTCGATTTTTCGATCTTTAAGGCTATCAATAAGCCTTTTAACCTTATTAAGGTATAATTCTATACTACCTTCCAAATTTAAGGTAGTAGATAGAAATTCCCTTATAAGGCTGAAATCCGAAGAAAATCCTTTAGGGCTATATAGCTCCTTAAGGGTATTCCAGGCCTCTTTAGCACTAGTTAAGTGCTATATTTATAGTAGGGGCCCGTCTTCAACTAATAGCTAAATAATATATAGGGCTTTATTATCAATATCGAGATTTTCGGTATTTTCGGTATTTTCAAAGGTATTTTCCATGGCTAAAAAACAGCCTATATTCAATAAATAGGCTCTAGTACGGATAGCCCATAGGTTATAGTTAATAGAGCCCTATAGTTTTTAAATTTAGATTTTTTAGGTAGTAGAATCCATTTTTAAGGCTCTTTAAATATAGGTAAAAATAGGGGTATAAAAGAGTATACTATAATAATATAGCATAGAAAATATAGTGTTGACACTAGTTATATCTATAAACCGTCGTTTATAGTAGATAATAACTAGAGTCGCTTATTTCTCTTATTAATATATATATATATAAAGATATAACGWTAATTATATCTATATATATATAGTATATTTTTCGATAATTTAAGCGACTRAAAKTCTTAAAAATAGGCCTTATTTTAAATAAGGATATATTTATATAGGTATATATTAAACCTAGCGAGGGTTTTAAGGTGACGGGCCTCGACTTCCGATAGGTCGTGTTAAATAAATCGTATCGATACGTTATGTATATAAGGCGTAGTTATATATATAAGTTAATTTTCCGTATAGTACATATATCGTTCGATTAGATATTTCTGTAATTATAATAATAGTATAGTACGTAGCGATATAGATCTTATAGTATAGATCTTTATAGGGCGTGGGTTTAATTCTTATATAGGTCGTTTTTTTATATAAAATAGATAAAGTATAGATAAGATAGCATAGATAGCGCTACCCGGGCTCATAACCTATTAAAAACAGAAAGGTAGTAAAGATGAAAGGTAGTAATAGTGGTTATATTAGTTATATATATTATAATAGATAAGGATATAGAAGGTAGGTTTAATAGCTACGGGGGATAACCCTCTATATTTATAGAGGGTAGACCTCCCCGGAACCAAGCCCGGGCCTCCCTGGGGAGCTCCGTAGCTCCTAGGGAGCCCCGTGGTCCCTGGGGAGTCCCGTAGCCCCTGGGGAGCCCCGTAGCCCCTGGGGAGCTCCGTAGCCTAGAGCCTATTTTCTAGCTCTGGGCCCGGGCCTCCCTAGGGACCCCCGTGGCCTAGAGCCCCTGGGGAGCCCTATGGCCTAGAGCCTATTTTCTAGCTCTAGGCTTAGACGTCCCAGGGCTAGATTAAGACCCTTATAGGGAGTAATAGATATAGTATAGTTATTAATAGTTATTAAATATAGTTATTAAATATAGTTATCTAATAGGAATTATAAATAGACTTACTAGGCTTAACTTATTTAACCCTATTTATATAGAAAGAAAGATTCTTTAGGACGACGCTAAGATAGTAAGGTGTATTACTTTTAAGAAAAAACCCTAGATAAAGGTACTTTAAGGACTAGACTATAGCGAGACTAATATCTCCGCTAAAAAAAAAGCTAAGTCGCTAGATATATTAAGTAAAGAAGAACTATTAGTATCTAAGCGATAATACCGTAAATAGATAAAAAACTACTACTACTATTTTTAATTAGATAAGAATAAGTAAGTCTTATAGAAAAGACCCTATATTTACTTTAGGGAAGTTAAGATATAAGCTATCTAATTTTATAAGTAGAACTTATAGGATAAGTCTACTAAGTACTTTTAGATAGTAGAGTACAAGAGAATTTTATATTACTAACTATAATATAATAGCTTAGACTTTAAGAGTATAAAAAGCTAGATCCTTATTAACTTTAGTTAGTAGAAGGTAAGCTAATTAATACTTTATAACTAAGGATAAGTAGATTATAAGACTAATTACCTCTTAATTTACGTCTAAGGCTATATTATACCTATTATATTTAATATTACTAATATTAAAAAGTAGGATTTAATCCTAGGGATTTTATAGTTAAGGAAGTTTAACTTAAATATAGACTAGACTATTAGCTAGGTTTAATAAAGATATATAGCCTCTATAAATAATATAACTACTATAAGATATCCTTAGCGGAAATAGCTAGTAATTCTATATAAATAACTAAGTACCTTATAAAAGGTTTACTATAATACCTTAAATAAAAACCTTAAGTACTAATAATAACTATATAATATTCTAAAAGAATATTATAAGTATATAAAGATCTTTTAGGAAGAACTTAATAGTAGATTACTAGAATATACCTATTATAACTATAAAATTAAGCTAAAAGATAAGGTATAGCCTACCTTCTAGAAAATCTATAGACTTAATAAAATATAATAATAAGCGCTTAATAAATATATTAAAAATAGCCTAAAAAAAGGTATATATAACTTTTATAATCGCTTATAAGATACCCGATTTTATTCATACCTAAAAAGAATAAGAAACTAAGGTTTTATATAGACTATAGATATCTAAATAATATTATTATTAAGAATTATTATATACTACTACTTATCTCTAAACTTTAAGATCTATTAGTAGGAGCCTAATAGTTTATAGCTATTAACCTCAAGGGTATATATAACTTAATATATATAAGGGAAGGAGAAAAGTAGAAGACCGCTTTTAGGACTTATCTAGGATATTTTAAGTTTTAGTTATACCTTTTAGTTAAATAAATACTCCGGCTATATTTTAAACTATAATTAATAATATCTTATAAGACTTTATTAATATATTTATAATAGTATACCTTAGTAATATCCTTATCTTCTCTAAAACCCTTAAAGAATATAAGGGATATATATATAAGGTACTCTAACGACTCTATAATAAGAATCTACTAGTAAAACTATTAGATAACTATATTTAATAACTATATTTAATAA